>PVJL010001408.1:0-267406 GCA_004026885.1 Lyroderma lyra
GAAAGGGGAGGGGGTGGGAGAGGAGGGGGGGAAGCTAAATATAAGGTGATGGAAAGAGAAGTCACATTAGGTGGTGAACTTATTATACATCAAGTTGACAATGCACTGTAGAATTGTATGCCTGAAACCTATGTAATCCTTGCTAACAGATGTCACCCCAATAAGTCTAACAATAAAAATGAATTAAAAAAAAATAGAAGCACATGAATTAGGATAAACCAATCAGCGCCTTTGATCCTCCTAAATGCAAATACATGTTCAGAGTCATATAACCTTTCTACTATAAACATTGTAGATCTATGTCCTTTTTCTGTGAGTGCTGAAACATTAACACTCTTTCCTACTTGCTGCTAATGCAGAAGCACGTAGGACTGACAGATGATGGAAGCATTTGGGGATCTAAGGCATACTTGCCTGTAATCAAGTTTACACCAAGTGAAGAATGAAGAGACAGAACAAAACCAGGTCCTTGGTGTCATTGTTGGACTATGAGATAAAGCCTCTACCGGGGAGAAAGGGGAGGGGGTGGGAGAGGAGTGGGGGAAGCTAAATATAAGGTGATGTAAAGAGAAGTCACATTAGGTGGTGAACTTATTATACATCAAGTTGAGAATGCACTGTAGAACTGTATGCCTGAAACCTATGTAATTCTTGCTAACAAATGTCACCCCAATAAGTCTAACAATAAAAATGAATTAAAAGAAAAAAAAATGAGAATATCAAAAAAAAAAAAAGGAATGAAAAATACTAAATTCCACTTAATGAACAAGCGAATTTGAATTGGGTTTTCTATTTCTCACAACCATAAGCTTCTTATTCATTCAGGCTGGTAATTTTTGTTTCATTGGAAGAGAAAAGTTATGTATTCAGAAGTCCCTAACATAAATGAAGGTCATATTTTGAAATAACTGTTATATTGAAACATTTAAAAATAAGAAGAATGGTATACTGATCGGTTTATCAAGGGACTGCTTCATAAGAAGGATGACTATTAGCCTTGGCTGATCTACAGTAGTCTTCAGTTTATGCCTCTATGCCTCTTGAAACAGAATAATTATTAATATCTCCTCATTTCATAGTCAAATGTCCTAGTTTAGATAATAAATTATATGAATACTGTACTAATAAGGTATCCAGGGCTTACATAATTGTTCAGCTTTGGTGGTAATTACCAAACATATGATAATAGTCGCCTCTGAGTATCCAGAAGGAAAAGACCTTTATCCTGAAGAAGTGGTTATGAACCCCTCTCTGAGCAGTATTTCTAGCAGCCTGAGCTTTCTCAGTATTCAGCTGTCTTCACACCATTTCCCCAGTTGACAACCTCAGTAGCATGAAAGAAGAACACACAAGATTTAAAATGATCACAACACCTCCACTAAAGCAGTTCAGAGGCTTGGAAGTAACTTGTCATCACCTGACAATAGACATTATTATAGTGGTTTTTAAGCACTCTAAGATTTTTTTTGTTTGTTCATTTTTATGCCTGAGATTCTTAGCTTTCAATGTGTTATTGGGTTGTATCTAGGTAGTTAGAGTAGAGCAAATTTTCCATCATCACTATGCTTTTTTTCTTTTTTCCAACTCTCTATAAAAATCTAATAAAGCCTGGGATGAAATTTGGAAATCATAGTTTAAATTAAAATTTTTTTCATAAAACATTATTTTGCCAAAGTAAAAAGTTCATGTAGTCTAGTTGATAAAGCACTGGAGTAAGAGTTAGTAGACATAGATTCAGAAACATTTCCTATTTTGTTCATTACCATATCCCATTCATTGTTTAGAATAGTGACAGTAACATAATGGGAACAATGACTATTTGTTGTATGAGTGAATAATTCCAGTGAGCTTGATTCTTAATACCTTAGTCCAAAGCCATATCACCTCTTTAGTTTTAGTTTCCTCATCTGAAAAATTAAATTAAAAACACCTATACCCCATCTACCTCACAAATGTGTTAGGAGGATCAAATGAGCTGATTGTGTGAAAACTAGCAAAATACAAAATTATATACAAATGCAGAGTTTAATTATGTACAAAATATATAAAAGTTATAAAATCTTTTATCTTCTATCCAAGGAGTAAATATATCTAAATTTGAATTTTCTTCCACTGCTATGTTGCTTCCATATATATTATCAATACTATTCCATATTTCTTCCAATTTTAAAGCACATCAAATAATTCATTGAAAAAATCAGTATATGGAAAAATTTCATCAAATAATACATTGAAAAACTCAGGATCATGATAACATGAATAAATTTTATGACTTCTTAAATGTGGCAACAACTAGCAGAGTTTTGTTTTACTTAGAAGTTAGAAACAAAAGTATTGCCTTTTCACTAACTCAAGTATTTAAAAAGATGCTAGAAAGAGAACTTATAAATTTTTTTTAGAAAATACGCTTGACTGAACATGGGAAACATAAACACATTAACAAACACCCTTTCTACTTACGTTTTTGGCTCAAAAAACACACAAGATTTCTAGTTGTAGAATATTTCACTTAAAGTTCCCTTTCTGAGGCCTTAAGTTTCTAAAGAAAAATTTAAACAAAAATAACAGTATATTTATAGAACCAGAACATATGGTACATTGAACAAAAAAAAATTATTGTTGGCAGTTTAGCCTTGCTGAATTTCAGCAGCCTCCTACACAAATGCCAACTTCTCACATAGTGACTTATTTGTGGTTGCTTTTCACTCTACACTTAAACATATTCTGGAGCCATGGTTCTGAAACCCCTGTGCTAACATCCTAAAGGAATTGGTTTAGCAACAGGCAAACAATATCCTTAGAACCCCCAGGTCCCATTTAAGGCAATAAGCAGTCAGGCATTTTCCTCAGGCTTGGAAAACAAACAACCCATTAAGCCGAGGAGGGGGCGTCAAGCAGCCGGGACACATGTGGATCTGGGTGAATCAAAAAGTGAGAGCTGAGTCCTAGAGGGAAGGGCTGGATGTGTCTACTGGACCAACTGTTCCCAGCACTTGGTCATTTCATGATAGAAAGGAAAGGAAAACAAAACAAGTTGTTTAGTGATTGTCAGGGCTTGAATAGAAGCAGAAATAAACCACCCGGTTGTAGAAAGATTAGTCATGTCGGAAACTAACAACTAAAAAAATTAGAATTTTTATTGGTTTTTGTTAGTTTGGTCCAATGATGAATGGGCATAGTTTTGATAAAAATAATTTCATCTTGCCTTAAAATGGAAACAACTTATCTCATGTGCCATGACAACGTTTGGCAGTATTAAAGTTCCATAGTCATCCTACAAATCTAAAAATGGCTTTGTTCAGTCACTGTATAGGTTTTAGGACCAGAGACTAGACTGAGGCTGGACACTGCATGTTGGGCCTGGAACCTGAATTGTGGCTTAAATTTCTAGGGGGATCGTCAACACTATTTTCTGTAGTCAGAGCGACCACAACTTCAGCCCCTGGAATACCACCCACAGAAGAATCTGTGGCTTCACACAGTGAGGCTGTGTAGCAAGAAGGGGAGAGTAATAAGTACCCCAGCCATCAGAAACAGAAAGAGAGACAGACTGTGGTGCCCCAATGGAAAGTACAGCTGGGCAGGTCTCTGAGGACCGGCAAGAAGGAAGCCTGGAGGAAGTATGGGGCAAGCAGCGTGAAGAGCAGGAAATACTAAAATTAGAAATACTGAATTAGAAAGGGATATGGAATTAGAATGGTTCTTATTTCATTATTCACCAAGGGGGTTGACTATTGCACGCTGGCTTTGTGGTCATTATATGTGTAGACGGGTGAAACAAGTGGGCTCTGTGGGACTCCAGTTATTTTATGAGTCAAGAAAATGTATTCCATGAACGAAGTGTAGTTCTAGTGTTATTTTATTTAAAATGTAATTGTTTAGTACCAAAATAGGGAATTCTAAGGATTTATACTGACTAGTTTCTGTATCAAGCTTGACTGTGTTTTATAGGATCAGAGAATGTAATTTTATTGGCATAGTTTGGAGAAGGAACTAAAAATCCTTGCTCATTTCATCCCCCAAAAAGGCAAAGGATCTGGAGAACTTAGAAAAATCTGGTATTTCCTTTAATCTCCTAAAAAGCAAGGTTTTTAACAGGTTCTTAGACATTGATCAGAACCACCTGACAGTGCTAAGTGGCCTGAATCTTAACTCTCGACCTCAGCTCACTGTCTGCTTACCCGAGGGAGTATGTCAGGGCACAGGCCTGCTAAGGAGCTCATTTTTAGTTTCTCTAAAGGGCATTGCACATGTACATCAATGGAAGCAAGTTGGGCTTTAATACCGTGAGGTATTCATTCCGCACAGAATCAGTAACACAGGCGTTGTTTGTGGTCTCTCAAGAGCAGGATTTTTCCTCCCCTTCTGTGAAGTGTATTATTATATACCGCTTGATACTTTAATTAGTTCTTCAGACTACAATTCAGGGATTTTCTGGTGTTTTATTTAGAAATACCAGATATTGGATGTAAGCAGCTACGGAAGATTGTGGATGATACTGAAGTAGATAAAGTAGAATTCTTGGTTCAGGGAAAGGAGTGGCACTTTCTCCATAAAATGAGATAATCAGAAGCAGAGCAGCGTTAGAGCCTTAATACACGGGAAATAACATCATGCAAGATAAATTGCTTATTTGATGGGATATAAAATTTTAAGTCATAGTAGACTAACTATAATCTTTCTGTATGCATTTGAATCCTTTTTGGTGAATGCCAATGGTCACTAGATGATTTCTAGCCAAATAAAAATAGTAGATTTGTTTCACTTCAGATTTTTTTAAAAGGAATATATCTGAAGTAAGGTAACTATATCTTGTTTAAATAACTTTTAATATTGAACTCTGTAGGGGCATATCTCTTTTTCTAAGTTTATGTTATTAATATTATATTCTTTGGACTTTCTCTGACATGCACACATAATCCAGTCCCTCTATAATCCACACCATATAAATCTAAGTAATGTTTTGAATCAGTGGTAAGCAGAGTAATGGAAACATTACTATATGTTGTTGCCAGTGTACAAAAGCTTTCTAATCATGTACTGCCAGGCTACATGGAATGCTATTTACAGGGAAATTCTTAAAATTCTTAAAATACACAGGGAAATTCTGATTAAAGAGCGACTGCTACATACTACCTATCAAGTAGCTCCACTCTGGTTACCAATTCAACTTGATAAATGGGATATGAAGGAGGTGGAGTGGTGCAGCAACTAGAACTTGTGCTTGGAGACCAAGATGCCAGAGAAGAATACTCAGGAATCCACTTTTAGTTATTAATACTTAACAGCTGTCTGAGTTGAGCTAACTGCTTAACTCCCTGGTCTCATTTTCTTAATCTATAATGGAGATCATCATATGTTTCTTGAATGATTGTTATAAGGCTGAAATAAGCTGTCTAGGACATATAGGCTACTCAATAAAAATTATTTTTTTACACATTTTCTATGTGGTTTAGCTACCAAAAAAATGCCACAAAATGATGTTTTCTTGATTAAGTCTAGCTGCAGAAAACAGAAGAGCATATAATCAATAACCCATGTGATGAGGCAGCCAGAGCAATGTTCATATTAGTTTTTTCATAATCTTTCAGGCCAGTACATTTATTTCAAATGACAGCAGAAATACAGGCAAAATAATAAGTACTCATTAAAAGGCAGGAAAAAAAACTAACACAAGTATATCATCCTTTTAGAAGTACTCTGTGACTTTAACTCAGTTATTAAAATGTGGTGTTAAAGATGTCAGGACTGATGGTTAGAACTCAAGTGACCATTGCCCCTTAATAGGTCCTGAGTTTAAAACCTGTTACCTGGCCAGCATGGCAGAGAAAAGCTTAGGAGAGAATCCTTTAGTTATTTTAGGTCTTTCTTCTTTTCTATTTCAAAATTTTATATGCACCTTTATGAATTCTGAGAAATATTGCTTAGGGTATGAATTTTTGAATGTGTCAAAGCTATAAACTATGAATTTATATTAGAATATATGAAAATATTTATGTCTATAAATATAAATATTAATCATGTTTACCTCTGTTAATTGACTAAGATAATGGAAGAACAGGGTTTCAGCTAAATATATTCACTATTATTTGGGGGTCTAAGAGCATGTCAGAGAGGCTTGGAGTACTAAGAAAATGAATAAATTCCAATATTTCAAATTCTGTCACTTTATATATCAAAATACACCGCATGAGGAAAGGTAAGCTGGGTCACTCTCATTCTGCTCTTCTCCATGAAATGTACCCTCTAATCTGTTCATTTTCCTCCAGAGTCTGGGAAAATATTTGCATTTGAGCAATCATATATGTAGGACTTTCTTCCATGCTGAAAAACAAATACGAGCACCGTATCCAAGTTAGAAAACCCATTCTGTCCCACTCACTATCTCCTTCCTTGTGTTCTCCAGGCAAACATCAGGGGATGAATATTTATTAGATGTAGTATTAAGAACTATTGACAGCACTTCCAAACACTGATGAGACATCTTTTGAAAAGAAATTTCCCATTAAGTCTCAAAACCTTAATGATTTTTATATCTGCTTATTCAATAATATCATTTCTAGGAAAATCAAAGATGACAGCAAAGATTCTATAGAATTATACATAATGCACATTATATATGTTAATATGGTATACAATGTCATGAATATAATAACAAAATTAGAAACATCTTAATTGTACAAGGAAATAATTAAATAAATTATTACATCTTCACACAAATGACAATATTCATTTCACCTTGTTTTAGTAATTATACTTCCAAAATTCTCTCCCACCTTGGATATAACATAATAAGATTAGGTGTCCTAGATTAGACATTTAGCCACAGATTAAACATGTGACCGAACCTAGGCCAGTGGAGTCTGTTTCTAAAATTTGAGTATTTTCAGAGTCCTTCATTGCCCCAGCTTTTGGTCCAGAACCTGGTGGATGGCCCAGCAATCTGGCACATAAAGGGGTGATAGCTAGCTCAGCACATTCATGCTGGCATTGATTCTGAAAGATAGGGTGTCCAATGCCATGCAGGTTTTGGAATAGTTTGAATATCATTCTTTTATCCTGTCCTTACTTCATCCTTTTGACCTTTTGGGTTCAGTAATTGTTTTTCTTTAATTTTATAGGTTTTAGAGTACTTGACTTTCTGTTTCATTCAATAGTTTGTAACCTATGATCTTAAGGAAATTAAACCACAGTACCAAATAAATGAATTAGATGTCCTGGACTAGAGCAACAAATGACTCTCTGTTACTATTTTAATTGTGTATATTGGTCTTCAGTTCATATGTTTTATGCCATACACTTCAATTTCACAATATGTAATTCTTACTATGTTGATAAATGGATTGTATGTCAATTTACATACATAGTCTTATAGGATGATAAATTATATGGTTACCAAATTTTTAGAGGTTGTGCCTATTCTCAATTTATACAGTTGTTTAGGAAAATATTAGTCCTTCAGCTATCACTGGCCATCACTACATTACTGGAGTGTACCTGGGGACAATTTCTACCGAGGGGGAATGGTAACCCAATGTATTTGTTTTTAAAGGCAAAAATTGAGAAACATGAAAGTATTGTCATAGATAAAGTGGTTAGCTTATTTTAGGGGAGATGAATTCTTTGAAAAATACCACACTTCTATAAAATCCTAGGAAAAAAATTTCACTTTAAAATGCTGAACTAAGTTTATAAAACAGAAGACAGAAAGTGTCATGTTCAATAGCCAAACTCCTGGTGACCCATAGCTAGTTCTAGATCAGGGCTGCATGTTTAACACAAGGAACAAATGTCTCTTTGAACACCTCACTTTCCAACATGGAATGTTAATTATGATCATCTACCAGACGTGTGGATTTAATACCACACAGGAACATAATTGAAAAATACAGTGTGGAACTTTCTGAACTTTCTTGAGAAAAAAGTTTGCTAAAGTTATTGTAAATAAATATATTTTGAACTATATTACAGTTACATTAGAAATTAATAGCCTTATTAAGTTTATAGTTTGATGATAGGTATAAATTAATTAGGGTCATGTGCCTACCTTTGACCAATTGAATATTTGGCACTGTATGTGGCCTCTGAAATTGTCCATTGAGTCCCACTTCTTGGGCAGACTCAGAGGGGCCAATGGAGTATTTGAATCAGTCACTATGTATTTGGAAGGAGTCTGGGTCCCTGAACCACCTGGTTGGCCACCTGTCAAATAATTAATTGACACAAATGATAAACTAAATTGTGTTAATAAATAGCATATATCTTAATATTCATAACATTAAAAAAACATCTATGTGTACAGAACTCTACAAATGTCTTAAGAAAAAGAGGTGCCCTGTTGGACTCGAATCAAGAAGAAAACTCATCTAGAGCAAATGATAACTGTGAAGAGACACTCTTCTCTAGGAAGCATTGCCTGACCACTCAGACTTGATTGAAGCCTCTCGTTTGACCCTGTGTGAAGCCCATGAAGCTTACTGGTCTGATCCCCATCTCTATAGTCAGCTTCTGACAGCAGGGCTGTATCTTATTTATCTTTAAATTCCTAGTACTTGCTTAGTGCCATAGACTTAGCAGTCTTTCTGTACATATCTCTTTAAGAAGTGAATTATGAAAATAACACATCACGGTTAGAGAAGGCAGTAGAAATGAAATTTCTTGGATTATAGAATTTTGATGGGTGGGGAGACTCTCAGAGGGAGGATGTTTCAAGCAGGAGAAACAGCATGAGCAAAGGTCATAGAAATAGGTAAGCAGCACCGTCTAGGGTCTCTGTAGATACAATAGGAAAGGAATTTTGATATTTTTTTATTATATAGAAATTCACACTCCCTCATGATTACTAGTAGGATGAGTACAAACCTTGTTCTACTTGTATTTGCCTCCATATTTAATGTGTATGTAGCTGTTAATGTGTGTATGTGAATTTACATAAGCACAGAGAACATGAAAACATTCTAGAATATAAAACCATGTAAAACTACAGTTTCAAAATGACAATGCCAGCCATTTGTTTGTAGAAAACAAAGTTGGTAAACATTTCAGTAACATTAACTCTTTATTTTGACAACTGATAACTAAAAAAGAATGCAAAGTAAATTATCATAATGGTATTGTAGGCATAAAAATAATTTACCAATAAGATTAGCAATTTATTAAATTAAGTAGCTTGCTGTTTACTAATAAATCATGTAAAATCACTTATTTGTATAAAGTATATTCATTTATTAAGTGTGTATTAAGAGTTAGGCACTGTTCTGAGGGCTATTTAGGCATTGGGAATAAAATGAACATGGCCACTGCCCTATTTTGAGATTGTAGAATGGTGGGGGTAGGTATGTAAGTGAATAAACAAATGGTGTGAAATGACAGATCATGAGTGCTATGAGAAAAAGCCAGAGAGTGCAAACATACAAAATAATTGTGGCGACCTACTTGGATAGAATCAGTAGAAAGGCCTTCCTATTAAGGTGACATTTAAGCCAAGATGTGTGAGGCAAGATCCAGGCGTGTAGAATGGAGAGAAGTGTTGTAAGCAGAGTGGCTTACAGATATTATTTATCTCAAATATTGATCAGAGAATCTGTCCTTCCTTCCCTGAATATTTAGGGTTTGGCTATATTAGATAGATCAATGTGCTTAAAGAGAGAAAGGTGGATCAGACACATTTATTATCTTCAAGAAGCTTAAAGGCAGTGGAGGGATTACAAGTTTGAAGCTATGACTGACAATGGTATGCTGGAGTCAGCTCCTACTGACTTGTCAGAGCTGCTTGTTAAATACTCAGAATTTTGCAAGCTGGTTGTTAAACAGTTGGTAGCTTGAAATTGGCCATAGTATGAGTGTTTATACTATAATATTTACCTGATCACTACAAATCAGGGTGCTCTTTCCCCCAGATAGTTAGTGGCTAAATCTTTGCCAGCACTCCACTGGTTTTGAGCAACACTAACTTAGAAGAAGGACTGGGACTGTGCCTGGACTTTAGACTCGATTGTATTCTACTATCAGCACTTTAAATGGGGTGTAACTTTAAAAGAGTAAAGAAAAGTTTCTGTTTTATCTCCTTTTCAATTTTTATATTACAAAGTACTTTCAATAACATTTAGAGTTGGAAACTTGAGACTGTAAACTTGATAAGATCACAGGCAACATGACTTACTCTCCACACCACCTTTGGTGTCCACCATACCTGTGACTACCGCCCACCTGTGTTTGCTCTCCCTGAAGTAGTCTCCCCATCCCGACCTCCATTTGTCCAATCAGGGTATCTGTCTTTCTTGTAAGTATGGTATAATAGCTCCTATCTTAGGGGAACAAAATAATTCCTTTGCTTTACATGCCCATCCTTTAACAGCTCCATGTCTTCATTCCTCATTCTTATGAGTACTTTACTCTCAGTGCTGATGTTCTCATTTCATATTCCCTTTGAATCAGCTATAGGCAGCTGTAGTATCCACCACTCCACTGAACTGCTCCTGTGAAGAACAGAGAATGCAATGCATGATTTTCAGTCACCTTCCTCAGTCTTGCAGTGGCATTTGACACAGATGGCGACTGGTCCGTCTTCAAATACTTGCTGGGGTGAGAGGCCCCTTCTCCTAGTCTCCTCCCACCTCTCCAGCCACTCCTGAGTCTTCTTGGCTGTGTACTCGTCTGGATCCCAAATTCTTAATTCAGGAGTTTCCCAGCATTCAGTTATTGAAAATTGTTCTTATTGGTATCTATGTATGGATGACTCTAAAATAAATCTATCTCCAGACTGACCTATATTCTCAGTTCTCTGTGCTTGGCAGGAAAAATTTTTTCATAACCTGGCCTCTGTCTAGCTCACCAACTTTGACTCCTTCTGTGCTTATGCTGACTTTCCACACTCAGTCACACAAGACTCTTAATTTTTTCTTGAATAAATAAAGCTGAGTCTTTTCACAGGACCTTTCACTTGAGATTCACTCTACTTGAAATACTCTAGCCTTATTTGTTTCATGATTTCTCATCATACTTCATTCAAAATTCTGCTCAAATGTCACCTCCCGACCACCTACTCTAAGACAGCACCATTATCTTGCAATGATTTATTTTGTCTTCCTGCTGGTTATTATATGTCACTACTTAACATAGTGTGTGTCAAGATATTTTCTATAGCAATCAATACAGTATTATCTAATATATACTACATAGCATAGCTAAAGTGGTAAAGGATAACCTTGATTATGATATGGTAAGATAGGATATGACCGCTAGAATGTAAACTCCCTGAGAACAGGAAACTTTCCTTCACCTATAAATAGTACCTAATGTAATAAAAACTTAAAGTGTGTTTTTTAAGTGACTTCTAAAAATTACCTAAAAATCAGTGATCTTCTTCTAGGTAGTTATTTTTTCATCCTTCCTCACTTACTCCACTGCCCTCGCCATAGCCTTTTTTTCACTGAAGACACAGTTCTCACTTCTAGGCCATACAGCAGTCATTTATGGTGACCAGGAATTGAATCCAGATATTTTCATTATTTTTTACTTCAAATTCATTTTTTTCTATTATAGTCATTTCTGATTATAATATTGTTATGAAGAAGCCTATTCAATTATAGTATGGTTCCCCATTGGCAGTTTCTGCAATAGGATTTATTTATCAGGAATATCTATCAAATATCTCCTAGGAGTTAGCCTCCCTATGGGGTCTTGAGATCCAAAGACCAAGAAACCACTGCTCTTGCATTCAAAGAACTCTCTGTTTTATATGAAAAAACATTAACAAAAATTTTGCAATAATTTCTGGAAAAACTATATATAGTCTGCACAGCAAAAGCTTCACATTTTAACTTTAAAAATTCTGTTTGCAGGACGAATTTCTCCACACATACAATCACACATGCACACGTACATACTTCACAAACCGTAAGTGTATGAATACTTGATATTCATTTTTGTATCCTTTGAATAAATTTCAGGGACAGATATAACCACAGAAACACTTGACCTCAGCAAAAAAACTATCTCATTGTCTTATTTCTCAAAACTTGAGTATCAAAATCAGATACTAGACTAGGCAATAGCAGCTTCTCTTGAAGGAATCTACACACAGTTCTTGCCTTCAAAAGAGAATTGGTAGAAATGAAAAGGGAAAGGCTTTTGAGTTATTCATTTTTTCCAACTTGGAAAAAATTGTTAATACTTGTTCTTCACTCTGGATATCAGCCATTCCTTTCACTGACTTGTATTATCTTTCCGTATACACAGTTTTTCCAGGGTTGTATTTGGCCTATGAATGACCTCACAGGTAATTTATTTTGCAAGTAGTTCATGTTTGATCTATGTGGCATGACAAATAGTTTTCATATTATTTAGCTGACTAAGATGGAAGTTAGTAAAGGAAATTCTATTAGACAGTTCTTGTCTGTGAGCTGCTAGTGCATTTAATGTGTTGGAGTGCTAAGAGCAGAAACTGTCTGCCTGAGTAATACCACTGGCATTCCCGACTTTTTAAAGGCTACTGAATTCTTTCATCCTATTATGTGCTAACTATACTTTAATAAGCATGGTGTTGGCAAATCTGCCTTTAAATATATCAAAATGTGTGTCAGTGTTGATTAAATATTGCTCTTTGCAAGAATTTACCTCAAAAGAAGTATGGACTTAAATTTTAATATTAATATCTAGCCTCTAATGTCTATTTTGTAGTGATTTTTTTGTTGTTGTTGTTAGCATTCTGAGTATAAGGTTTACATTGAGGATTTTAAAAAAGATAATAATACTAAGACAGTAGTGACAATACTTAATACATTTATAGCATCAGATACTCTTTTGAAACTCTGAGGACTTTAAGAAATCCTTTGATCAGGCAAATGTGAGATAATATAAAATTTAACATAGCAAGACTTTCTTGTTATACCAGCTTGTAAATTAAAAAAATAAAATCATAATTAGTAGTTCTCTGTGGAATTCTATGGAATTCTCTTTGGAAACAAAAACCACTCTCCCACTCACCCCTGATGTTTTGGGGAATCTACAAAGATATGCCGTGAATGTGCTATACAATGAGTCCTTGGCCACTGGTCAACACTTACATTTCCCTGCCTCGACTCCTGCTGGCTGTGTTGGTGTCTCCTGTCACTGCCGATGCCAAAGAAACATGCCTGTCATCAAATCTCGTGCCTGCAGGAAAAGAGAGAACCTCTATCTCTAACTACAAAAGAAAACTGATGACATCAAGGCAGTGCACAGTATGAACTCTCGAAGTCCCATGGAAATTTTACTCAAAGACCATCCATTTTTATCTGCCTTTTTTTAACAATAAAAGTTGAGCACAAAAAGAAGACCACCTTTAGAACCAACTGCCTCCTACAACCTGTACCCCAATTCCCCAATGAAACAAGCTTGTACCCTTGAAATTGACAAAAGGGAAAACCATTCCAGCATTGTTAGATATAGTATTCTAAGGAAGCACTAACTCAAGATGTTTATGTGCAATACACTGAGTTTTTAAGTATTCATAGCTCATTTAAACTTAGTGAATAATATTTACTATAATATAGAAAAATACTTGAGACATTTTGATTTATAATAAGCAATATGTATCTTGGTCTCCATCCATGGTTCTTGGCACATAGCTCCTACATCCTTTGTTATTTCCTAAATAAGAAAAGCCACGGGGACATCTTTTGTTATAATAGTTAATCTTTGTTCCTAGTTGCTGAAATAGCTTCAGAGTGATAAAAGTGAAATGGGTGTCTTTTGTAATTCATAATAAGCCCCTTTCAACCATACGAGTTTATATTAATGAGGTGACATTTGGAAAGTTCCTAGGTAACCACAGGAAGGGGGCTAGTTGCTAGGAGAACCAACCATGTAGAGTGTTAGAACATTCAACCCCATTCCCTGACTTCTGAGGAGGGGTGAGGGGCTGGAGATTGAATCAATGACAATGGCCAATGATTTCACCAGTCATGCCTGTGTAATAAAGACTCCATAAAAATCCTAAACAGCGAAGCTTGGAGAGCGTCCAGATTGGTGATCACGTGGAGGGGCTAGGAAGGTGGCACTGGAAGAGAATGTGTAAGCTCCGAGTCCTTTCTCACATACCTTGCCCTACTATATTTCCTATCTGGCTGTTTCTGAGTTATATCTTTTTATAATAAACTGATAATCTAATAAGTAAACTGTTTTCCTGAATTCTTTGAGCTGCTCTAGCAAATTATCGACACTCAAGAAGGGAGTGATGGGACTCTCTGATTCATAGCTGATGTGTTTTAACATCTTGGACTTCTGATTGGTACATGAAGTGGAAGAAGAGCCTTATGGGACTGAGCCCTTAACATATAGGATGTGATAGACCTCCAGGGAGATAGTGTCAGAACTAAATTATATTATAGGACACCCAGCTGGTGTAACAAAATTACTTGGTGTGGGGAAAACAAACAGACAAACAAACAAACATAACCCACGCGTTTGGTGGCTAGAATTCTGTGAGTGGAATGTTGTAATAGAGAAAAACAGGGGCCTTTTTCTTTATAATTCCTTAATTACTGTGCATTCCAGATCAGAGGGAATGATAACTATCTATAGAGAAGACTGCTTTTAGACCAATTCAGTTCCAAAATACTATTTAATCATTGGAGGGAAATCTAGAGGAAAAGTTACAATAAAAACACATCAAATTCACAACATTATTTAACTGGTCTATAGGCTGAATGACCTCTTCCTCAGTTTCAGTAAATATTCCTGAATAGTCCTATTGGGTGGTCAGCTGTTAGCCAGATAGTTGATATGTACATCTTCACCTTCTAGAAAAAATTCCTGTGTGGGATAGGATTTCCCCCATGCCCTCGTTTTGCCTTGAAGTAAAACAGGTAGTTCTGCCATGTACAGAAAATAAGCAGCACGCAGAAAAAATGCCAACACTTCCTGTGTGGTATGGCATAAGTAAGATGGCTTGTATGTTAGAAGACTATAGATGGCATAAGGACTTTGGGGAATTGAGGGAGCTGGAAGGGGTAATAATGAAGATGAGAGGTAGTTTAGGGGACCCTATACAGTCTACAATCTATTCGTCCCGTCAAGCCACCTCAAAGAGATGTACCAAAGAAAACAAGTTCATTTGCTATGCAAATGCAGCTTTGAGACGAACTCATTACTTGATGCTTAAACACACACACACACACACACACACACACACACACACACACACGTGTTACCCATAAAGTCTCCTGTTAAGGTAAGTTCTGAGCACTGCTGGAAGGGGTAAGTTGAACAATAGTGTAGTGTCACTGTTCAAATCGTTGTAATTTAGAAGCTATTAGTAAAAGTTTTCTCCTTTTGGTTTATTGTGACCAGCCCAAAGGAAAGAAAGTAAGGTAGCTATCTATCCCAGACCTCTGGAGTCTTGAGGTAACATGAGAATAATAATAAATAAAAGGAATGAAACTTCAAGATTATCATGTAAAGTAGAAAAAATAAGATTTTATAAGCAAAAGTTTCAAAGTGAGCAATTCAGCTATGGTTAATCACAGGGAATATTTTATTCTCTTGATGTGAGAATAGCTTTCTGGCAGGAAAACTCAGTGATGCAGGGCTTGATCAGATTCCACTCTAGAGCAGAGGAGCCAAGTGGTTTCCCTAAATTACAAAAATCCTTGAACTTGATGGCACAGTTCCCATTCCATGAAGTTGAGATTTGAGTACAAGACACCAGTTTAATAAAACCGTTCACTTAAATTTGTTAAAGTTGAATCATAGTCATTGTGTTTATAAATTTTACATAGTTCTTTTAGGCTGCTTGTATATATAAAATCGATTAAATTTTGTTTTGATTGAAATTTTTTCTTGCAGGGTTTGAGCAGAATTTAGTGTGATCACATCGAATTATATTTGATAGCACAAAAATTTCCCATAGAGATGGAAGATAAAGTGATTACCAAAAAAATAGAAACAAATTGTTAGAAGCTTTATAAAATTCTCAGAAAGATTAATCTCAGAAAGATTAATTAACTTTATTAATTGCACTACATCACTCACATATCTCAGGCTTTCATGTCATGTTTTTATCCATGGTGGGCTCTGCCAAATTTTACATTTAGTTTGAAAAGCTTAAAATTCCCCAAAATTCTCTTGACTGGGAAATTTGTGTTGTGTTTCAGCTTGTTCTAAGATGCCATGTAAACTCATCTTCTGAATCCCAGGTTTTCCTGATGGATCCCAGCGTGTGATTTGAACATCTGATTCCATTTGCCATTTAGTCAACAGGAGTGATTAACAGACACAAAATCATAAATGCCATCCCACACCTAGAATGGCTTATGAGTGAAATGATTTAAATTTCAGACATTTGGAAATTACCTGTGAGATCAATATGGGGAGGGCTGTCCAGAAAAAAATCCAACCATAAATGCCTCTTTTTTCATATTATACACCTGGATACTTTTCAGACAGCCCTGGTACTAGGCACTCTAACTTTGGATATAATTTATTTAGAGACTGTTAGACACCTATTTATGTTGCAGTTTTACCTTCTTAAAATTAATCTGTTTGCCACTTTAGGCCAAATCTGGTAAACCTCCCATTTTTGTAAAAAAAAAATCTCAGTACATAGCCACACTCATTCGTTTCTTTGTTGCCTATGGCTACTTTTGTGCTACAGCTGAGTGGTTATAGCAGACACTGTTTGATCTGAAAAACCAAAAAGATACACTGTTGTGCTCGTTACAGAAAAAAAATTTGTCAATCCCAGTTTTTGTCTTTATTATTTGTTATATAAACAGATTTAGCATTTATCACAATGAAAGTCACGTACCATTTATTATCTGCCAGGCACTGTGCTAAATCCTTCCTATATTTCTATCTCACTACCATCCTATGAAATATTGTTATTTCCATTAAATATACCAGAAAGGAGAGACTTTGGATGTTTAAGTGCCTTCACCGTATAAACAGTGGAGCCAAGATTCAGCCTCAAGTCTGACCCCAAACCTACACTAGTCCGCTTCCAGGCAATCGATATGATTTACCTGTGAGAAACTGTGGATGGATTCAACGCAAGCCTCCTAGTCACCTGCATGTGAGGTTAAGTCTAATACAGAGCAGAGGGGGGAAATCGCTTTGAAAGTTTCCTTCCAGTGTGAAGAGTTCAGTCTAAGTAGTCAGATCAGTCTTGCCAGTCTTTTAAAGCTATCAAACCAGCCTGTGTTTGGGAGTCACAATTTGGTCATTAATTAGTGTCTTTTGACTAATCGTTGATGTGACGTCCCTGAGCTTCTGCCTCTTCCTACCTTAAGAAGGAGTAAGAGCTGTTGTACGGGATGCAGGGTTATCACCAGAACACCTAAATGTGCGCTCCGCCTCGTCTTGCTAGTGGGAGCCTCCGTGGGATCCTCCACGCCTAGCGTGCTTGGAGACTATGCTTTCCCCAGTGAGTGCAATGCGTGCCGAGACAGGGAGGCCCAGGTTATTTTTCTGGTGGTAGCACATTTCATTTGACTGCAACTTCTGGTCATTTTGACCTCATGTCTACTTGTATGTGTTCTGAAAAAGCAAATAAGCAAAGAAAGGTCAACAACTGTGGCTTTTGGCAGAAGGTTTTTTCCCTCCCTGGGGTCCAAATTCTGCTGCAAGATGATCCAAAAAGAATAATCACCAATGGCCCATTCACTGCACCACCCTGTGGGCTGTTAATGGTTTTCTCGTGAAATGCGTTCCTCATGTGTTCTCCGAGCAATCTCACGTACTCCCTGGAAATGATCCACAAGGTACCGAGAGTGGATCTTGCTTTTCTAGTCAAGGACAGCTTTAACCCAGGCTTTGCAACCCCACAGGAAGCTCACAGAGTAGATGTCTCGATTGTTTATTTTTTAATTCCACATGGACCCAGAAGGAATTTGAGATAGTTATAAAAATATAGTTAGCATTTACAAGCTGCCCTATCTGCGGACGGTACTTTGATATTTCCACACAGACGGTTACATCCCTTGGGAGGGAAGGAAGGAGGAAGGGTGTCAGTATAGTTTGTGTCACAGATACATGTCAGTAGAGTTCATAAAACGACATAATTTTAAAGGAAAATTGATGTGGAAGACAAGAAGTCCAACTCCCTAATTTTGTGAGTGAGTGCAAGGGGACCTCATCCTAAGGTGGGATGTAAGGCATGATGTTCCAGATTCTTCCTTCACTCACGTGGAAACACAACACAGGCTGTCCTGGGGACGAATCAGGTTGTCCTGTACATCGATGCTTTACTCCAGGATTCTCCTTTTAGGGTTTTGACATTATACAAATTAAGATAGTATTTCTAGTTTACAAAGGATAAAATCAGATTCTCAGTAACAAAATTACTTTGAAGAGTTAAATTTCAGCATGTAACCTGAGGGGTTTTTATTAGCAATAATCTATTTCTTCCTTCTCTCCAAAATATAAT
This sequence comes from Lyroderma lyra, assembly GCA_004026885.1. Taxonomy (NCBI): domain Eukaryota; kingdom Metazoa; phylum Chordata; class Mammalia; order Chiroptera; family Megadermatidae; genus Lyroderma; species Lyroderma lyra. Next base: position 18,407 of record PVJL010001408.1, read on the forward strand.
TTTAATAGTTATGATGAAAGGAGATTAAATTGTGAAATTTAGACATAATCACAAAGTGGTTTTTCTCCAGCCATGAAATCAAATTTAACATATAGTAAAAATAAAGTGAAATAAAAATCACTTGCTCATGATATTTTACTTCCTAGTAAAAAGCCTAGTAGAAACAATCCCTGTTTATGGAAATTCTTGTTTTCTTCATCTTTTCTTCTTTTCTGGCCCCTCCCTCCAACCCCAACCTTTACTGTCACTCCCTGTTTCTGGTCCCCTTTGTGTCTCCACCCAAGAAGGAAATACTTGGGGGCATGAAAATGGGGAGACTGAGATCAAGGGATTTCTGGAATTGTTGAGTTTCCATGCTTGAGGATTCTCTGCAACAGTGGCAAAAGTTCAAATACTAAATGATACATTTAAAATTACATTGACAGAACTCAAGGAGCATATTTTCACTAAATGAAAAGCACAGGTCTCTTGAGTACATATTTCCTCAGTTGGTTCCTTCCCTTAGATTAAGCTCACATTATTTTTTTTTTCAGTGTCTAAATGTGCATAGAGCTTCTAGCCAGACTGTGACACCCCACTTGCATGTTCCTTCCACGAGTTAAGCCATTAAAGGACATTTTCATGCTAGTATTCATCATTTACGTGTCCTTGCGGTATTGCGTTTGATAGTGGAAAATATTATCAGCATATTATTCCGGTTTCTTTGGCAAAGCAAACTCTCCTTAATAGTATTCTATTACATACACAATGTGAGACCAGGAGACTTGCAAACTTTTTTCCCCTGTTCTCCCTGAGTCATCTTGTCTGGCATTTCACAATGCATTCCAAGAGGCAGGAGGGGGAGAGTAACCGCAACAGTAGCAGAGGCAATTCTTTGGGAGGAAACGCCTTTGTTTCAGGGAGGGAATAAGAAAGGCAGAGAGAAAAAAAAGAGGGAGACTGAATTGGGGCAATTAGGATTGTGGGGAATTAAGCCAATAAGGACTATAGGTTAGTCATTATTCAGCTCCTGGAGGGGTTCTTCCACAACTCAATAAATGGAATGCAGGAAGAAGGAAAAAGATTTCAGGAAAGAAAAGTACAAAAAATAATTTAGGTCTTAATCTCGATATTGGTTTGTCTTTATCCCATTATACTGGGGTCCTATTATGGGACAGGAGAAGGAGATTTAAGACAATTATCAAATTGGTGCCATGTGTGTGTGTGTCTGTGCATGTGCTTCCAAATAAGCTTTAATATTTGATATTGCGATAATATTTAGTCTAAGGATTTTCTGATTATATTTAAGGGCAAATGACATTTGATTTTGCAAAACAATCTCCAAATAAGGATGACAGCCACACATTTTCTGTTAATCTAGGAGATAATAACCTAGTTTTTAAAGCAAAATCAAGAATGACTTTTTTCTCACCTACCTAGTAAAGCTACCATTACTGAAATAGCAGGAAGTCTTAACAACAACAACAAAAAAGTCTACCAGAACAGAAACAGAGGTACAGAACTTGCAATTATGTTTAAGCTAATCATTAAATTATTTGAAAGGTACATGGCTATGTGACAGAATGGACAGGAAAAGTAATGCATGAAAGGATGATATGACCAGCAGGTGCAGATGCATATTCTCAAGCTCCCCAAAAGATGTTCAAGACTTGCACAGACTAGCTACAATTTTTTTTAAGACTATTATTTTGACATTTTTCTGAACTTATATTTCTACATTTTGAATTTCCCAAAGACAGCGTAGTTAGAATTTCACCTACATTATATTAGATATGCTTTGTATTAAAGTAACATTATCTTGCAGCAAAGCCTCGAACCAGCTCCAGGGCAACTGCTTAAATGGTTGCATTACCTGCAACATTTTAGATTAGGGTCATGGACAGGGAGGCAACTTCCTCCACTGGCTTCATTACCTCCCGTAGTGACACATTCTGTGATTGTGGCTGTACTGCACCCAGCCATAATAAAATACTTTAGTTAGCCTCTCATAACTTCCCGGACATACGGGGCCTGCGAGCAACAGCAACCTGTGGCAACTGAATACCCTCACGTGGGCGTGGTGGCCCAGACGTGCAAACCCCACTCCCACGGTTTCCGGAGTTTATTTATTTGCTTACGTTGCAGAGTAGTGTGGGGCTAAAGAGGGGCTGGTTAATGACGTTTCAATGGGAGAAACGTGCAATGCTCTGTTTCTGCTCAAAGAAAGTTGTCAAAGCAGTTAAATGGAGTTTTTAAGTCCTAACATCCAATCTACATAGAACTGAGGAGAGGCAGAATGTGCGGTCTGCTAATGACGCTTAGACTGAGCTATTCTCCCATTCAGCTCTTAAGGGGAAAGGAGCGGGGTCAAGAAGGCTGCAACCTAAGGGGCCACTGTATGGGACTGAGGACCCCAGGAATATGCTCCACTCTTTGCATGTCCTGCTTCCTTCTGGGGCAGAGCAGCGTTAGGAGTTTCTAATGGAGAAGTTGTAACTAATTCAGCAGGAGGCAGGAGTAGCTTCAGCAGCACCCTACTGGTAGTTGATATGCTCAACTTTGACAGAGGTTCAGTTACTCATAGGCAAAATGATGTTGGATCACAAACCCTGCAAAACTCAGTGGCTTAAAATAATAAGCATTTAGTTAGCTTATGGGTCTGTAGGTTAGCAATTTAGATTGGGCTGAGCCAGGGTGTCTTGAGGGGCTGAGCTTTCCTCCATGTCTTTCTCATCCTTCAGCAGGCTAGCTCATGTAAGTGCTTAGGGTGCTGGCAGAGGCATAAGAGGACAACAAATAGACACTTTTCATCCTCTTCTAGGATCACATCTGCTAACATTCCATTAGCCAAAGGCAACCGCACTGCCAAGCCAAAGAGCATAGATGCTAAGTGCATGGAAAATTGATGCTTTCAAAGCAGCCTCCCCTTCAAGGCAGACACACGTTTGGGCAGGTGGTGGGTGCTCAGTTTTCTCAGTGATAAGATGCTGGCATGAACAAGACAGCAATGAGGGATGAAGGGCCAGCAAAGGAAAGAAGTGCTTTGAGTTGAGCTGAAAGAGCTCCTGCCCAGGTAGGAGCATACCATGAAAATGTATGTGAAATCACCTGATATTAGACTGGCAGGGCACCAGCACCTCGGCTGATTATTTAGGGAAAGAATGAAACACATTTTTTCTTTTGCACCTACCACACATATATCTAGGGCCATGTTAGGATATTAGTATTTAGCACTCAGTTAACCCTTGTAACATTTCTAATATTTTGGTATAATTATCTCCATTTTATAAATGAAGAAATCCCCTACTTTATGGCATCATTTACACCATATTTTTTGTACAGAATAAATATTCTGGGATTTTCTTTTAATCACAAGTAGTAGCAAAAAAAATATTCTAATAGAGAAATAGGCTAATAATTAGATAATTTTAATATAACTGAAATGTTTATAAAGCTGATATATTATAAAATTGTATTATGGGTATAAAATTATACAAGGAGTTTCTCATTCTAGAAAATCTAAAGAGTAATAATTCATTGAATTAGAAAGTCAAGTGCTTTTATTTTTTCAACTTATGACCTGACTAAATTCGTGCTCGTGCTTATAGTTCCTTAGATAGGGACCAGTATATTTAAAGAATATAAAGGTACACTATCACTTTATTTTAATCACATCACTAAACTCTTCAGAGATTTTAAGTAAAAATATTCTTGGCCTCCTTTACTAATAGTAAAATTTGAAACTACTATCACTTGGTAAAAAAGAATAGTAAATTTCTTCATGTATAAGATAAAAATTTCTTTCTTTCATAAATTAGATGCAACTTAACTGAGAACACTTTCAATTAATGATAAAAAAAGAATATTAATGTTTTAGCCTATTTTAAAAATTTGGCTGGGTGTTTACAGACAATATAATTCTGTTTCAAGTCTATGTAATATAAAATAAAGATTAAAAACTGCTAAATTGCATTCACGAAATTATTGGGAGAATTAATTGAAAACTAAAGGTGATATTAATATTGACTACTTGGAAAGGTAAATAATTTCCTAATGCTGAATCATATTTGATTTGTAAGGAAAATAGGTTAATTTATACATAGTTATAAAATTGGTACCTATGAGTCAACTATGAAGTGAATGCTGCTGATGTATAGTTTTCCTTCACATCGTTTTTTAAAATTTATGCATTACCTCACAATTTTGTGTTTTGTTCTATTTTTTGTTAAATACTTTAAGTCAGCTAATGGTAATGCTTGATTAAAATTCAATATAATTTAATTATGTTGATTTAAATTATGAAGTTCTTTTTTCATGACAAAATATTTTATAGATAGAATTTAGAACAATAGTTAATCAAAAGAAAAAAGTTTTATTGGAGGAGATGGGTGATATTAGAAATTCCACCAAATAGAGTTCAATGTTGGCATACTAAAATAGATAACTCATAAAATGATATAGAAGCTGTAGTATTGCAAAGCATAAATTTTTACAAGCTAAATGGAGGATTTTTTGAGTTATGTGAAACGTATTTGGGTACTACTTAGATAAATGACAGCAATAAAATATACTATAATAGCTCCTTCTTAAAACAGGGATTTCACAGCATAAAAGTCAGCCAAAGGAAGAAAAATGTCATGTATCATTTTTTAAATGGATGTCATAAGACTTTCTAGAGCACTCTGACATGAAGACTTCGTTAGTAATACTGTGTTTAATAGGCCAAAGAAAGCCAAATAGCTGAAATAGCAGACTTATTTGTCTTTTCTGACATATAGTGTATATTACATGCATTCTGTTCATTAATTTAGTCAAAATCCCAAGAGAAATCTTTTAGAAGTAGTACACAATCTTTCTGTTTCAGTAAGGTCTCATGTGAAGAAAATCATTCTCATAGCAAAGAAATGTATAAGTTCCATGTGTCTGACAACAAAGTGAGCAAAAAAAAAATTTTTTTAACAGTTTAATTTTTTGGAGTGGTATGAATTAGCCCAAAGCAGGGAGTATTGGATGATTAAAAAATTGTCAATCTAAGTTACAAATCAGAAGACACCTTATAAAATATCATAAGCTATCACAAATGTCTTACATTTTAAAAGATGAGGTACATTATTTTTTTATGGTAATATATGGCCCACTTGAACAGGAAAAAAATTGGTTAAGGAAGAATTCTGGAAAGGGAGGTATTTTTCATGGCAGCCTACTCTGGACTGTGGAATCTTCGCTCGATGGTAGTTTGATTCTTGCTGGATTCAGACACAACTCTTCAATAATAACTAAAAACAGGTGTGTGTGCTTGGTGTGGGGAGATGATTGTTAACTTACAAGTCAATGAAAGCATTAATAGAGAACAAATGAACTGCATATAACTCATTAAACATGATGTTTACACACACATATTCTGAGATATATTATAACTAGAAAACTCAAATAATAAACGGGATAATTCTAGTTCTAAATCCAAATTTCTGCAAGTAGAAAATTTGGCCATATTTTTAGTATTGGATAAGAAACCGTCTTTTCATCCCGTATATATCCAGAACGTGATTCTCTGTAATTCGTTGATGCTTATCTGTCTCCACACTGGTTCACATCTACATTAGAAGAGGCACTTTTATCACAGACAAGAAACTCACTATACAGATTTCTGTGTTGGTTCGTAATTATGTAATGTATGTAATTTAAGTCCAAGCTTCTTCATCACTTTGTTTTGATAGTTCTAGTTGCTGCTCCTAATTTGCTACTACATATATCCTTATAATTTTAGCTTTTAAGCAGGTTTACATTCCTTTAGCGAGCTCTGCAAAATTCCTTTGACTTCAGATTCTTTGTCTACATAATTATTAAGAACATGACCACCTTCATTGTCCAACCCAGCTTAGCATTCATTCATTCATTCTCTGTTTCTGTGTCTGTCTCTTCTTTCTGGGGCTAAAGCCCCTTGTTGGCCCTTTCTACAGGGCCCTAAGTATCTCCTAAAAAGATAAAGAACCCGCTTCTAAAACTCTAAACTGACAAATGAGTATTTTACTCAGGCTGCAGTTCTTAGAGCCCGGGTTGGTGTCAGAGTGGAGCTGCTCTGGCCAGGGGTTCCAGAGCATGGACCTATGGGCGATCTAGAGCTGAAGCCTGGATCAGAACAACTGGCCTTTTCTGCTGAGGCATGAAGGAAGTGGGAAAAGTAACACAACAGGACAAGAAATGGGGACTCTAGGACAGAAAAAGTGGATCGGGAATCGATAGTGGAAGGCAGATCCTGGAGACAGCCTCTAAGGGGCTGCTGCCACTGGGACTTTCCGTAGTGTATCTGCGGGCCTGCTCATGGAGGGGAGCGAGTCATTGAGGAGATGGTATACGCCTCGACACAAGTTGCAAGCAAGAGATACCTGCAAAATGTGGTCTTATTGAGCTGAAGTTATTGACTCTTATGCCACTTCCTTTGTTGAATTATCAAACCCTCTTCATTCCTGAACTAATCTAGAAATTCCACAATGCACAGATCACACCTGCCCATGAAGCCAGCCCTGCCTGAATGCCTTCAATGGACATTTTTACGGGGGCAAAGTCAGTTTTAGGAAAGAACACCAGAGGAGAAAACTTGAAAATGGATTACCTTACTACTTAGGGTATTCGCTAGTCCCTTAGAAAGTCTGTTTCCCCAGTGGTATGTGGACCCCATCTTGCAAACATGGCTTTAACTGGTTTTTAAGATCAATTTTAACCAATCTGAGGTTCTTGACTAATTAAATCCTCAGTTAGGTTCAAGATTAAATGGCACATTGAGAGTGTTTATTCTAGTAAAAATTTTTGAAATCAAAACTATTTCTAGAAATTATGCTTTTGGTTTATTATGTCATAATTACTTCCTAACATCAAAAACTCAAAAAGATTATTTAGTTTTGTTTTGAGTTATGCCTGTTGACTGCATGGGAAATTTATAGCTCTGAGCAGCCCAGCATGTATTCCTTATTTTATATCTATGAAATCTGCAAAATAGGAACACCAGCTAACTCCTAGCAGATACAAAGAAAATAGAAAAGCCATAGACCTCAAGAAATCATTATATATATATATATATATATATATATATATATATATATAGTCTTTAAATTTATTACCATTATTAAAAACTTCCAACATTAAAAATTGCTGTAAGAGGAATGTTACACATTTGAAATCTTCTTAGAGAAAATAAAAAGTAAAAGTAAATAACAAAAATAATATTGAGCTATTTGAGACTGAGGTCATGGAATAAAACTGCAATTCTAAATGGTCAAAAGAGGCTGGATGGTTCCTGGAGATTCATAGGACATCATTCTGCATGCTGATATCTGAAGGGAAATAACTGGGATGTATTAATACATGAGCATGCGGTGACTGGGGTTGTACATTGAACAGTTACTGACCTCTGGTCTTCAGGGCTGTCCAACAGTCCGTGCAAATTAATTTTGTTCTGTTTGTACTAATAAATATTTTGTTAAGTTCATTTAAAGAAAGGACACATAGGTTGAAAGACTTGTGAGTATAGTGTTTCAAAATGTAGAATCTCAAAGTTTCATGCATTTATCTGAACTCTTTTAATCTCTTCGTAATTGTGATCATGACTATTTTGGTCTTAGAACATGTATTTAGTATGAATAATGTTAAAGCTATTCTAATTGTATCCTGGAGTACTCATTGAAGCCATTTTGACTCCAGGAATTAAAAGTCACCATAGGTATCAAATAAGCCAACTTTCCCTTCTTCTTTTACTCATGAGTATATTGAGGAAGAACTTACATAATTTATGTTAGTTGGTCAATATAATAAATATCTATTAAACATAAGAACAGTGTACTAAAGCTCTGGAGGACCCATTTTAGACTGTTTTGTTGTCTATTGATGACTTTCCATTAAGAGAACATGGTCAAACCTGTCTTATAGGATGATGAATTAGTATTTAGGATAATTCAAAAAGAGGTATTGGGTTATTAAAAGCCTCATGGTTATTCATTAATAAGATTTTTCTATTCATGGGACATAGTATTAAAAAAGTCATGAAATAAGAGAGCTGAAAGAAATTTTACAGCTTTTCTGTTCCATATTCCTTGTTTTATTACAGCTATTTGAAGAGATCTGCTCCCAGTATCCACATAGATTGTAATTTCTGGAAAATTTGATACCTATCTACTTCATTTATATCGCCTCTTTGCTATAAAAGCCTTCTATTCCTACCAAATGAGAAGGCATGGCATTTCCTGGTTGTGGGCCCAGTCTTCTACTCTTGACATGTCACTCTCTGATCCTGGAATGTCTCAGCCTCTTACCTATACTCATTCAAGTCCTAAAATCTTTCATCTTCTCCATAAACTTAGAGCTACTTTTTGTTTGTTTTTTTACCTTGATTGTAGAATGTCTCTAAATCTATCTCTCATTCTTTCTCCTTTCTCTCTCTGAGTTTTCATTTAATTCAATCTTGTTTGGTGCATAGAAGAACTTGGACTTTAATATAAAGATCTGCATTTAAGGTCACAGTTCTGAATATAACACCTGTAAATCTCAAAAAAGTTATTCTGAACTTCCTAAAGAGTTGCTGCAAAAACTGAGTTAGGTGGTGGTATTTAAACACTTGCAGTATAAGAAGCTCTACACATACACAAGTTGGCAGCTGACAAACTAGGGACACAGGACAGCCAGTGGAGTAATTTTATTTGAATCCAATAGCCTGAGAACTAGGAGAGTTGATAGTGAAAATTTCAGTCTTACTCTGAGTCCAAAGATGGAAGGCCTGTGTCTCAGTTCAAAGACAGTCAGGCAGAGAGAGTGAATTCTCTTACTCTGCCATTTTGTTCTATTCAGGCCTTCATGGGATTGAAGAGGCCCACCCACCCTGGGGACGAAACTCTGCTTAACTCACTGTAACAATTCAAATGCTAATTTCAACCAGAAACACACTCACAGACACACCCAGAATAGTGTTTGAGCAAATATTTGGGCACCCAAGTTGACACAAAAAATTAACCAACACACACAATAAAAAGGACTGGTCTTATCTTTATGTACATCATGAGGGCAAGGACTTTGCTACAGTTTTTCTAATATCACTAGCACCTAACCCAATGCCTGGCATATTTGTTATAAAATAAATCTTTACTGATTAATTAATTGACAGAGGGATTGATGGAATTAATAAATGAGTAAATGACCAATTGAATCAATGAATGGAAAGGTGTTCAATAAATAAATACAAAAAATGCCTTTTTTTCTTCTATTTCATCCTTAGCCATTTCAATAAACTTTTTTTTTCTGCATAATCAACAGTATCCTAATCTGTATTTCCAAAGTATTTTGGAAAATAACTTTAGACATAGCTTTAGATTTTATAACTTTTTTTGGTATGATTTTAATATTGATTGTATTGAATAGTAATAGTTCATATTAGACTGAGAATATTTTATTTTTTGTTAAACTTAGCACTTTCACTGTGTCAACAACAAAATAGGTGCTCAATAAATTTTGCTGCATTGGATCAAATTAAATGTGCTTATGAACTTCTTTATCATCATTCTGCTCTCCCTATTATAAGGAATTCATTAAGTTCTCCTGCTCATCTTCAGATTTGCCACCTGAGCCCCAGTGGTTCTGAGGATTGGAATTTGTGTTCATGTCTTTCAAAACACAACTCTGTGAGGACATATGAAGTATATATGTGGGAGTGGGATGAATTCAGGGGAGGAGAATGATTCCTTTCTACATTTATGTACTCTATTTCATGATGTCAATTCAACATTCTTTTTATCTCATTTTATAGTAAAAAATATTTTAGATTCACTGGCCTTTTGGGAGACCAAACATCTGGCATAGGAAAATCTGGTAACGTACTCCCTTGGTTACAACCTACCATGGTCCTGGGACTAACGTCCACATCCTTTAATACATTTGTATAGTCCTTCTGGACTTGGCCCTCTCTTGTCTCTAGGCTCTAGTCACCAGTATCTTCTTACAAACCTTTGAACCATTTCCTTTTACCTAGCCTCCTTCTAGAATAGTCTGTATGTCCCTTTCCCTTGCTCACTCCTTCTTGATGTTTAGAATTTTTCATGGGCTCCCGGTGGGGGACTTAGAAGCTGAGGTGAGAACCAAAGCACAGAATGGAGGCTTCAGAGCAAGACATTAGTTACAGAAAGTACAGGTAACCCAAATTCCTCACATTCTGAAAGTTATAACAGACTTATTCCTTAGATATTGGCAATTCATCAGTGTCATGAGCAAGCTAATGAACATCAAAAATGTTTTTTTCTTTAATTTTTATTGAATTTATTGGAGTGACACTAGTTAGTAAAATTATATTGTGTACAATTCTACAAGACATCATCTGTGTGTTGCATTGTGTGTGCACCACCCAGAGTCAGTTCTCCTTCCATCACCATGTATTTGACCCTCATCTTCTACCATTTCCTCTCTCCCTTCCATGTTGGTAAGCTGTTGTCTCTGTCTATGATTTTTTGTTTGTTGTCTTATTCATTTGTTGCTTTTACTTTTATATCCCACACATGGTTCTGGACTTTCTCTGTCTGACTTATTTCGCTTAGCATGATGATCTCAAGATACATCCACGTTGTCATAAATGGAAGTATTTCATCTTTTCTTATGGTTGAGCAATATTCCATTGTGTATATGTACCACAGCTTCTTTATCTAGTCATCTGTCACAGGGCACTTTAGTTGTTTCCATGTTTTGGCAGAGAAATGCTTTTCAATTATACTAGTCTTCATTGGAAGGATCTTTACCTGAAGGGCTCCTTTCCCCCTAAATTTATTTTTGAATTAAAATAATTTCTTTCTTAACCTTTTTCCTTCACACACAAATACAAATAACCCACATAGTTAAGCAAGCTTGTGTATTAAAAGGAAAATATTTACATAAAACACCATTTTGCTTTTCATAAGTATTTTTCACATCTTAATTCCACTAGAAAATACTGAGAGAGAGACAGAGAGACAGAGAGACAGAGTCAAATATGAAGCTTCATGTCTGACCACACATCAAAGAAGCTTTGAGTCTCAGCGCTTTCCTGGCCATCCAGGCTTGCTCCCAGCCACACCTTCTCTCAACTGTTGACGGTACCCTTGGTTACCAAAGGGAGAGTTTCATGCCACTTCCTCTTTAATCTGCTTGCCATTTCTCACTAAAACTTGGCAGTCAGGATTTAGCTCCCCTAGATGCCAGGAGCAAGTTCATAATTTGGAACCCACGTAAAAATGTAATAAGGGAGGCTGAGATTAACCTCAGGTCACTCAAAGTGTACCACTTTCAAATATAAGAAGGTCCCTTGTTGGGGAGAAAGGAAAAAAAATGAGATTATAACAGTGTCCTCTATAAATGTTATGTGTACTGGAAGTTGATTTTATAAATGACCTACCTTTTACTACAAAAAGAACTCCCTCTTTGACATCCCACGCATGTCAGAAAGAATTCTTGGTTCTTATTCTCACTTTTTTTCCCTTTTTCAAATGTATGTATATAAAAGTTCTCAATGAGGCAATAAAGAGCACATTTTCTGTATGATTGCCATCTTTCTCATAGGATAAAACTTTGATTTTTTTTATTCAAATAACCTGAATTATTTCTTTTTCTTACGAACTTATCACTAGCAGCAACTTCTAACTTACAAACTTTTGTCTCAAGAGAGCTATATTACTATAGTAAGCAAAGAAAGTAAAATCTCTCTGCCTTGAATCGTCTTTGAGATAATTTATTTCTTTTTATTCTTCTCAAATGCATAGACTTCTTCAGATCTAAAAAACGGAATTGTTTTGAAAGGAAATTAATACACAGGAAATAAATTCTAAAGGAATGAAAATAGTTTAAAGAAGAAATTTCTTTGTGTCAAACTACCAGCTATAGACCCAAGTAGACACAATGATCAACCATTAGTGGGTGAGCAAATAAAATTGCAGACACTGCTTCTATTGCTATAGAAGTAAAAAAGCTTCTATACATTTGTTTTTTTACAATAACACAGTTAACACCTCTCCAGGGATTTACAATTTACAAAGGGTTTTCAGATATTCTATATTGTGAGCCTTATAACAAAGGCTCCTTTGGGGCCAAAACAAGTGTGTCTCTTAAGACATTTTTATTGAAATTTTCTATTGTTCCATTTCAATTTTATAATAATTTAATGTTCACTTTGTTTTTAAAATTTAATTAGCCTACCAACAAAATTACCATTTATTAAACACTTTTATGTGTATGCTACCTTGTGAACTCTGAAGTAAAAAGATACATAATATAATCTCAATCTAAAGAAGTTTTTATGCTATTTGGATAAAGAAGAAAAACTAAGTATTAGAAAATTATGACCTATTTAAATAAAAGTTTGCAATGTTTATGTAGTGTATGTAAAATACAGTATCACTTATAAACGGATTCATCAAATGGATGATTAAAGAATGAATTCCAGTCTGAGTGCCCTCAGGCCACGAATGTGCAATGCATGTATTGGGTAATTTGAGTTTTTAAGGGCCAAGGCTTATAAATTAGAAATTTTCAAAGTGACATTGCAAAATTCTTTCAATCATCAGAACTCTTGGCAACATCAGGCCCACATGTTGAGGTGGCACACGTGAGTAGGTTGAAGAGGCAGCCCTCTTTGGATGGGCAGATTTGCCCAACACTGAGACTCCGTGTGAGGGGCTATCTTGTTACACCCAGCCCACTTGTTCATTAAGATTCCGGCCTCTGTATGCAGCTAAGTTGGCAACCTTTGTGTTAAACTATAGTAACTGCTGTGGATTACTGGTACAGAGAGATTCCATGTCCCTTGGGTTCTAAGGTCTTAAAGGAGATAAGGATTGGGGCATTGGGTTTCAGGGAATAGATGGATGACAGGATGCCATGAACAAAAATACCCAGATAAGAAATCAGGAAGGTGTGTTTCATAAGAAATAGGTAATCCAGGGAGTTCCCTGGTGGTGTAGTGGCTAAGGCTTTGGCGCTGTCAACGCTGCGGCCTGAGTTTGATTCCCAGCCAGGGAGCTACCCACATTAAAAAAAAAAAAAGAAAAAAGAAATAGGTAATCCAGTTGAATAGATCACTGTGTTAAGTGTAGCACCCAAAGTTTCTCGAGGAGGATAGTGACAATAGTATTCTCTTATCTAATCTGACCTGTCTTTTAAATAATCACAATCTGACAACTTCCAGTCAGGACTTGCCTTCCCTGCTAGTCTGCTTCACCTCAAAAGAGGTTGTTCTCAATGATTTCCTCCCCGGGTGCTTGATCTCCCTGACATGCCTAATGTCTGGTGGTCAGAGCCTCTACTGGGGGGGCTCCTATAGAGGATAAATAAAACAATAATACTTTTTTGTGTAGCTGCTCCCATAAGCCCTTCTGATAAATGGTTGTCAAACACCGCTGTCCTAAAAGTGACAGAGTGTGTTTCGGGATCCTACTAAAGCTGAGAGCACAATAACTTAAATATCTGAGTTTTTGTTTAAAGAATGTGTTGGGATTATGTAGTAAGAAAACACATAGCAGAATATTTTAAGTGAGCTTAACTGTGTATACTTTTCAGAAAGTTTATTTTGCTGGCTTAATTACTCCTTTCTGAAACTAAAGGATTAACATGAATAAGGAAAAGAACTATGCTTTTGTGTAAAGAAATGGTCCCTGTAGAATGGAACATGTGGAAAACATGACAAAAAGGTACCTCTGAAGTTGCTGATGGATATTAATTTCTCCAAAATACTGAATGACGTCAGTCTATAAAAATGAGTTGCTTCACTTTTGAGGTAATTGAGTCGCAGTGTGTAAATTCAGTGACTACAATGTCTATATAAGTGACATTAGTCTTTGTGGAAAAAAGTTCAGTGTGCACTTTGGAATGTCCTGCATCTCTTCCCTTTGAAATTTCATCTGGTCCCAGTTGCCATCTGCTCTTAATTTGATTCAGTGGCAGAGCATGAGCTGAGCTTCTGCACTCGACGCTGAGCAGGCGCACTTCAGGCCTCCTGCTGGCGGTGTTCTTTATATATCAGCAAAAGTTTATAGAAAACTTTATATAGACTCGGCAACTTTACAACATCCTGTTAAAAATCCTTAGAGCTACATATAAGCGATGTGTTTTTGACCTCTTAGCTGTCAAATTCACTCAAAGCTGTTAGGTGATCTTTTAGCCAGTTAAGTAAATATGAGTGTTTGCTATAGCTCATACTTTGTGTATATAGTTTTTCTTTCCACATCAGAATCTTTATCATAAAGTAATGGAATTGATTTATTTGGAATAGACTGAGTATGTCTCCTAGGGGTCCCTTTGAACTCTTTAGTCTATTCAGTCAGTTCGTCTAATGCATAAGAATTATTGCTACGTGCCAGGCCCTGTTATATTGTAACATAAACATTGGCCTAGAGCAGTGAACACGATGGGCAGAGCCCTTGTTTTCCCTGAGTTTCCAGGCTTTTGGAGAAGAAGACATTAACTATGAAGATCTAAAAACCAAAGATCTAAAACAGTCTTTATAGTTCAAAAGAATTATTTTATTTTACTGCTTGCCACTCTCCTGGACACACAGTGTCCTTGGGTGCTGTCAGAACAGAACTGGGTGTGATCGGCTCTGGCTGTATTCACCACAGGCATCAAAATGTGGCCTGTGCATTCTCCCAGGCAGCAACTCTGGTTCCTGGCCTTCTACTTCTATCCAGACAAAAGACATCCATCCAAAGCAGGGGTTGGCAACCACGGCATGCAGGCTGAATTTGGCCCGCTGCCTATTTTTGCATGTCCCAAAAGCTAAGAAGTTTTACATTTCTAAATACTTGAAAGCAAATCAGAATAAGAATATTTCATGCCACATGAAACTTACATGAACATCAAATTTCAGTGCCCATATATAGTTATATTTGAATATAGTCGTGTTTATTCATGTATATATTGTCAGTGTCTATTTTCTTGCTACAATCATGGAGTTGAGTAGTTACAACAGAGACTATAATGCCTCATAAAGCCAGAAATATTTACTGTTTGGCCCTTTACAGAGAAGTTTTCCAACCCCTGATAGGAGGTACTATAATATCTCTTTTCTAATTTTTTCCACCCCTTACTCATTATAAAATGTGCTATCCCCTCTTCTATCCTTCTAGTTCTTGAATTCTTCCTCCAACAAGTGTATGACAACCTCACTTTATAAATCTTCATAACTCATATTTAAAATAGGGAGGGAGACAATCAGCCTCTAGTGAGCCAGAAACACACTACCCCTGTAAATTTAACTCGAGTTCTTTAAGTCTCACAATATGGCACAATTCATGCATCTGTGCAAAGACTATTTCAATTTTAAGGACAAAATCTAATTCTTTTAAGTAGCTTTCCCATGCCACTACTTGGAATAGGCTGATTCTGTGATATAGTTTAATAAGACTTTGGCTTCCTAATTTTCTAAAATTATCAGGGGTTAAGTTATACAGTATTACGTAAATTTGGCTATTAGTTTTATCTTAAAATAGCTCTTCTCCTCTAAAATTCAAGAGAACTTCTGTAATCAGGACTATCTGGATGGTTAATATATTCTCCAAATAGCAAAGCATGACCTGCATAGCTAGCTCTAGTAAGCACTTGCTTAGTTGTCTAGTTATGCTCTGTACTTACTGAAAATCTCCAATAGATGACAGTAATAATTGATCCATGGGAGTGAATTATATTATTTAGAATACATTTCTTCATCTTTATCTTCATGAAATATGCACAATTGATTATAACCACCTAGTATTTTCCATTTTAATGTTTTTCTCAGATTATCATTGGCAATATTTCCTCATGTCATAATTTCACATGCCATTAAAATGCTCACTTTAAAATGTAACTAAAAATTTAATTCTCTCAGTTCCAG
Organism: Lyroderma lyra; assembly: GCA_004026885.1. NCBI lineage: Eukaryota > Metazoa > Chordata > Mammalia > Chiroptera > Megadermatidae > Lyroderma > Lyroderma lyra. The sequence goes on from PVJL010001408.1 coordinate 34,254, forward strand.
ATAATATTGCAGCAAATTAAATCATTTAAATCATTTTTATTTGAGTCTTATTTCTGACAAATAATGTTTGATCGTGAAGTAATACAGTTTCAGGCCAAGAGGAAATTATTATGTTCAACTTAATTCTTGGAATTATATCCAAATGCTTTCATTACTTTTCAAAGACACTTCTTCAGTTGTTAATATTGAAAGCAATTGTATATTTAAATAATATGTGTGAGCAACAGGCATCTTATATTTGGCTTATGAAGAACAAAGAAAGATAAGCTATAAAATTGTTCCTCAAAAGATTAAAGAAGCAAAGTTATAGGTCTTAATAACTTCTACAGTATAAACAGTTAGCAGGGGCTAGGTGACACTGGACTGGGACTTCTACCTTAATGATGACTCATTCTTGAAAAAACTAGAACAATGGGTCTAATTTGCAACAAGTAACTTAGACAACCAGTAATAATAGCATGCTAAGAGGTAGAGCTTTTTGATCCATGCTTCTGCCGGTCAGTTTCTGAGCCCGAAGTGGGTGGTGAAAGCCCCAGCCTGACCATGCTCTGTGAGACAGCTGACCTCTACTGAGCAGAATTGATGCTGATGTGACAGAGATAAAAGTTGAAACCCAGGCATTTATATGCTTTTCCCACAGATTGTGAGTTAATTGCTATCTGAACCTGGATCCCAGGGATCTTCTTTGGCTAAGTCTGGGACTAGCTCAAGAGGACACACTGCACGGTGCTCTCGACCATCTTGACCAGAACCACAAAGTACTGGAAATGTCTCAGGAACGGATGTTCACTACTGACTTCCAAACCGTAGGTATGTCATCTTCGGTAATTATTAGGAAAAATATGATGCCTCTAAAAGAAGTTTCCAAACCACAGAAACTACGTAGAACTGAGACAATGTTTGACCTTGTGCCCATTTAATTTGTCGAATATTGTTGCTTATTTTTTAATTCTGCAGCTTTAAAGAATACACCTCCTTTGCACTCAGAATTTTAATATACAATTAAAGTTCTAAGGAAATTTAATATACAATTTCTCTAGAATGAAATAAGAGGCAGAAACATCAAAGGTTTAACTAGTTTCTTGAGATTTTAGTAATTGTACTAAATGACAATACTACTCAATTGCAGTACTCAACATCAATTTGACTTGTTCTTAATATACTTGAGCATTACTTTCTTAGAGTAAGACATCGACTCTAAACTTATTTTAGGTGACTGTGACTTCAGTTTGAGTATTTAAGTCCTTAGACATTTATTGAGTACCTGCTATATTCCAGACCCATACGAAGCACTGGGGTGAATGAAGTATGAACTATTCACAGCCTCTGATCTACAAAGGTTTATAGTCTATTAGATGAAATAAATTTCTAAGTAAATAAATTTAGTATTATGTAGTATGGGCTAACTGAGAATCATTAGGGATTATGGGAGTCAATTTAGTCCCAACAAGAAGAAGTCTCTAGGAAGTCGTAAGTTACAGTAGGACTAAGCTTTATTTGGGGCCTATTAGGAAGGAGAAATAGCCTGAGCAAACCCTTAAAGTATTACATTGCATGATATATACATTCTCCAGTGTATAGTAAAATATGGAAGTGGGGAAAGAAGGCAACAGGACACCACTTAGGCAAGTTCTTTAACAATATCTTCACTTATCCTAGATTTCTTAGATTATATTGTAGAGACTAGCTATCAGGAAAAAGGTAAGAGTCTGTTGCACAGCCCAGCCAAGAGATGGTGAGAACCTGCTGTAGGACAGTGATGGAGACAGAAAGAATAAGATGTGAGAACTAAAATGAATTTCCTGTGGTGAAGTGATCAGATTTGACATGATTGAGGGAGAGAGGAAGTCTAGGGCATGCTTTTAACTACAGAACAAGTTGAATAGACAAAAAATAATAATACAGGAAAAGGAGGTTAGAGGATGCATGGGTAATATGATGAAGGAAATTTGTCATAGTTCCATATGCATAACAGCCAATATTTATATTTTGAAATATTTCTTTTTTGTTTTTATTTTTTATGTTTTGTACATAAAGTTCATACTACATTTAAAATGATTTATTTTGGCTTCTTTTGACAAATTCATCATTTCTTGAGAAAAGGACTCCATCATATTAAAAATTATTTTTAGACATAATTTTCAAAAGTTGGGTAATATTTCTGTTGGTTGATTTACCTATTTTCTTAGTATTAAACACCTATGAAATAAAACACTTCTAGAAATTGATAGGAACTCCTTGCAAAGGCAGTATCTATAAACTATGTAAGACAACTGAATGAATGCTACCTAAAGATTTAGTTAGATGGAAGTACTTAATAAATGTTCCACAAGGGATGAGATCAATTATTTCTTAGAAACAAGTAGTCAGTTCACAGGAGTCTACCAAATACAAAAATTTAAGATAAAAATATGAAAAATCTTTCTATTGTTTTATCTAAAAGATCAAAGTATGTCATTGACACTAACATAGTAACAACATTGTATTCTGTTTAGAATATGGCCTTGGAGTTCAAAAACAGAAACAGTGATATGTGTCATTAACCTTTTTCCTCTTTTCTCTAGTGATATGATTCAGAGAAACAAAGTACGTAGATGAAAAAATATATATATTTCACAAGAGCTGGCCTTAGGCAAATTCAAACTGTCAATCACATGGATAAAATGTGGGCTGGGCTGACTAGTGTTTTTCAAAATAGTTAATAAATGAAATATAAGAAATGAATAGGATCATATATTTATAATTCTCATTTCTTGGTTGGCATAGTCTAGAATTATTAAATATGCAGGAAAATATTTCCATTATTTTGGAGTTTCTTTTCTTTTTTATTCATCTTCTCAACAGGGAATGTTGGTATACATTTTTGTCCTTTGGTTTCATCTTTTGGTAGCTCCTGCAAAATGATATGTATTTGGTTTACACTCAACGCCAGAATCAACACTCCTTTTCTTCTTAGGATTTGAAAGCATTTTTCCTTCTCATAAGGATTTACTCAAGTATTTATATATCCTGTAATAGTTGGCATCAGTAATATTATTCCTTCATATTTTTGGATACTTCTATTTAGAATAACGTACTTCACAACCAAAGAAGCAAACTACCTACAAAGAAATGAATACAACATTATTTCCAATTATTTTTCTTTGCATCACTGTGGAAGTTACATATAAATCTATTTTGTGCATATATCCTGTTTTCCTCAAGTGGAAATTCTAATAGTTTAAGGGGAACATAATATATTTAGAACTGCTAATCTTTCACTGACTGATGAAGACCAAGTTCAAACGAAGAACATTCTTTTTATACAAAATATTAGTTCACTAGAAGTTTGGACTTAATGATTTAGACCTTGAAGATTTGAGACGGGGATCAGCTGTTGCAAGTAGACACTTCGGGTACTTTTCATGCAAAAGTAAGTGGACAGAGAAAAAAAATCCTAGTTGCTCTAAGGCAGAGGAATAGAGCTATGCAATAGGGTGGTGTTTCTGCAAGTTACAGCAATTAGAGGCTATGTAATCAACGTATTTTTCTGCAAAACAAAGAAGTTGAGATTTTCAATAATTCCCTTTTTTTTGGTTAAGCAATATTTTCTGAGCACAAATTTAGTACACATGATGTAACAAAACATAGAAATGTATTTAATGTATTTATGAAGAAACAGAACAGAATATTTTAAATGGTACCCTCATAGGAAACTTTAATATAAACCATCATGTAGGATCAGAGTATATCCAGTATAGATTAAAAACATTTGCATTCTTAGCTACAGAATGGCAAGGGGCATTGGAAATGACTAATAGCCTTTAATAGCTGTGAATGAAGCATGCAAAGAAGACAAACTACTCACAATTTTACAACACAGCACATGGAGTTTGCACAAATTGGATTGTTATTTATTAGATTCTCTATAGCTGTCAAGCATTGTTGATCCATAGAACTTGGAACATATACATGTTAGCCATTCGCCTTGGTCTACCCTTGCCATGATGAAGGAAATACATGAGCCACAGACACATGTAAAGTCAGGAAGTGGTAAAAATAATGGGAAGTTACTATTTGAGTGAGACTTTAACATAAGGCAATTCTCGATATAATCAGTAAATGTTCATTATTATTTAAGTCTCCTTTGTCTTAATATGTTTTTGTTAAAGGCCACAGTGCTTACAATATTCATTGTACATGTGTTTACAGAGCCATGATTGGTCTATGGCCTGGGCTCCGTGTTCCTGATTCCTCCATTCTGGCAAAATCACATCGATCACTGTGTAAGGAGAACTTTAGTTTCTTGCTTGACTAGGTTAGCTTCTGATTTACACATTAAGTACTTTGTTCTTTTAAGGAACAAAGCATATATCTCATAGTCAGCATTATATAGTCATAGTCAGCAGCATGTCGAAGACTTATTCATTAAAGAAAAGTGTGAATTATATTTTCAAAGTTCTGGCAGATCTACCCTAATAAAATTATGTTGGACCACAAATGTCAACACTATCTCATGTTTCCTTGATGAATAATGGAATGTGTGATGAGGTCCATAATGGCATAATTGACTTTACACTGCTAGAGACAGTAGAGTTTGACTCTTAAAGCAAAGTTCTGTGCAAACAGGGGACTCCTCTCTTCAGCCTATCTGCATATGGCAGGATATGGCCTCCTGTACCCACAGATGGAGCACAATCAATAGTAGTGTCATCAGTCCGAGGGCAGCACTGTTTTACTTCCTAGGGCTTTTGGTGCTGTTAATAAAGCTAACCTATGCTCAGGAATCTGTTTTTAATTATTTTATATTTCAAGAGAAACGAAGTGCCCTTTGTCTAAACCAAAGGGAAGTCACAAGCCTGAGGTGCAAAGCTGAAAATGGCCAATTGATTTAGTGTCCTTTTGGCATATGTGCCTAGAAATATCCTGACAGGTAGCTCCATGAACATGAGGGACATTTAAGATAGTATTTTAACAGGATTATGAAAAGCAAAATAGCTTCTATTTGTGGGCTGGAATCTACGTGCAAAATGACTTTTGAGTACCATGAATGTGTGCACCTTCTGAGAAAGGAAACAAGAAACTCATTTTATGTTTGGACCATAACACTCAATATATAGCTATTGAACAAATTAATGTACGAGTGTAAATGAATGCAAAAATATGAACCGCATACAAAGCTGAGGAATTCAATTCTTATATTTGCGTATATGTGGTTTTCTTTTCTTTTTTTAAAACTACCTAGGTGTGTATGGTGAAAATTCAAATAGAAGGATGCAAAATTCTTTTTGCTTATCTATTAGCCCCATTCCCATATCTTATTCTCTGGAGTTGCTACTAAAATTTTGTTCATTTTTAACAAATTGATCATATTTTATGTATTATTTGAACATTGTTTTACTTCACTTAATATTTTTGGAGGTTCCTCCCCCCACATTTGCCCAGATTACCACCTTTACACATAAACATCTATTTCCTTTTTCTAAATTGACTTTGAATATTCTAGTTTACTGCATGGTTTAACAACAATTTATTTCCATCTCTTAGCTAATAGTCATTAAGGTTGATTACAAGTAATGATGACATGAACAAACCTCAGCATATACTTCTTGTGTGATTATCTCAGAATATGTGTAGAATAAATTACTTGAATTGAAATAGATAAGTCAAAGGAATATGCATTTTAAATTTGATAGCTACTACTAGATTTGCATTCCATCATTTCTTCTTATCTTTGTCAAATGGGCCAGTAAAAATCTTTTAATCTTAGCTAACCTAAGATTTCCCCCCCTTTTAGTAGTTAATGATTTATTATGTACAAAACCATCAATATAGGATGTAGAAAGGCAAGTAACCATATACAATAAAATATGACAATGAAGTAAACAGAATCCTTCCTCATAAGGCATTTACAGTGTTTTTCAGAACAAACTGTAGAGGAAAGTAAATAATAGGTTTGGGAACTTACTTGTGTACTAGGGAATTTGGGCTTCACATGGGGCAATAAAAAGTGACTGCAGATGAATGACAATATTTAAACTGCTCTTTAAGCAAATTATTCTGAAAGCAATGTAGATGAAAAGAAGAGGAGGACTAAAGGGAGAAAAATTAATTAGGGGGCTGTTATCTTTTATAGCTAACAGGTAATAAAATTAAGACTCCAACAGTGGCAATGGGGATAGCCAACTGGGAACTACCAATGGGGTTACTTGGAAGATGCACAGTTGTCAGGAGCAGATGGTGAATGGGGTAGAATCATCGAAGCTGACACAGGATGAGTCCCTAAAAGGAGGGGACGTGAAGGTAAAATGCTATAGAGTAAAGGAATCCTTTATCATAGCCCGTCTTCATTTGAGTGGAAAGAGAACATGTTATTATTTATTCAATCAGTAATTATTGAATTCCTGCTATAGCAAACACTGTGCTATCTGCTGTTGAAAAAACGGTGAGAAAAACTGATACGGTCCTTCCTTTCACGTGGCTTAAAACTTACCAAGAGAGCATGAAATCAAAACCAATAACGACACCTCGGTTTTGCTTTGAGAGGAGCACCCCTTCACCATTGTTAGATAATGTGCTTTAGGTAAAAGCAGATCTTCCCCAGCCCAGTAAAATGGTGTATTTGATCTAAGCCCAGACTTAAAGGAGGAAGGGAGGGTACCTTTCTCCTTCGGGCCACAGTGACTGTCCAAGGACATGTAGCATAGTATCCATGGGGGCCAATCATAGCCGGTGAGACTTCATTCTAGGCCTTTTATTTCAACTCTCAGAAAAACATACTCTCTTCCCTACATAGTGGGAACCTGGAAGTGTGAAGTATCTGAGCAGCGGCAGCCAATTTACAACCATGAAGTCGACCTTGTCTGTGATTTGAACAATAATTTTCTGCAGTAAGTAGAAGGCAGAGCCAAGAATTGCAGAGGAAAACCATGTCCTGATGATATCACTTGAGTCTGGTCAAGCTCTGACCAAAGCTATATTTATTCCTGAACTGTTGGGTTAAGTGAGGCAATAAATTCTATTTTGGTTCAAACCAGTTCAGTTGGATTTTCATTTACTTGTAATCAAAAGAAGTCTAACCGTTACAAGTCAGCTGTAAAAAAATGTCCTGTCCTTTTCCTCCAGAGAGCAAAAATTTTGAAATTTATTTTCTCTAAACATTTTATTGGCAAACTATGGTGTATTACAAAATTCAAAGTATTTGAAATCTAAGAAGAATGGTATTTCTGTGGAAATAATTAAATGACTACCTATGGAAAGTTATAGTATCTTCCAGTCTGTTTTAAATTATGGTATAAAGTTCAGAGCTGAACATTCTTCCATTACCAGAAGGCAGAGAAGTCTGCTATTTAGGCTGTTACAAACCTACATTTATGTCTCTTTTGAAAGAGCAAGAATGTTACTGAGTAATTATTTTATTGGAAAATAATGAAAGTTTATGGTTTATTTCTAGGTAAAAATATTTTTTAATATTAAATAGCTCATGTTCATGAGATATTCCTATTTTAGTGGAGAAGCTGAACCCATAAACCACTAAGTGCACTAAAATCAGTACATATGTTGCCCTGATTTTTATCTTTACATTTTAAGCATTGTTCACTTGGAATGCATTATCATGTCTTTCATCTGGAAACAGTGACAACACCAATTGAGTGTTCTGGGAATTTTTTCATAGTAAGTACCGTCATTATTCAGAATTAGCTTGGAAATGCTGTATTAGACATAATCAGACTTTCATGTATGAGTAAATACAGTGATTTTTTTCCTCCCACACAACTATAATTTATAGTCTTACTTACGTATATGTTTTGAACAACCATAAGGATTTCAGTACCACTATCCTGTATTCTTTACTTTTGGGAGTAGTTCGAAAAAGAAGGTACCAGCACTTGGCCACAGAAAGGGAACATAACTTTGCAGAACTTTCTTTGTTTTCACTGATTAAGATTTGAGGGATAAAGAAAACTGAAAAGAATCACCTATGCTTTTCCTAACCCAATGCTTAGCATGCTAACTATGAGGCTTTTTCTAACTACATCACAGGCTTAACAGGAAGAGTAAATAAAATAATTTTCATGCAAGTGGATTGTACATTTTTAGTGCTGTACAAATTTAGTCATAGCTCCTATATGGGTTTCCTAAAAGCAAGGTGTGGCCAAGGCCACTTGGGCAGGTTGTGCATTGCACAAGAGTGTCATAGCACATTACATAGATTTCCATATCTATGTCAATAATTTTCTGTCAAATGCCAATAAAGAAAGTTGTATTCCAATAGGAAAGGGTGTCTTTTTAAAATCCTCACAAAAGCCCTTAGTATGGTGATACAAGTAGCATTACCATGGCATCCTTTCTATCCCTTTCTCCAATCCAATATTCACCTATAGTCTGATAATTACTTCTAAAATGCAAATTAAACAGTGTTATTCTTTGCCCAAACCCCTACAATGACTCTCCAATTGCCTTCAGAGCAATGTCCAAATTTCTAAATTTGAGAGGTGTGAGGCCCCTCACCACGCTGGTCTCATTTCCTTCTGCTCCCTGCTAGCCCTGCACTATGGTCCTGTGTACGGAGATACCTAGAATTTCCTCAATGTCATGCACTTTCTTGCCTTTGAGACTGAAAAAAATACTCCTTATGCCTGAAACATCCTCTACTTCTCCTTTCCTATTTGGAGTTTAGAGTTCACATTAGATGTCACCTCCTTTAGGGAGCCATCCCAAAGCTGCCCCTTTTACTCAAGCCTATAGGACTGTTTGTTCGTACATTCTCTCTTGTAGTGTCCTTGTTAGTCAATCAGCTCCCTGAAACAGATAGCAGGTTGAAGACAGAGACTGTGTACTGCTCAGCTTTATGCTTGGCACATTATAGATCCCACCTATATATTTGCTAAATAAAATGGGGGTCTGCCTTCTAGTGCTGGGTGTACTTATTTACTCTTGACCTTGAGCAAGTCACTTAACCTTTCTCTATCTCATTTTCCTGCTGAAAAGTTAGAAGTTTGAATTAATCAATCCATAAAAAAGAACAATAAGACTTGAAATATGCCATATATTTTTCTCACCTAATTCAGAGTCTTCTATCTTTACTTCTGAAATGGAAAAGGAAAGAAGCAAGGATATTTTGATAGTTGAAACTCAAATACATATGAAATATGTGTGTGTCTGTGTGTGCTTCCTTCCTGACATTAAATTTCCCTGACCAGGTTTAAGGAGTTTTGTAACAAACGACCATGGTAAGGAGAATGCTTGGCAACTGAAATTCAGTTATTTTACAGTGATTTAACATTGTCCAAATGCCAAATGTAATTCACTGGATATTTATTTCATTTTACTGCAAATGTATGGATTAAGCTTCAGGGTAAATGACTTCAACACACAATTGGTAACTATTCTGGGACTAAATGGAGAGCTATGCTATTATCTCATTAATTTAAAAGTCAATATGCAGAACTCAAGTGCCAACTCCTCCTGGGCAGCAATGTCATGATCTTAATCATCCTGACCATTTTGGACTGCAGGCGGAGCAGAGTATCACAGTATCATTAGAGTCCGGGTGGAAGTAGCAATAAAGGAAAGGAGCTATAAGATTTGGAGCATGATGGAAGGAAGGAAAGATGTGAGTCACAGAGAACGGTTGTTGAAAGATGCTTAAAGCTCTTCATGTCTTAAGATTTAACAGACTGAGCCACAATGTCATGTGTCCAATGTTGATCATTCTTTTGTAATATGTAGCTTTTGATACATACAGAACACGAATGCTTTTGCAACCACTACTGATTTTAATATATTATTCTGGAGGGTCATTCATAGAGGAATCCATTATCTTCTGTGTATATCCACTATACAATGTTTTGTTGAACTTTATTTTCTGTAAGTTATTAAAAAGAATATTTTTCCCAAATTAAAAATTAAAGTTTAACATTGAATATATTTTTCAACATATACATGTGTTTTCCTACAACCATGTGATTAAAGTATACTTCTTTGGGGGACAGGGCCCTCTAATTTAGAATCATAAATTTATTGGGTATTGAAGAAGCAACACATACTATAGAGAATGATAACAGAAGAAGGAAATGTAACCGAGAAACACTTGATTTAGAATTATTTCTTAGTAAAACCCTTGAGTCATTGACAAGTTTACCTTATAGGAGTTGAACACAAATTCACTGACAGCACAGAGTGCTCACACATATTTGTGAAGTGAATGCTGGACTGAGAGTATTAATTGCGTTACATGTGACAGCAGCAGTCGTAAATGCATCTGCTTCTGTATGGAGAGAAGAACATATTTTACTACTGTGTCACTTTTTACAGAGTCACACAAGCAGACACCTGCTATATATTGCAGTTGAATTAATCAGTGATTTGTAAAGATCTGTCAGTGAACTGGTCCCAGACTGGTTACAGAAGTATCACCCAAGGAGCTTGTTTCAAATGGATCCACCGGAGTCTCTCCCCAATACTCTTGAAGTAGAATCCTGTGGGGGGAGTCCAGGAATCTTTATTTTAAAATGGCTTTGGTGGTCATTCATATAGTCAGGTTTGGGAACCACTGAAGTAAATCTTGTTTCGTATGTTAGTAGCTGTACAATGAACTCTCCCCAGGCCATGACATTGCAGGTAGGTAATAATCTCTTCTGGGGAAATAACTGAACATTTTGATAATGGCAATTCTCTGAGGACAGTAAACATTAATGGATGGTGAAGCATAGTATCAGAACTGGAACATTCATTGTCCATCCTCTGCAGATTAAGCACTTTTTACCCAAAATCTTAATTGCCCTCTGGGCTGGGTCATGAAATCGGAATCATCCTAAAGTGGAGGTACATAAGTAGACTTTTACTCATTTTCTGGAACAAAATGAAAAACTCTATATTCTTTCATACTAGATAAAAAAAGTTCTCTTTAAATCACCACATGTTAACACTTTAAGCCAGGCTCTACCACTGCACAACACAGAGGGTTTTAAAAGAAGTTCTATGACTTACAGTAGCCCAAGCACCCATGTTTTTAGTAATGTAGGGCAAATAAATTACAACCAATATAAGCAATGTGAATTTAAAGGTAATGCTTTTGCCCAATTTCTTGATATCAAGGTAATGGGATTTGGAGAGAAGCTGAAATGCCAGGCTGTTAATCTATTATCAGAAAAACCCTGTTAAATGTGAGGTTTTCTAAATGTACATGAAAAATAATTGAAAAAATTCTTAAATAGAAGTTTTTTTTTCCTCCCCTTTATGGGACTGTGAGCTTTACCAGAAAGAGTATTCATTCATTCACCTAGTCAACAAAGCTATACTGGGTGTCCACTATGGACCAAGCATCCTGGTTACCCTGAGCACACAACTAGAGTAGTTTATAGTTGTGACATCTTTCCTTTCCATTAAACAATTATTTATGAAATCTGAATAGAACTAAAAACATATATATTTATTCATTTAAATAATTTTTGATTATCTTGCATAGCACTATGATATGTTTTATGAAAGACTTTAAAAAATTACATACAAGACTTTTCTTCTAATAATTTGCAATCCTTAAGAATTGTAAAAATGACCGCATAATGTATTCCTCAAATAGCAGAAAATAAATATTTTACTTTCAGCTTCCTTGGTTTCTTATAAGAAAGATAAGGACAAAAAAGCAAAAGAATTACAATTACCATTGGTAAGTGACTGCAATTTCTCTCTTCTTAAAAAATAAACAAAGAAACAAAAATTCTTCTTCTGAATTCCTACTTCCCTCCAGATATTTATCTTTCCTGTTCCTGTTTACAGTCAAACTCAAGAAATTATCTATATTCACTGTCTTCAATTCTGAATCCCTTCTCTTTTAAGCCCACCCCAATCAGATTTTGTTCCAGCCATTCCACCAAAACAACCCCTCACTCTATAATCATATCTATGCAAATATGCCACACATGATTGTATGTTTTGATCTCACTTGACCTATCAAGAAATGGGCTTTATTGATCCTTCCTCCTTGAAATACGTTTTTTTCCCTCTTGGCTTTGAAGAAAACACATTCTCCTTATTTTCTTTCTACTTCACTGGTGGTTCCTTTTCAATTTCCTTTGTTTATTTCTCATCATTTCCTAAGCCTCTGCTTCAAGGCTCAGTCCTTGGTTCTCTTCTCATCTTTATTTACTCCCATCTCAAGACTAGCTACTATTCATATTCTAAACACTCTTATACTTATATCTCCAACTCAGACTGCCTTCCCAAAATGCAAGATATACTCATATCTAGCAACCCACTTGAACTCTCCACTTGGATATCTAATCAGAATCTCAAACTAACATGCCCAGAGTGAACTGCTAATCATATCCCCAAATGGTCCTCCCACAGATTTCCCATCTCAATAAATGACATCTCCATCTTTCCAGTTGCTCTGACCAAAAACTTGGAATCATCTTGGAATCTCTTTCTAAAAATCCTTATTGAGTTTTTCCTCAAATCCTATTGGCGCTTCCTTTGAGATGCATCCATAATCCAAACACTTACCAACATTACCGCCTACCTGCACTTCTCTATGTAGTGTCCACTCTTGCTTCCTTATGGTCTATTCTCACTACAGTAGACAAAAGAGTCTTTTTAAAATGTTAAGTCAGATGATTTCACTCTTCTACTTAAAACGCTTTGGTGACTTTTTCTTTCAATCACAATAAAGTAACATGGCCTCCAATGTCCTACAGTCCGCCCTGATGTCGTGTCAGTCAGTGCCTGTGATCTTATCTCCCACCACCCTGCCCCTTACTCATTCACTCCAGCGCAGTGGAGACGTTTTGTCTCTAACCCACCAGGGGTGCTCTTATCGAAAGGCCTTCGTACTTACTACGCCCTCTGCCTATAATGCTTTTTCGTCCTTGTCTCACTGGACACAGCTTTCATTTTACTTGTCTATTTGTTTATTGTGGGTCCCTCCCTATCATAATATAAGCTCTGTGAAGGCAGAGACTTTTATCAGTTTTGTTGGCTGTTGTATCCCCAGCACCAGGAATAATTACATGGTGGGAACTCTATAATTGGATTCAAATTAGTAAACTTCCTTTTTTTTCTTTTTATTGTTAGGTTTATTGGGGTGACACTGATTAATAAAAATCACATAGGTTCCAGGTGTACAATTCTACAATACATCATCTATGTGTTCATCACCCAGAGTCAGTTCTCTTTCCATCACCCTTTTTTCGTTCGCTTCTTTCATTTTAAAAGTTAATTCTTTTTGCCTCTTGAAGTGTATGTTATTCTATGATGAAGTGTGAGATAGAAATTGCTAACCAGTTTTTTCAACACACTGGGTAAGACTAAATTGTGATGCTTCTTTTGTTCTGTATTTATCATGACTGGATTCTGTCTGTCCCTTGCATTTGTTTTATGCTGCTTGGGTTAATATGGCTTTGTTAATGGATTTTAACAAATGATAAAGGTAGTCACCCCTTTTCTTCTCAGTCCTAAATTTTTCATTCTTCTCTGCTTATACTTAACCACGGCAAGCAAATTACATTCACAAATTACATTCTGATTAGCTGGGTGACAAGAAGTAAGGTTTATTTTAAACAGTTTCTTCGTCCTTCTGTATCTGTTATTTCCCCTTTAGATTTTTTCTCAACTTCCAGGATTTGGGAATTTCTAAAATGCGACTTTACTTTGCCACCCATTCTGCCTGTCTTCCTTCTGTTGAACTTTGTTTCATTACACAGTTTCCAATTGTTTGATTATCTGTCTTTGCAGCCTGCCACTGTCTCAATTGAGGCATTTCCCTGTATGGGAGGAAGGCTCCCCTCAACCCCCAGGCCACCAGCTCTAACAATGAGCAATGGTGCCCACCCACTGGACATACTCTTGAGGAATGGAGCAAATTTGGTCATTCCAGATGAATTTTAGTTTTGACATTTTTGCTTAAAATGTTTCACTGGGAATTCGTTAGTATTATACCACCTTATAAGTTGGGGGGAATTATTGATATTCTTTTCAAATAAAAACACTTTATTTCTTATCATTCAAATTTTCTTGTAAATGCTTTGATTAAATATAGTTTTCTTTAACTTAGTAACATGTTTCTCATTAAGGGTAAGGCTGGGTATTTCTATATTTGTTGCTGTTATGAATAAGAGCTTTTTTATTGTGTTTATGGGTAATACATGAAATAATATCTTCTGTGTTTGGAGGGTATGGGGAGGGAGGTAAATTTATTTGGTATCTGGGCATCTTTTGAAATTCTTCAGTATCAAAGCATTTTAAATGAATTTTCTGGATTATAATATATATATTAATTTTGTCTCTATTTATGCCTCGTTTATGTTGGTGTAATAGTTTCTTTACAGCGAAGAATTCTGTGTAACAAAAATAACAGAATCTTGTTAAGGTCCCATGGAAACATGAACTTTGTTTTTAATGAGATGTACTGTAAGATTTTATGTTTTGTGTGTATATTATCAATCAGTCTAAATTGTAGAATATACAAATATTCCCTATGTTACTCCATCAGTTCCTCAAACACTAACTCCTATCCTTATATACAATGCATGCATTAAATTAGAAATAAAAAAATGAAATGATCCAATGAAAATAGGACTTGGAATGAAGACTATTTTTTTCACATTAGCGTTGCATTTTTTTTAATCACTGTGTCAAGATATTCACTTAGAAAGAACCCAATGTGCAGCGTTTTCCTGGAGCACTTTCCTGCACACTGTGGATGTGGGGATCCTCTGGGAGAAAGTTGCTTTGAAATTATTCTAAAGAGGTGGAACTAGCATGAATTTATTGCTCCAAAGTTGAGAATTTTTATTCCATTTTGTGACACTCAAATGGAAACAATAAAGGTTGGTGGCAGAAAAATACCGAGGTTCACAGGGCATACCTTTTCTCTTAACCCAAGACTATTGGAGAAAGTTTGGTTCTGAGGAGATAAACTCATAATCAGAATATCCCAAATAGAAATGGGGATATTTAGGAGCCAGTCCACCAGAAAAACACCACGTTTCCTGATTAAATAATTAATCTAATTCTAAGAGCATGTTTTGCCAGGTGTGGGGAAAGAGAATTAAATAAGGATCCATTAGGATGCTTTTATAGGAAACATCCCTGGCATACACACACACACACACACACACACACACACACACACACACACATCTTGGTAACTCTACTTTTGTTGAACTAGGAAAATTACATTTTTTGAACATGCAACATTTGATGATGGAGCCAAATGTCAAAAAAAGCATGTGGAGTTGGAGAAGGATACATTCTTAAGATTGAATACTTGCCATGGAAAATCCAAGTACAGATCAAGGAATTCTTTAAAGTAAAACTTATAATGGTCTATTGTTTGTAGTTTAACTAGAAGACAAGATAACCTATATGTTGTGAAAACAGTCACTAATCTGGAAATAAAAT
Organism: Lyroderma lyra; assembly: GCA_004026885.1. Lineage (NCBI taxonomy): Eukaryota > Metazoa > Chordata > Mammalia > Chiroptera > Megadermatidae > Lyroderma > Lyroderma lyra. The sequence continues at coordinate 49,635 of PVJL010001408.1, forward strand.
TGATTATAAAATGCATTTCTTCCTCATCACCACCTAATTAACAATAATCAATTGACTCTACCGGCATTCATAGTGTCAAGTTAAACATATACACAGTTTAAATCCTTTCCCCAGTTCTGATAATATCATTAAGTTCACTTTCTCCAAAGTCTAACTAACATTATACAATGAGGCTAAAACACTTATCAGTTTTACTGTAGGCACTTTATTGATGTAAGAATATTTTACTGTTCATCTTTGAGTACAGCTTTACTTTGGGAAAAACATGGGGTTTTTATGGGTTGTGTGTAAAGGAAGGCACTCATTAATAAACGCACTTAGTTTTAAGATTTCAAGGAAAGCTATCCAAAAATTACAGCACAATGATAAGCTGACACATTGTTTTGTCTAAATAAATCCATGTGTTGGAGTGCCGATCCTAGGATATCTTCCAACATTACAGACCTTCGGTGCTCCCCTTGTTGCGTGCATGTGTATCTGCTGAGCCAGCATGCTATGCTGCTTTGACTCAAAAGAGTTGTCCATATCCAGGCATTAAGTCACTATACCAAACACGCACCACAGGAATGCTCTGACCTACATATGGTGTATGTGGTTTACATTTTCAGTAACTGGGAGGCAATTTAATTGTCTGACTCAATTACAGTAAGTGAGAGCCAGACTGCCAACTCTTCATTCACCTCACTGAAAACGGGGCCCTCCAAGTCAAGCTAAATTCTCAAAGGAGAAGCTGGGTCAGCAAAGCTGTTGCTGAAGTACACGCGTTCCAGTCTGTACCTTGAGGAAGCTGTTGGTTTTCCTTGATCCTTTATTGCCAGCTCTAAACCTGGGCAAACTCTAGGATGAAGAGCACAATTGAGTTTGACTCTAGCAGAATGGGGAACCTGTTTTGGGCAACTGTTTCTTAGATTAAAGCCAAAGGAAATATTGCCCAGTAGGAAGAACCTTAATAAAGCTGGGTTTTTATTTAATTAGGAAGTGTACATTTTCCAAACAGCACTGATATGCTTGGAATCCTACATTAGTCTTAATCTCCACCAGAAAGGGGGAGCCCCAGCTCTAGGGACTAGGCTACCTCATGTCCTCTGGTCAACTGCCTGAAGATTAGTTTGTTAAGTGACTCATTCTTTGACTTGCCAAACCTGGCTTGTGACCAGAAGGTGCAGAACACGCTTAGCCAGAAAACTGCCACTTAGCAAGAAAAAGCCCAAGTGTCCTCTGAGAAACAACCAGTCTAACTCACAGTTCCTAAGGGAGCAAAGGAAATTTGTTCCAGTCACTTTCTTTGGAACGCGCCAAGCAGTAGGCATTGGGTGTGGAGTCTTCCCCTCTTTGGCAACTATGTTAAAAGAAAATGGAGATAATTCTCAGTAAGAGTGATGATCAAGCCTGACATCTACTATTAGAAGTCCTAGAGAAATGCAGATGAAATTCTAGTAGGAAAAGTAAAGCGAGAGAAAGAGAAGATCCTTTTCTATCCATCAGCTTAGAAAGCAAATAATTCTGCAGTATTTATAGAAGTATGAAAATCCCCACAACTTGATATAAGTGGGTGGGTCACTGACACCACTTCAAAGTACTACTAATTTCAATGGAAATGTGTTTCTCTTTCCCTCACAAGATGAGTTTATGTAGCAGAAGGAAGGACCAACGTGAGGTCGAAGAGAAGGCCAGGGGAGAAATATCTGACCTGTAACTGATGGTTTTTTGTTTTTGTTTTACTTTTGATTGTGGTAAAAGACCTAAAACTTACTACCTTAACAATTTTTAAGTGTACAGTTCAGTAGTATTAAGTACATTGTTGTGCAACAAATCTCTAGAACTCTTCTTGAAAAAACTGGAACTCTATACCCATTAAACAACAACTTCTTGCTTTGCTTTTCAAGTTGACATTTTTTTCAGTGAGAAATCTTAATCAGTGAGTACAGAACAGCAAATCTTTATTTTTTTTTTAACCCGTTAAGATACCTATAGGCTCAAATTATATGAAGAGGTTAAAATAGTTATAAAATGCAAGTCCAAACAGTGCACTTATTTTGTTGTTTATACATTACCAATGTCTTTAGGATCACATGGCTGTGTTCGAAAAACCAGTGGGCCAGGAAATACCATAATTTAGGTTCCATTATGTCTATTTAAAATATGATATAGACAGGATGTAATAAAATACAATAAACTTGTAAAGCAAATACTGGTATGCCATTGCCCATCACCACCAAATTATTGAAAGCTGTCCAACTTTGTGAGGAGAATACTAATCGATGCCAGCTGGCTTTTTCAGTATCTTTACTGCCTTTCCATAGAGTATATTTTTTCAATAATATCTCATAATTTGTTTAAAAATCATTAGTGTTAAAGTTTCTGGGGAAATTTCAGGTCTCAAAATATATTTTTAAAATAAATGGGTTCACACAGTTGTTGGAGGAGAGTGGTAGTGAGTGGGGGAGTGTGGTTAAGTTTAGTGGCCTTACCACCAAATGAACCTGGTTTTGGACCGAGCTCTGCCATTTTGTAACCTTTGGCTACACTTTTCTTATTCTATTGCTCAGTTTCCTCTCTATAAAATGGAAGGAAAAAAGACTAATGAAATAATGCACATAATGCTCTTAACATAGTGCATGGAATATAGGAAACAGTAAACAAAAGTCAATGATTATTATTATCTTAAAAATAAATAAATCAGCATGTATGCACACACATAGACATTGGCCTGTATTCACTCATCAGTACTAGGATCTCCATGTATTTCTTTAGCATAAGGACCTGGAACATTCTTTCCTTAGATATATTTTACAAAATACTCAGCAGGTAAAGTAAAGGACCATCTAAAGAATATAATTTCAGCATTCCTGAAACACCTCTCCTCATATGCTGAAGGCTGCTGTTCTAAATACTGTCAGCTTCAACTTTTTCCATTTCATTTACTAATAACTTTAAATTTAAGTTTAAGCCACTCCATCCATTCTCTTTTTCTTCCTCTTCTTTTCCTTCTCTCTTGTCCTCTCTCTTTCCCTATCTGGACTGTCTAGGTGGGCTTCCCCAAGCCATGGAAGATGCTAGGAAACTGGTACAAACTACCAAAGGTCCCAATCCACTGAGCAGGTCTGCAAACCCAGCACTACCACTTGCTAATTATTCTTTAGTTTAACATTAAGATGAAAATGTTTTTGGAGGAACACACTTTAAGTTCTGGGTAGTAGCAATGTGTCTTTTTTACTTCATTATTTGAGTGTTTTTTTAAATTTTTATTTCTGCAATTAATATGCATTGCTTTCATATTCAGAAAATAATATTTAAGGAAAATAAAGACATTGAAAACATGATTTAGAGAATGCTATTCCAGGGCAGAAATCAATTATTTGTTCTCTTTCTGCTGCTTTTACCACCATTTCTAAAAAATCTTGAGTGTATGGAGAAGTGATGACTTGGATAACTGAGGTATGTTTCTATTCTTGTCATTCATCATCACATTTCTGACAATTCCTTAGGTATCAAAACTGCCTCTTTCCTGGAGTTTGTACAGCTTGTAAATTAGATTGTAAATGTGAAAATTATTTGATATCTTCATCTGCTTTTTCGGCATCAGAGGTTTCCCCATACTTTTACTTTTTCCTTCTCTCCAGATGATATTCCACAATGATTTAGCTTTTACCTCATCTTCCATGGAAGACTTCAGTATGTCGACCAATTTCCTGTGTTAATATGAAAGTATATTTCCGTAGAATGGCACATTGAGGGGGTTCCCTGGTGGTGTAGTGGCCAAGGCTTTGGTGCTGTCAGTGCCGCAGCCTGGGTTCGACTCCCAGCCGGGCAACCACCAAAAAAAAAAAAAAAACCAAAAAACAAAAAACAAAAAAAAAATGGCACATTGATTTGCACAATTAATAAGAATAAATACTCAAAGTATTTCCTCATAATAACATGAAAAAAATAAAATTTACAAATATATCTTTAGATGTCAAATTTAAGTAGCAATTTCTCTGTTACATGGATGTATTTTTCTTCTTTGTAAAATTTCTTCTTCATATAAATTTATGTCTATCCATCAAAGAAACTGACAGTTTTGATTCTTCCCAGTGAGAAAAAAAGAAATTATTATACATATATTAGTTGTTTCATATGCCTGTGTTATGTAAAAGCCTTTTACATTTTATTGACTCTGTCTTGTCAGCTATCTCAGAAAACACATCAGGTCATGACGCACAAGATCAATCCTTATATTCATTTTCTCAAACTGGTTTAAATTGGCTTTTTCTTTGTGAAGCAAGAACATTAGAGTTTCAATTAGCCTGGCATTAAACACATTGAGGATACAATCAGTGTATTTGTGGGTCATCATATCACACAGCCTTAAAAAAAAAAAAGCAGCATAGTGGTTTGAAACATGGCAGATGACATGAACCAGCAACAGACTACCAACACTGTAGCAGAGCCCCGGCTCTCATCAGGCTCAGCTTGGATGAATGAATTTATGTGAAAATGAGAAATGACAGAGAACTTCGAGGTAGATCAACATTTAAATATGATACTGGGAGATGTGGAAGAAACTATGACTACTATAGAATCTGATGAAGAGACATATGAAGAGATACATAAATCAACAAAATAGAATATTCCAATGTTCTTTGTCTGGGGAGATGGTGTTGTAGTAGTTGCTCTTCCATTGAGAGTTGGCTAAAACAAAGAAGTTATCCTCTATGGAGATTTTGTATTATTGCCTCTTTAAATGTAGAAGATATTAAAAAAAAAACACTTGTATAAATTTTGATACTAAGAAATGACCAAGGATTCTTCTACTCCTGAAATGAGTTGATTTGCAGATACTTTACAAATTCTTAAGCTGAATTGCATTTTTATTTTTCTCCATCCCTTACAATAAATGTGATCAGCAAGATGGCAACACTATTTTTGGGGAGTTGATTTGCTCTGGTTTTTTTTTTCCAGATAATTTCTGATTTTTTTAAATTTAAATTAAATATGATATTTTCTGTTTTGATTTTAAAAAACAACATATTTTTTCACTCAGAAAAACTCTTTTCAAGAAAAAAATCACTTGTCATACTAACAACTTGAGTAAGAAAATGGCATGATATTTTTCAAGTACTGAAAGTAAACAACTGTCAACCCAGAATTTTATATCTTGTGAAAATTTCCTTCATTAATGAAGGGGAAATGAAGACTTTCTTCATTGAAGAAAGACTATGTTATTTTTTTTAAGAGCAGAATCACTCTAATGAAATGGCTAAAGAAAATTTTCTAAAAGTAAAGAAATTATTAAAGAAAGAATTTTTGAACATCAGGAAGCAAGAAAGATCAACAGAAAAATAAAAATATGGCCTTTTCTTCTTGAGTTTTCTAAATTATATTTGACAATTTGAAACAAAAATTATGTCAAATGTGATTCTAAATGTATAAAGAGGGAAATTTTAAAATAAATTATCGATGAGGGAAAATAAAAGAATGTAAAAGGAAATAAAGTTTCTGTATTTCACTTTCACTGTGTTGTTATATGTCAACAGTGTAATGATGCAATAATAGTATGTGTGACTCAATTGATGCAATATCCTCAAAATGACAAAACTATAGAGATGGAGAGCCAATTAGTGGTTGACAAGCATTAGGGATAGTAGTGGGCAGGAGTGAGTATGACTATAAAGGGGTATCAGGATGGAGATTTTTGTGGTGATGGTATAATTTTCTATCTTGATTACATTAGTAGTAATACAAATTTATACTTGATAAAATGTCATAGAACTATATACATTCATTGTACCAATGAGAATTTCTTGGTTTTGATTCTATACTATTGTTACATAAGATGGAACCATCGGGGGAAACTTGGTGAGCTGGTGTATAGGATCTCTCTATATTATCTTTGCAATTTTTTGTGAATCTATATTTGGTTCAATGTAACAACATTTAAACAAAACTTTGCATCATTTATATCCATTGTAATAAATTAATTAACTTTTGGGAATAAGCTCTGAGCAAAAAAGATTAAAAATACATTTTTTTTCCTTTCTGGAGTTTAGGAAGTCTAAAGCTCAGCAAGATGGTGTCATTCCAGGGGCTTATTCTCATGTAGAACTACCTTTAAAAGAAATAATGCACCTTTATTTTTTTATATAAATATGATGCTGGGTGGCAGGGTGAAAGTTGAATAAAACATAGCCTCCACCCCCTGAAGACCTGAAGGATATATAGGTATGTAAGCAATTTAGGGCCCAAAATGCTATGTATTATGTACTTTGTACAGAATTAAGAATTAGAAGAGCTGTAACACTATCAGTGCTACCTAGAGATCCCAGAGCAATCTTTCTGTAAGAGGGAATCCTCTAGCTAAGGCTTGAAAGATGAATAATTCTCCACATAGATGAGGATTGGGAATAGAACATTATTTTTCTTTGTAAATTTGGCATCTAGAACCAAGGCTACTATTTAAGAGGTACTCCATAATGTGTGAAACTTTGAGCAGTAGGGAGAGATGGAGAACTTTATAAACATGAAAGGTAGAAAAAAAATGCAATTTTTAATTTTTTCCCCGAGAAGGGCTCTTTGGGTGGAAATAGGCCAAACTTAAGATACTCTTTTTCATTTATACATAAACATGGAGATTTCTCCAAGATGACTAACTGTATCTTACCTATTCTTCTGGTGTCCTCAGTCAAACCATTGACAAGGGAGTCTAGAGATAACCTTGATTCCTTTTTGGAAATATCATCAATTTGAGTATAAATTTAGTAACTGATTTTTTAATGCAATTAAAAGTTTATAAATGGAGCTTTTAAGGAATATTCAATGTTTAACTTTTGTATTTTGGCCTTCAACTAAAAAGTTTATTTGACTATAATGAAATATTATGTCATAAAATATTTAACATTATTATTTCATAACACAGATGAAATTTGCTAAACTTAAATTTTCCATTGTCTTTTTTTATTAAAACAATTTCCTATACTTTCTCTGCTTTTAAAATGTTATTTCCATCATTGTTCACAAATCCAGTTTCATAATGTTGAAGTTCCTCTCTAATTCTTTGTAGATTTAGGTCACTCACTTTTTCATTTGCATAGGCAAACCCAACAGCTGGAGGGAAGTAGGAAAATAAATAATATATGTGGGTTGACCCAGAAGGAAATTCGCTCCTCTTCTATGATATGAATTTAAGTTAATGAAAAGTATATGTTGCTGGTGTTGGCAGAGTTGGTGCATCCTAGAATATAATTTGACATGAGCCTTGGGACCTCTAGTCAGGTGTTATATGGACATTCCAATGTTTTGAGTTCGACTTAACATTCTTTTTCCTCAAAGTAAACTATGAAGTGATTAATTTGAATTTATCTAGTTATTATAACCCATTCAGATAAACAATTCAAATCATTTACATTACAAACTATAAAATAAGAAATTTCTGAAATTTTTCCTTTTTTGGAATTACATATGTGAAATAATGAGAAATACAAGAGTAACACATTTAATGTGACATAAATGCACATAAAAGTACATACATGCACAAATGTGATATATATATATATATATATATATATGTGTGCATATATACAAAATAAATAGATGTCTTTCTTGTATGTGCTAATAATTACACCCTCATGTAAGACATTCTACTCAAAACTGTTTATTTTCTCATTTTATTCTCATAAGAACCCTATGAGACATATAATACTACTGTCACTATTTTATAGAAGAGACAACTGAAGATCAAAAAAGTTAAGAGACTTGCTCAAGTTCCCCAGTTAGTGAGGGGTAGGTCCAGAATATTTAAAAAAATTTAAAAAGAGCTGGCCTGACTTCAGAACCCATATACTCAGACACTAGGTCCAAGGTACCTCATATATTCTCACTGAAGCTCTCTAAACATAGCAACATGCATGCGAGTATGTATTTGTTTAGCTTGTTTACTTGATAGGTTTTAAAACACAGTCTGTATTTCTCAAATGGTGTATTTAAATTAAATCATTCTTGGAAAAAAATTGTAAAAGCTATTTTTACAGCAAATATCCAAAATGGAAAAAAAAAGTGACATTCTCTAAGAATAGAAATTAAGCAATCCATATGGCCATGTTTCCCCTGGAAACAACATATTTTGGTTCAGTGCTGGACCATGCATCAGAATTAGGCAGGCTCTAGCACATGTCCCAGAGCCACTCGATGATCATTTTAGCAGGAGGACTTGAGCAGAATTAAGCCAGGCACTTGTGCAAGTGAGTCCTGGCTCCTCCTGGGAACAGCTGACAGAAGATGGACCTCATGCATTCTAGTATGTGAGAACTTCAGGGCATGGCATCATCTTTTTAGTCATGTGTTCACATATGAGCTGCTTCACAGAATAATAGAACTGGAAGGTGTCAGAGAGAATGTCTCATCTAACTCCCACATTTTGCGATCAGATGTAGAGAATAAAGTGATTGGCTCAAAGACATGCAGCTAATCAAAGGCAAAGTTAGTATGGGAACTGAGGTCTCCTGACTCCAATACGGTGATTTCAGCCCCCTAACATCAGCTGAGAAGCATTCTTTTCATTGCAAGTGTGAAACTCACATCCAAAGTGTCTGGAATTTAAAGGAGGTATTGTTGGTTCATGTAACTGAAATAGTCACAACAATATCAGCAGGAACCAGCTTTTCCCTGCATCTTTTACCAACATTTCCTCTATATTGACTCCATTCCCAGGCTTCTGTCTGTAGTAAAAACCTTTTCTCTATAGCAGCTGTAGTTTCAGTATCCTCTTAAGTTCAAGTGGAGAGGAAATGAGAATATTTCTTTATCCAAAAGATTTCAAATTAAAATCTTGGGCTCAACTTTTACAGGCCAGAATTGGATTTCTCCCTATTCCAAAAAAATTACCAATTGAGTGAAGCAGGGTCTAGGTTACATTCCCATTCCCAGAGCCTTTTTAAAAGCACAGGACTGAGAGTGGGGTTGGGGTATTTGGGATGTTTCCAACAGGAGAAGTGTAAACGATTTGAGAATGTCAAAACACAGTATGTCTGTTATATGAATGTAAATAACCTCCATTGTATAGAAGTGGCTAGTGACCTTTAAAGAAGGGAATAAAAGTCTCTGTATTACTGAATAAAGACATACCAAGGTTTGTGCTACAAATACTGTTCAGGCCAGTTACATTTTATTGTTATAAATCAATTCAAACAAAGAAGAGTTAGGGAAATATCTTTAACTAACAATGACTAAAAAGCCAAGCGTATTGAAATCACTGGGAAGGAGAAAAGAGGGGGAAAATGTTATCTCAACTGCAGGAATTAGAAACGATAACATAATATTAATATTCATCTATCCTAACAATGCAAAGGTTCTTCTGCCAGATATTGACCACGTTTCATCTATGCTCCACATCCAACACTCTGCATCATTTTGCCTGAATATTTATTTTCATTTTTCATTAACTTATATTATAATTTAACATATTATATAATAAATAAATTTGTTATTTCTAGGGTTTGCTGACTGTAGTTCCTGCTAGAATATAAGTTCTAAAAAGGCAAGGGAGGGGAGAAAGGGGAGGGGGTGGGAGAGGAGGGGGGGAGGCTAAATATAAGGTGATGGAAAGAGAAGTCACATTAGGTGGTGAACTTATTATACATCAAGTTGACAACGCACTATAGAATTGTATGCCTGAAACCTATGTAATCCTTGCTAACAGATGTCACCCCAGTAAGTCTAACATTAAAAATGAATTAAAAAAAAAAAAGGCAAGGATCTTTGTCTTCTGCTGATAAATCTCAATGTTTAGAAGAGAGCCCAGCACATAGTAGTCACTCAGTTAATATCCATTTAAGACTATAGTTTAATACAGTAGACATTAACCACAAGTGACTGTTTACGTTTTAATTTTAATTTATTAAAATAAAATTAATTTTAAAGTCAGTACATTAGTCACACAGTAGTCACATTTTAAATGCTTAATAGTCATATGTGCTCGAGGCTACCATTAAGTGGCAAATATATATCATTCTCCTTATAATTTTAGAAAGTTCTATTGGGTATTTATTCGATGAATGAGTAAATATTCAGAGTAATGGAGAAGACAAGTAGATGCCATTATAATAATTGTCAGGCTAATGAGGTTAACATTTAAAAATAGAAAGTTATGCCAAATTCTGAAAAATCTTTGAGAAAAATCAGAAACAATTAATAGTATCAAGTTGGAAAAAGTTTTTGATAAAATATAAAACTGAATTTGATTCTAGATCAATTATGTAAAAGCAGGGGGAGTAGGTAGATGATTTGGGGAATGACCTGAAAATGGAAATTAAAAAATATTAAGTAGGACTTTAAATAAAATACTCAGAAATTTTATTTTAAAATAGCATAAATAAAACCTTTTTAACCTATTATCTTAAGTAAAATCACTTCATAAAAATAAGAAACATACATAATCTTTAACATTTGTAACCCTGGATGGCAATATAAGAACATGGAGTGCTAACAGAGGAATAGGATATGACACAGCATCAGCTTTTTAGCGTTTCACTATTAATCATAAACAGACAGCCAGCAAGGATCATCAGGCATTTGTGGTGAGCCTCTAAAGCCTCTAACATGACTGAAAAAAACAAAACAAACAAACAAGCAAAAATAAACAAAAAAACCCCCAAAACTGAAGAAAAGAGCAATGTGGGAAACAAACGACAATGTAAGGAGCAGAAAACAAATCCTCAAAGGGAAAAGATAATATTGCATCCATGAAATAGAAACATGATGTTATCAAAAAGAGGAAGGAAGGGAGAAACGGAGGGAAACTCTTTGAAATTAAAAATAAGATAACAAAGTTTTTCAAAATATTTTTTAAAAATTAAAAAAAAAAAAAAAGAAGAAGAAGAAGAGACAGACACAGAAACGAAGGGGTGAGATCAATCCAGGAGTTCCAAAATCCAATTAATGGGCATTCCATAATGAGGAATGGGAAGAGAGAGGACATAAAAATGCCAAAGAAATAAGAAGTGAATTTCCCAGAGCCAAATGCTCCATTAATATCTAAAGAAAAATTCAAAGAAATGTAAACACTGTATACTATATGACAAAACAATACTAATCATTAGGTAGTATTCATATAGTCATAATAATAGATTTTAAAGTGTGATAAAACTACATTGAGCAATAAGGGGAAGGAAGGGGTGAATGAGAGCTTAAAATTTTCATTTACTTAAAGAGAAAAATCAATAGAAAAATCTGAAATTGGTAATTGAAAAAATAGAACCGTGTGCATATTACTCGGAAATATGGTGTATTTTAAAAACATTTAAAATGTTTAGAAAGTGAAGGGATATTCTTTTGTTCTTTTTATATAAAGTTTTATGGTGTTTTGTTTTTTGTTTTTTATGTGGGTAGTTCCCTGGCTGGGAATCGAACCCAGGCCGCAGTGTTCACAGTGCTGAAGTCTAGCCACTACACCACCAGGGAACTCCCTTATGGGTTTTTATTTAAGGTTTTTACTTGCTTTTTAAAACTATGTGCATGAGTAATTAGAAGAAATTTTTTAAGTAAACATTAATCATAGCCTATAATTACTCAGGGATAAAGACAGGTTATTCCTTTTGCCTTTTAGCTCATTTTATAGAAGCTAAAATTATTATTTGTTTAAGCTTCTACATTTATTCCATAACCACAGAAAACCTCAGCTTTGCACTTTTATTACTATTAGGGTTGTAGATCCATCTAAGTTGTTTTTATTATTATTTACATGTTTATTTCTAGGGATTTGTAATAATTATAGGCTACAAAATGGGAGAGAGTAAATTATATGTGTTGCTTGATTATATATTGTGTAAGAATCTCTTATATTACTCTTCTCTAATTTTTGCAGATACTTCCCTGTTGTCCCAATAGTTGAAAAACAACCTCTTGATTCCTACTCAAATTTAAAAATTATTTTTTAATTAAAATACTATTCATGTTCATTGATTTGGAGAAGCTCATTTCTTTCGCTATATGAAGCTTTGTAACAATTTCATTTTCTACCACTTAGTGTTTAACCTTAATGTCACACTTTTTCAGGCCTTTTCAGTGTGTTCTACAGTCCAGTGGAAAGAATCCTCATGCCTATACACTATATTCCTCTTCAATAAATACTTACCAAGAACCCACTGACATGGCCTCACTCACTGATAATTCTTGGAAGGATCTCACTAGAATTTAAGCTCAGTAAGAGCAGGACTATCACCAAGACCAGTGTCTGGTATGTGGAAGATGCTCAATAAATGTTTGTGTCTGTTGACTGACTTATAGAGGAAATAGGACTTTGTGTTTTAGAGTCAGATGGTCCTAAATTAAACCCAGGCTCTAGACTTACCATATCTGTAAACTTATCAAATTTCTTAAACCTTTTGTACATGTATTTCCTCATTTATAAAATAGAAATATGATATATTGTACATTGCCCTTGTAATAATTAAATATGAAAAAAGTGCAAAGCACCTAACATAGTAGCTGCTACAAAGTGAACTCTCATGTATGACATCTATAACTATTGAGGCAGTTAGCGCCCCTTGTGAAAAAAGTATAGTTTATTGATAATCATAAGAACTGAGGTTCACTAGAGGGAATTCAGAAATGCAATCGCCTATAGTTTTTGATTGTATAAGTGTCTGAAATAAAATTTCCTACTTTTGCTATCTGTTTTCTTTTTCTCTGTGGAAAAATATCTGACTAAATTAATATTGGTGATAATTTTGAATGCTAAATTTTATTAATACAAGATGTGTCTTCTTATGATCACAAATCACATACATCTGTCTCTTTAAACCTCAACAGTGTCAACCAGGAGGTCAGTTACAGCAGGTAATAACCAATCACAGAAGAGAAACATGCCTCTTCTCAACTCCTTGCCTGGGTTTCAGGCAGCTCCTATTTTGAAATCTGGCCTGGTAGAAGCCGCCTCATCTCTGCAACGTGCTAACTGAAAGCTTAACATATTTCATAGTTCAGGTATGACCCTCCTAAGATAGCATCTGAATAATTCATATGTGGTGAGTGATAAAAAAATCAGAAACATAGTGCAAAAATTCCATTTATCTTTACGTCAAAAAACTCAAGAGTTCTCATGTTATCCCTAATTATAGTAGAAAAATTTAGTTGGGAGACACTACAAAAAGAAACAGTATCATTGAGAAAAGCTATTTATAAGCTAGAATAATTCTTCATAATAGCCCACGTGGTCACTATTCTTTTCTCACTTAAATTCACACATAACATCATAACATCCTTTAAGAAGTTTAAAACGTCTAAAGAAATTTCTGAGGAAATTACGACATGGCTGACTCTCTATTGATTAAATATTCATATATTGCTAGGTATATATAATATTAATCAAAGACATAATCAGTTGAAATAGATAAAATTATAAAGGCAATAACAGTTAATGACATTTTTTTATTTGGCCAAAAGACATTTTATATCTAAAGGGGTTGTAAAAAGGGAGACTACAGCAATATATGAATCACCCATAATCTAATCTAGGGACATAGTCTGAAAAATAGAAGAAAATTATTTATGTAGTTTTAATAAAAGAAAAAAGTAATAATCATATGAATATAGTAATACAAGAAGACATCATAAAATTATAGAATGAAATGCGTCAAGATTGCAGTGGAAAAATTCTGAAGACCAAGATACCACTCAAAACTCATGACAAATTTCTAAAAAGATCTCCGAAATGAAGGATGAATTGCATCTGCGGAGGGGAAGAGCACACTCTCTTTTAAGAAAAAAATTAATATGCAGAAACAAACTTTCAGGCATATGTTGAGTGAGTTACATTACTTCCAAGATAATAATTTTTCAGACATCCATGTAGAAAAGCAACTCACTTAGAGGGGAAGATGGGGGGAAAATAGGCTAACCTCAGACTGTGTCGCAGCCACATTTAATGCCAGAACACAGTGGAGCAATGTCTACAAAGTCTGTGGAAAGACTCCAAACGAATCATGCTGTTTCCATGGTGTCATTCAAGTATAAAGGCAAGAAAGAGGCAGACACTTTCAAATATGAAAGAACTCACAAAGTAAAGCAGTCAATTAAATCAACCCAGTGAAGTCATTGAGGGGGAGGCCTCAGTGAAAGCCACTCACTATCACCCTAGAGCAATGTCTATAAAACTCCAAGAAAAAACAGTTGTGACCAAATTCTGTACTTGGCCATGTTATTCTTCCATTATGAAGGCAACAGGCAGACATTCTCAAGCCTGTAAGGACTTAAGAAATGTAAAATCCTGGAGTTTCTCTTTAGCAAATGGTGAAAGTCAATCGAAAGATCATTTAAATTAAAGTCAGAAGTGAAAAGCCACAGAAAGTCTAAATGTAATGGAAAATCATCAATACATAACGGTATGTAAATGTTATTATGCTTTTCGCCAACTTAAAAAATAGCTAAATAAAATTTAGGTTTAGAACACAAAGGGTGAATCAGAGTGAAAATTCACGATTTTCCTCACATTGAAAGCTGGGAGCCAATTATTGCTACTTAAAAGTAAAACATGTAGTCAAAAATATAAATATTTATGTACTTTTCTTTAAACTTGGAGCATCTTTTACAGATTAATGCTTCTTGTGCAGAAATATACACAATTCAATTTCCTCATATTAAATATAAACAAATGTAATGTTTCACATTTTAAAAATAGTATGCGTGATGTGATACATTTTTATTAATGTATTTATCTTTCTGTCTATAGGGTGTATATACACATAGAGATGTCTGGAATTATGTTCATCTAATATTAATAATGTCTATTTCCAGGTGGTATGATTTTTAATTTTCTTCTTTTCTCTTTTGTGTATTGGTTGAAGTTCTTGTAAATAAGCATACATCACCTTTATAAAAATAACACATCATTATTCTAAAAAATAGATTTTTAAAGGAACAAAGAAAGAGAAAGAATCAAGGGAGGTCAGTGACAGAGTTAGACCAGAAGTCCCCAGGTCTGAACATGTGATTTCAAGTTAATTATTTCATTTACTTAAGACTTCAATCATCAGAGAACAAAGCAAACTACTAAACTGCCTCTAAAGCTGCAAACCCTCATACCCCAGAGAAGGGTCAATCCCTACTCATCTCTGTTCCTGGGAAATGAAATGAAACTCAGACTTTTTCTCTGGCATCCAGAGGAATGTTGTTATGTCAAGGCATCACCAAACCAGCTCTGTGGTATTTATCACATGTATCTCTTAACATGTCTTTCCCTTGTACTTAATTTAGGATTATTAATATTTTATTTGATATTGTAGCCTGGGAAAGTTAAGTCGTTCTTCTAACAAACATCTATCCAGTACTTATGAAGATAAGCTACTAAACAGTGTGCTTTCATCATAAGCCTATAGTTTTATCAGGTAGACAAAACATATGAGCAGGCTATGAGAATCATTAATGATTTGCCACGCAATGGAGACACACTGCATTTTCTCAACTTGTGCTACCATATTCTTAGGCCCAGAGTTATTCCTTCAAATACAAGTACATTAAGTTCAATGCCAGCAGGATATGATTTTTAAAAGTATGTACTTTTAATGTTTCTATTTTGAAATGTGTTGGGAGCATGCAAATAAGTTTTATATTAAGCATTATTTATATATTTTTTGGCAAAACCAAATTAATCTTTTAAAATAATAAATGTTGCAGTTTACCATATGGTTTTTTAGAGCCTTTTTTACTATTTGTATTCAGTGCTATTTGGTTTATTTTTAAATGGATTTTCCATTGAAAGCTTACGCTGATGTCTAATGGAATTAATGCATGAAGTTAGGGTCAGACAGCATGAATTATTCATTGTG
Organism: Lyroderma lyra; assembly: GCA_004026885.1. Taxonomy (NCBI): domain Eukaryota; kingdom Metazoa; phylum Chordata; class Mammalia; order Chiroptera; family Megadermatidae; genus Lyroderma; species Lyroderma lyra. Next base: position 65,435 of record PVJL010001408.1, read on the forward strand.
TTCTCACACTTGCCTTTATGGTTAAGTCATCATAATATATTGTAGTTACCATAGAGAATGTTACATTTTTAAACCAAAAATTATTACTCTTCTTAAAGTGCCTTTTACATTTTTTATAAATATATATATTTCTAAGACCCATTATCAGGGACTAAGGATTATTACACTTTGGTGTCACAGCTTTAAATAAAATACAATCCAGACTTGTGCACATAATAAATAGAATACCTTTAAAGCTTTTAAATTTTAATATATTTATTGTAATTCATTAGTCTATAATTAATTCTGAAATTTATATCCCCTAAGATTATGCACAAATACAACAGGAGGAAAAATATCAAATTTGATCTGCAAGACAAACACTATTATTGTTTTTGGGTATTTATCTCTTTTTTTGACTTAATCGTTTTAATTTGAATAATTATATCTTATATAGTGACACATTATTCATTGATTTTTAGAGCATGTGTGTAAAAGTGGAGTTTATAGGCTACGAGTATTATTGGCCTTAGAATAAATTATAAAACTCCCACCCAGTCTTGCAAGATTTACTCTCTGACTGTGCAACTTCTCTAGACCTCACCCTGCTCTCTCTTCTGAACACCCCATGCTTTTTTCCTGACTGGGCTTCTTCCTTCTACCTGGTGGGATTCCCCAAATCTCCACACTATGGTGAAGCTGGACATTAAGAACTTAGTTCAAATGTCATCTTGGAGAAGACATTTCCTTGTTATGTTTTCTTCTTAACATTACTATTTAATGTTATCTCATTGATGTATTTGTGAGTTCACAAATAATAATTACAAGTTAATTGTTGTCTGTCCCACATGGAATGCAATTACATGAGACTGGACACTGGTTTCTGAGTCTTCTGGTCTCTGTGTGCCCTATCACCAGGGTCAAGAAGCATGCCTGACACACAATAAGCTGTCACCAAATATTTGTAGCGTGAATGAACCAGGACCACAGAACAAGGGTTGGCAAACTTTTTCTGGAAAGGGACAGATAATAAATATTTCAGGCTTTATGGGACATACTCCTACTCTTTGTTTCTATTCTTCCTTTTTCCTTTCCTCTCTCTCTCTCCCCGTCCCTCCTCTTCCCTCTCCTTCACTTCCTTTCCTTCCCCTTCCCTTCCCTTCCATTCCTTTCCCTTCTCTTCTGTTTCCTTTCCTTTCCTTTCCTTCCTTTCCTTTCCTTTCCTTTCCTTCCTTTCCCTTTCCCTTCCCTTCCCTTCCCTTCCCTTCTTCCCTTCCCTTCCCTTCCCTTCCCTTTCTCTGTCTCTGTCTCTCTCTTTCTTTAAAAATAGGAAAACCACACCCAAGCAGACTTTACAAAGACAAACATACCATGAGATGGATTTTGCCCATTGGCTGGGTTTTCCCATGAGTCATAGGTCATGGTTTTACTGACTCCTGATCTAGGTGGCTTGTTATGCAGATTACTACTGAAGACCTCTGGGTCCATCTCTAGAGGTGAAGCCCAGGAATCTGCATTTTCTGCAAAAATCTCAATCAATTCTTAAACAATGATAAAATTTGAGAACTAGGGAATTAACTGAAGTGAATAAGTATAGTAAGGTCGTATGAAAGAAAATAAAAACAATAAAATTCCACTAAGCAATAAATCCTTTTTGTAAAATGTTAAATAATGGTGTAATTTTTGTAAAAATTATTCCCTTAATTTACCTCAGTTCCCATGTCTAATGAGGAGCAACACTCTATCTACTTTTCCTAGATGCCAGGAAGTGCAAGTTGTCTATTCCATTCCATTATAGAAGTGATAAAATTTTTTAAATTAAATTTAAAAGAAAAAATATCCAATGCTTTGTTCTACATCCACCTTCAGACTTTGCAGTGGGCATCAATGCTGACTACAAAGTCAAATTCTTTGTTTGGTAGAAACCTGATGTGGAATTGGGTCACAGAGAAGGAGGAGGCTCTAACAGGAGTTCCTTCAAAGGGGCCATAAGTTCTGTTCGAGTCCGTTAGTGCAGCGGCATTTCTGTGACACCGAGTGCACAGCCGTGGTGTTCTCCCTTTCAACACAGTAAACCTTCAGCACAGGCCTTGAAAACATTTTTCCTTCTATGGAGTTTTGGTGTCAATTGATTTATCATTTACCAGATGCTAGGAACAAAGTGAAATATAGAAAGAAAAATAATTAAAAGTAACAACTCAAATCTATTTTTAATCATTCAATGTGTTTTTTTACCAAGAATATTCAAGCCTGGACTATAGTTTCTCATGATCGTATTCCAACATGTCTAGAGCAAGGCTTTGTGATTAATATAACCTATCATTTTATTATTTACTTTTGTACTTTTATTTATCAGTAATATTTATACCCTTACTATTTATTTATACTGGTATTTTAAACATTACCTAGCACTGCCTAGACATCATCTGCTTTAACCCTCTCTCCCGACTTAAATCGTCGTGCTCATTTTATGGATAAGAAGCAAAGGCTGAAGGAGGATTAGGAAGTCTCCCAGGGCCACACACCTGGAAAGTGGTGTCATTGGGTAGGTCTGAAATATGCCAGTAGAAGAAGAAAGACAGAGAAATCAAAGGTCTGAACAAAAGCAAGGGAGATAAGAAGATAAACAAAGTGGAAAAGGACAAGTCGAAGCAGAGTTATCTTGGCTTTATGTCACTTGGTGCGACTTCTCAAGGCAGTGACAAACAATGGAGAGCAGCACTTCTCTTCAGTACCTTCCTGTTTCTTGTCTTCCTAACCTCTTTGCTGAATATGAGTTGCATCTTATCATATTCTCTACATTTTGTATATTTTGAAGAAAAAGACTTTGCCAGAACAAAAAGAAAATCATGCTTACCTAAATCATATTTACTAAACATTCCCTTCAAGGTAATGTTTATCTTCACCAATTAAGGGTCAGCATGTTGATAACCAATCTAGGCTGGAAGTTTACATTTGATTGTGGGAGACCTGGATTAAACATTCTCTGTTAAATGGATTTTTTTTCTTGGAAAACAAGTCACTTCATAATAGATTTGCCAAAATAAGTCATGACATGTTAAGAGGCCAGAATACAATGTGAGAAGTTGATTGAATTACAGAGAGTCACGTACATGATTCTGCATGCACATGCACGCGCACACACACACACACACACACACACACAGTTTTCTCTCCAGAAAACATTTGAAATGTATATTGTTCTGTTACCACATGAACATACAGAAGCATATTTCTATGATTATGTCAATGTCTTAAAAACTATTATTTTATATTCAAAGCCAATTTTCTAAAACCAAGAGGTACTGCTTATTATAAGATATAAATGATTTTGAATAAGGAAAGTTCTAGACCTCTGAAATTTGTTTACTTCAATTAGGAAGAACTTTTATATGATAAAGAAGTGATGACAGACACCTAAGAAAATATAACTTACAAATTTCAAGTTCAAGCATGTGGCATGTAATAATCTCAAAAGCAAAGCTGTATATGGACATATTAGTCTCTTTAAAAGCCACACACATTAAACATTTTCCTAAGGCTCTCTAATGTCCATTTACAAAGCACAATATGACGTCATCATAATTTTTCCTTTTTGCACATGTAATGTTTACTGAATATCAAAACTTTATCTGATTAAAACACTACAAAGCAAGTAAGGATCAGAGGGTAACAAGGGTGGTATCAATCACAGGGTAGCCATATTATCCAATAAATTGGAATGGAAGGAATGTCCTTTATTATAGTAATGGGGATTACCAAGTAAAAAGGAAAATTAAAGTATTCAAAAAAATTTCAAAGCTACTATATAACTTCTATAGTAATATGTATTACTATTATTATCTCTAGAACTAAAAGTGTTTAAATTATTTCATGTCTTCATAGGATAATAATAAATTGGTAATTATAACTCTAAAATGATTTAGCACAAACATACAGAGTTGTATTTCTGATGATATAATAGACTATAAATCCTGACATTGTTATCCCTACAAAATCTTCAAAATATTAAAATTTTTTTTAATGGAAAGCCTAGTTTACAAGAATGTGTAGAGAACTTTCAAAGGCAAAAATAAAGTGAGCATGCCAATCCCAGTGGTTAAAAAAATGTTGAAAGCCAGGAGCTTGGCCTGGGGACACTTGCTGATTTCCAAGGGAGCTGTAAGTCTTAAGCAGCACACAAGCAGCAAGAGACAAGGACTGAGAAATGGGGAGTACAGTTAGAGATCCTTTACCTAAGGCCAGATTGCTCAGAATATGAAACATTTGGGTCCCATTCAGTATATCAGTTTACCTTATGGGTGGCACTGTCTTTCTCTCCTCCTCTTCCACTATGAATGCATCAGGCTCTCTTCTCTCTGTTTCCACCTGGACAGAGCTGATTTCTGCTGGGCGAAGGCTGTCCCCTTTTCTTTCTGATCCTATCCCTACCACGCAAGGCTGCTTAGGTAAGCAGATTCAGTATCTTCCCCAAAATCGCAGGCATCTCACTCTCTCCTTCCGTAGGCGTGTGTGGGCATGTGGGTTCTAATACTCAGACTCAGGATATTCAAGAGAAGCCCCGACTGGGCATGATATTTAGATCACACTCAAAAATTCAGTCTTTGCCACATCGTTGGTCTGTTGTATTATGCACTTTCCAAGGAACTCATAAAATTGTCATGTTTCATATGTAATTGTTTTATACATAGCTTTTATTCTTTGTGTGCCACCTTTTCTTTGTTGAGAACTCCAAAAGTATAAGAGGATTAATGATGGTAGCATTTGGGTACTCAAACTATATTCCAAATCTTAACAGACACTTCCTTATATACCCTCCATACCCAAAGTAGTACCTTAATATTTTTGTGTAGCATACACCTGGTCTTACAATAAATAATCTCTAATTTGTAAGAATTTATTTAATAATCAGTAGATATAAGGAAACAGGAAAAGGTTATTTTAGGCTACAGCTTGATAGAAGCTATATAAGGACTGGCTGATCTTAATGTTTAATCTCGGTAATGACAGGAAAAGGACATCAGTGAGGTAAAGAACACTGAACACAGAGAATTAGTGGATTGGAGGGCCCAGTAGTACTGCTTAATTATTGGCATTAGGGTTCTAAAGAGAATGAGCTTAAAGTGCCAAAGCTATTGGTTAGCATGTTGGATGCATAGTTAAAATAACATGTGTTTATTTATTAGTAATGGCAAGGTCTGGGGAATTGACAGGGGAGTGCATAGCTAAGAAAGTGTGGAGAACAGGAGTATTAGAGGAAAGAAAGGGTGCTAGAAAAACCATCTGCTTATATAGTAAGAACGACAATGGTATCAGAAAGAAAGAGTGAGTATGGAATTAAGATCGTAAGTAAGTGAAAGGCAAATACCTGAGGGTGAATGGTAGTAGCAGGGTATTAAGCTGATGACATAAGATTCAAATACAGGAGATTGTAGGGAAGGGTGTGGGGAGATCAAGGGTGGACCAAAAAGATACCTAAAAAATAGCTAAGTCTGGTAGGACAAGAGCAGTATGAGGAAAAATAAAACAGATGGGAAATAAAAGCAAGCCATCATTTGAGAAAGATATAGGGATGGCAACGTAAGCTGATTTGAGGTTAACCAAATTAAAGATTCTCTCTTAAGATGGACCAAGAAATCCAGGGGACAAATAGAAAGAGTTAGAGAGAGAGGAAAGAAGAACCTGGAATGGGGCATGGAAGCCTAAGAGCCAGGGTGAGTCATGAGGCTGACGATAGGGGGAAAGGCAGAATGAGGTTTGGCCTCGCAGACTCGGAGCGGAGATTGGTGGTCAGGCTGAGTGCGGTAGAGCAGGGACTCTCCTGAGTGAGTCGGTCCCAGTGCACAATTCACCCTTGATTTCTGAAGAGAGAGAGGTGCATTGACTCTGAACGTGGGTGCTCAACCACAACCACTGCTGAGACTTCCGGAGAAGCTGGAGTCAGACCCCCTTTCCCCAAGATGATGCAGTTTCCAAAGACAAGGAAGGATCGGTCATGCTTTACTCTTTAACAGCAGTTGTAAGCATGGGAAAGACATTTAACTTTTCTGACCCACTGTTTCCTCATCTTTAAATGGTAGCAATAACTATCATAATTAAATAAATAACATATAAATGCTTGGCTTAGAGCATGGCTCTTAGTAGGCACTCAGTATATGTTACCTGTTACTATTTATTTTCCCAAAGCTTAAGTTAATCATTTAGGAAAGAAGATCAAAGCCCATTGTTTTGTTTTTGTGGTTAGAATTAATCCCTCTCCCACTCAGAAACTTCTTCACTGACTTTCAGAAGTTAGCTAATCATTACCAAAAATGTCCTGAGGGTAAATCATGTTCTATTAGCACCATTTCAGCATCTAGGATGGATAAACTGACTTGTCACATGGAGAAAGTATGTTGATTAGAAACTAGTTGGTATTCATTGTTATGTCTGTGACATTCTTGAATGAATTGTGTGTGTCTAAGCTCTCTATTATTGCTCTAACAAATGATACTGTACAGACATCCTGACCTGTGGCATTCATAGCAAAGCTAATTACTATAATTCAGAAGTTGTGATTAAAACAAAACAATAAAAAAATGAAGTTTATTCTTTTCTTACTGGGATAAAAATTGGTACAAGATGGAAAAAAGTAATACAGATTACATTGATGTTGTACTTTTTCCTAAGAATATACAGGAAAATCAGGAGGTGAATATTCAAACCTTTGAAGGTATTTGATTTTTCCCCCAATAACAAGCAATTAATACAATACAATTTGAATAAATAATAAGAATCCCTAAGAAGGTGAGGAGATGTGAGATCTCCTAGCTGGTCAGCTGACTTCAGGTTCTCTGGATCTCACAGATAGGTGAGCTGACAACTGACAGTTGTTTTTATGCATCTTTAAGATCTCATTGCTGGGCTCTGGGACATTCTCTCCTCTGGTTTCCTTGGTCAACCGGGTGCATCTCTATTTTAGATGTTCTCCTGTAACTCCCTCTATCATCACTAGGAATCTGCCATTTGTTTCTAGCTTCTTGCTTTTGGAATCTCTCCATTCTTCTAAGTGATCTTTGGTTAGAAGTTAAAACAGCCTCAGGCCAGCACAATCTCACTACATGGTCCATCTTTATATGGTCAATGGGAAACAGTCATGCATCAGAAACCCTGAAAGCTCTAGGCTTTGGCCACCCAGAGCAGTCATCTCACTGTGCTGCCCCAGGATCTCTCAGTATTGGTATTCTCAGACATGCACTGCACGGAATGTCCTTCAAGCTCTCTGAAGCTTTTGCCCTGGAAGATTCTGCCCTGGGTTTAAGGGGAAGGGGAAGGGGAAGGTCTCTCTCTCTCCAACTCTTCTGTATTTCTCCGACTAGCTGCGTTGTCCAGATTAGTTTCATCTAATTGGTTTTTAAAGCATTTTCTTTGTAAATTCTTCACATAATTAAATCTGTCTTAAGCTTATTTTCATATCTAATATCAATTTAACATCTCATTAATGTAGATAGCCAACTTTGGATATAACAAATATTAATGAAATACATATCCAAACCGACTATGTATTTGGACATAAAAATCTTAAAAAATTTAAAAAACAAATAGAATAAGCCATTTTCTCTGATTTTCATGTAACAAAATGAGAAAATAATAATATAATATAAACACATTTATGTGTTTATAAAAGTAGGTCTGTGGGTTCACAAAAAAATGCTAATAGTGGTTACTCCTGAGGGAAGTGAGGAGCAATAATCAAAAGATTTTCACATTTTACTCTGTATATTTTTAAAATTTTGCTATTTTTAAATATATATATAAGTTCATAATTTAGAAATCAATGCAAATGAACAATGACAACAAACAGAAAAGTGAAATCTTTGTCAACTGTATTTAATACCACAGACAGGTCAAATAAGATAAAGACTGAATAGAATTAAATCTATTTTAAAATAGACACTTCAGTCTGTTTTCCAGACTTTATTCATCTAACAAATAGATTATTTACCTGTATTGTTTGTGTGTTGGGGTCTATTCTGTCATTAAATAGGATTACTTTAAATTCATCAATCGTAAGAATTTTACAGGTGATTAAATGTTTCACACAATAAAAATTTTACAGCCAATTTCCAGAAGTTTTACCAAATACATTCAGGATACATTATTTCTGGGATCAACAACCTGTTTCATGATACTTTAAATAAAGAATATACCTTTATCCCACTTTTTTTATTTAATGAGTGGAGTGCATTTCCAAATATTATAGGAAAAGAGTCATCTTTGTCTTTTCACTTCCAGACAGGGAAAGGGCAGCTAACTCTGTTGAAAGGAGAAGGCAGATCCCAAACCATTGATTCCCAAGTGGTAGTACGTGTGTACGGCTGGAGGGACATGCTGGGCCATTCAGGGATATGCAAAAAATAATCAGTAATGGTGAAAAAACAAGTAAAGTAAAAAAAAAAAAGCCAAACCTTAGTTATGAAACAATAAAGGTTAAGTTTGAATCCCCATTAATGGAGATCACATTAGCATCATAAATTAGATCACATTAGCGAATGGTGATTGGTGAGGGCGTGGTTATGCACCCTTCTCTCAATCACTAGGCAGTTTCAGAACAATCCATTTGCTACGTTTCTAGAACCTCCCCAAACATATAAATAGAAATATATCAGTAGCCAGACTGTTTGACCAGTTTAATTATTGACTGAGTAAAAGTCAGTGCATTGTCTTTAATCATGATTCTTTCCAAGTAGTTTTTTAATTTAAGGTTTAACATACTTTTAATTATTATTGTCAGTGATTTTTAAGTGTGTCAGTTATGGATCAGTGGTTGAAAATAGGAACGGTTAAAAAACTAAAACTTGTGGATTATAACCTGTCGTCAAGTTCTGCACATGTGTCTGTAGCTACGAAAACACCAACAGTAGGAGACAGTAAAAAGGTGGGTACCTCAGATACTGCACAGAAGAAAAGAAAATACTCTGAAGAGTATATTAAATATGGGTTTTTATTTGTAGGAGATGATGACTGTCCTAAGCCTTTGCATGTTGTGTGTGGGGAAATATTATCCAAAGATTGTGTGAAAGTCTCCCTACTCATGCGACATTTGAAACTAAACATCCTTTCTATAAAAACAAAGAAATACATTATTTTTGGTTCTTAGAAAAGTGTCTAACTGTTACTTCATATATGATGTCAGGAAAGAAAGACAATGAGAATGCAATTGAGGCTTCATACCGTATTGCCTATCACATAGCTGAATGGGGTAAAAACCACACCATAGCTGAAGATTTAATTTTCCCTTGTATTAAGGATACTGTTTTTTGTATGTTTGGGGAAGAACATGACTGCAAAATCAATACCATATTTTTTCAAACAATACAATGTCTCGACAAATTCAGTCAATGACAGTCCTAAAGCTGTAATAGTAGATAGAATTAGAAAAAGTAAATTATTTTCCCTCCAGGTCGATGAAAATCCAGATGTTGCTGATTTACCTATTTAGTTCATCATTGTGAGGTACTCAGTGGGAAATGAAATTGAGGAAAGCCTGTTGCTTTGTTACTCATTGGCAGAGCATACCACAGGTGAGGATATTTTTCATGCAATCGATGGGTATTTCATTGAAAAGGACAATAGTTGGTTGAATTCTTAAGGTGTATGCATTGATGGAGGCAAGCCTATGTCAGGTTGTTTTATAGGCTTGTGTGACCAAATTCAAGAAGTAGCTCCCCATGTACATTGGAGTCACTGCTGTATTCATAGACAAAGTCTTGCATCCAAGCCTCTTCCTAGTGAACTGAAAGATGTTCTTGATGAGGCTGTAAAAGTTATAAATTTTATTAAGTCACAACCATGAAACTCCCAATTGTTTAAAGCACTGTGTAAAGAAATGAACAGCATTCACAGCACATTACTTTTGTATACGGAGGTAAGGTGACTATCTCGTGGCAAAGTACTTACACAGGTGAACTTACACATGAAGTTCAGGTGTTCTTTGAAGACCACTGTTTTCCTCTTGCTCCAGAGTTTCAGGACAGTGATTGGGTTCAAAGTCTTGCATAGTTATCAGATATTTTTCTAGAAATAAACAAACTCAATTTGGGAGTTCAAAACAGCTCAATCACTATGTTCAAAGTAACTGACAAAATGGAGTCTATGATTAGAAAACTAAATTTTGCAAAGTGTGTATTGAAAGAGGTCCACCTGAGGTTTTTGAAACCTCACAACTTTTTATCTGAGAATAACTTGCAGCTACCCACAAATCTGAAAGAGAATACTGTGAGTCCTTTTATAAGTACTTCCCTCAACATGGAAAAGAAAACAACTGGATTGCAGATCGTTTCAATGAAGAATTCTTCAAAGAAGTTAAACTATCAATCAATGAAAAACAGCAGTTAATCAAACTTTCAACCAATTCTTCTTTAAATCCTGATTTTAAAAGAAAGCATCTTATTACCTTCTGGATAGATGTCAGTGAGGAATACGAGAAGCTCAGTGAGAAGGCACTCAAATACCTCTTGCCATTTACTAATATTGAACTAGTGGAGAGATCTTTTTCTTCTTACACCATAAAAAATATGTACTGCAACAAGCTTAATGCAAGTCTGGATTAAAGACTGTATCTTACATCTTTTGAGCCTGATTTCAAGAATTACATGCATCAAAGCAAGCTCAACGCTCTCAATTAACAATGTTTCAATCAGCTAGTGATCTGCAGACAATTATTACAGACTTCGCAGGTAACACAAATACATATTATTAAAAATAATAAATGAAAAATTTGTTAAATACTTGATCATCATCATCAATATTTAACTGTGCTACAAATATTGTAAAATTAAATCTGTGGTTTATACTTTTACTGTAGTAATTTTTCTTCCCTAACTTAGTATGTCATTTCCACTATTTTACATTAAGACAAGCACTGAACAAAAGTGTCAGTATTTAAATACAGCTGTTTTAAAAACAAGGGGTACAATTTATAGAAACAGGTTTAAAAGGAGTACACAAGTGGGAAAAGGTTGGGAACCACTGCTGTAAATGTAATGTGTTTCCTTCCAGTGCATGTCATCCAGAAAAATAGTTTTAAATTTGTACTGTTTTAATATTTAAGCTTTTACTACCTTACGTTAAGAATTTTTTAAGCGCACAAATCAAATGTTTTAGCTATTGAAATAAATGTTTAAACAATAATTAGATAATTTTAGTGAAATACTTGTTTTTATCCTACTCTTTTACTTCCTAAAATCCTTGACTTAAAGTAAGGTTTTAACTTTTTTTGAATTTCTACACTAATGTTTTATTTTGTTTATTTTGGAGTTGTCACATTTTAAATAATTTATTGTAAGTTTGGTATTCTAACATTCTTACATGATCATATAAAAATATAAAAATACAGGAAGGTAAAGGAGATTGAGAAAATACTCCTGTGCCCAGTCCTAATATAATTTTGCTGATACTATGGCATAATTTCATTCCGAAATATAATTTCTTTTAAAAATTGTTTCTAATTTTCTTGAACAATGTTTTAATATGTTGTGAATTATAATTTATCAATATGAAAATATTATTTTACCATTATTTCTCAGTTAAAATGTATAAAAAGAGGTATATCATGCAGCAGTGATTAAAAGGAAAGTTGTTTACTTAACGAAGGCGTGAAAACAGTCAGTCCACAAGCCTCCTGGGATATTTCTGAGTAATAAAAACCTGAGATGATTTCGGCTTCCACCCTACTTAGTCCAGCTGACAGTAAAACATTTGTCATATGGTGTTGTGGCAATTTCTTGATTTGAGGACAAGAACCATGTCCTATATATTTTTATAGCCCAAGGCTTTAATTTAACATACAGTTATTGTTATTGAACATTTGCTATGTGACAATCACTCTGTAAGGTGAGGGAAAAATTAGGCTGTTGTAACATCTCCAGCCGAACTGCCCCACTATTTTTAATATTTATTTCAGTATGATACATTCAATTGGCTGTTATAATTTAGTCATAAGTCATATGTACCTGCATGGAATACTGAGAAATGTATATTTTTATTTTGGGAAGAAGTGTGACCTGCTAAAAATCAGTATTCTGTTACTAAGCAAAGGGAGATATAATATGGTTGGCAAACAGACACCTCTACTCAAATTCCAAGTCATCTATTTACCTGTTCGGTTTACATCTATGACTTCTTTTCATGAAGTAGAATAAATGATAGCTAGTAAGTGTTTGAGAAAAATTATTTAAATTGGATAATTATTTGAAAACAAAAACATCTTAAGCAAATGCCAGTTCAATTTTAAAATTCAGAATAAAACTTCAGTGTAGAGTTAATCAACCCAATCCCTTCTAAAATAATTAAGGACTGTTAATGTAATCAAATTAAGCTTATAACAAATTCCAGTCAGGGGGCTGATTCTGATAGAGGCACTTTTATGCCCCTGACCAAAGTTTCACTTTAAAACATCGTACCCTTTAACGGCTCAGATTTTTGGAAGGACACATGTGTGGACCTCAAGGAGGAAGGATAAATTACTTAATAAATTTTGTCAGCCAAACCCACCTCTGTCACCCTCACTGATCACTGAATTTTTTCTGATTATATTCCTCTCCTTCCTTTTGGTCAGCTCTTGACAAAAACAACAGAAATCCTAAAATAATTTGTATTTACTTATCAAAATCGGCCATGCGGCAGTGACACAATCTTACAACCCTAAAAATTAAACTCCTCATTGAAGAGGAAGTATCAGTGGAAGATGCAAATCTAACCATCATTTGAAATCTCTCATATTATTTCTGAATGTGAAACCCTCATTCAATTAGCTAGAGAATATTTTTGTGTTTATTTTTAAGTGTTTACAGAGTTACTTCAACCACATTGAATTCTGATATTTCTAGCTATTAAAATATTTAAGTTAGAAAATAATTGAAGTTGACAGAAAGCAATATAAAATAAGTTGAAATTTAAAGAAACTTAAAAATTTAATCAGTACTATATATTTACAATATGCTTATTTTATGTCATTGTTATATCTAAAATTTATTCTTTCTTACAATTCACATAAACTCCTCAAGTTTAGAGACTTGATAAAGTTTAGTTTTGCTTAAGATTTTATATTTATAATACATATTTCTCTAATATTTATACTGTTTAAGTACCACCTATGTCTATTATATATTCTATCCATCATCTACTTTGTGGCAAAGAGAATGATGCAAATAAGGAAATGTCATTAGCGTATAGATCATTAGTCCTATCCAGTCTTTTTGACACATTAAAAAAAAATTAAAAGTAAGAGGAGCAGCAAAATTTAGCTGGGTTCATCCATGTTACTGGAAAGTTTTGCTCCTGGCATAGCAACTAAAACTAATGTTTGTGACTGCCAGAAATAATGAAGTTTTGGATTTATGATGAGAAACTAGGAGTTATGCCCCTACTTTATTTTTAAGGGTGAAAGATTTACAGTCGATGAGGCTTGAACTGATGTGATGCATTCATTCCAAAAATGTGGGAGTGAAGGAATGTGAGTGCAAGGCCACAAAATGCTATTGTGTCCAGGTGGAAGTGGAACAATAAGAAGAAAGCTACTAATTGGGCAGTTTATTTTAAAATGATTTGTGTAAAATGTATAAAACCCTCAGCTCTTCGGTAAAAAAAAATCAGAAAACTTAAATTAGTGTTATATATTTACGTCATTATAAATTCTTTATTTTCCCTACAGATATTAAATCTTACAAGTAAGGTGTTAGTTCTCATTAATCTCTTGAATATTCTTAATTCCCCCAACAAAGCCAATTTACATTAAAAATAATGTTCAGATAAAAACTGGTCCTGCCTTCTGTGTGTCTTTTTCACCCCCTCGTTTTCCTTCCATTCTCCTGACATTTTTCTTCGTAGCAGTTTCCATTTGAACATTGTGAATCCCAGTAGCCCTGCCTCTCCCTCTGAGGGGAAAACAAACAAACAAAGAAAAAATACAAAACCAAATAAAAAACCAACTAGACAGCTCAAATAGTTAATATTTAAATTACTTATTTTTTCTCACTTATTTCCAACCTTTTGCTTTTGGCTTCCTTTGCATTGAGGCAAATAATTTTTCAGTTTCCTGAAAAAAGTAATCAGCAACTATTTTCTTCCCCTGCCCAGGTGCTGCCTGGGTTTTCTGAGATGGTAACAATAATCGCTGTCATACAGGTGGAATCAAGAGACTCAAGGACACAGGACTGTGTTCACTCTTACACAGAACTTTTATAGAAAAAACAAGTTTCTTCTTTATTTTTACCTGTCATGACTATCCAAATGATGCTAGAATATAATTACTCTTAAGCTACGTACAGTTTTATTTATTTAGGAAATGCTAATAGAGTCACACAGCTTAACATTTAGATATAAATAGACAGTATTTTTCAATCAATAGAGATGCACTGAACACTGGCACATTATTTCTTCAATAAAAGAATGATTCAAAATTCAAAGAAATCGAAAATATTATCAAACTGAATATAACTTTATCTCATTATTAATGAAGTTCTTTCTGCTGCCTTTTATTTTAAATTTATTTCATTATTTTTAACTGAATTTTAATGAATATGTAAAATTAATATATGTATGTATATACAGAAAGTGCCAAAGAATGTATACACATTTTAAGAAAGGAAAAAACTGTATTGAAATTGTAATACTCAATATATACTGATAACAAAAGATGAATACAAGTCATGTTTGACTTGTACAATTGCAACTGGTGCTCAAAGTGGTTGTTACCGTTAGTGTCCAGCACTTCTGATCACCGCAAACTGTGGCTTGAGCAACATTGACCAAAGTGTCCACTTGTATCACCGCTCACGCTGTTTCCATACCTTTCCGATATAGTGACAGTGTAGCCAGGTCTCTACAGTACACCACATCCTTTAAGGTCCCCCTCAGGTAGAAGCGAAGGGGTGTTAAGTCAGGAGAACTTGCGGGAAACTCCAACAATGTTCTCGAATTTCAAATCCCACTTCAAAATGGTCTTGGGCTCCTCCAACAACAGCTGTGCTTCCACCATTTTCTTTGACTGTCCTGCCTGTCACATGGTGATGCTAGCACTCATTTAATTAAGGCCATTTTTTTAAGTGAACATCACATTACACGTTGCTACCGTAATTCAATTAACTTCAAAAAGTAATATGTAGATAGCATTGCTTAAAATGTGTATACATTTTTTTGGCACTCCATATGTAATACATATACATATATAAATAACTAATGTGCTTTTCTCTGGGGCATTTTCTTGTTTGTGAGAGTCTCTCTTATCAATTACACGTGTCCTCCCTTAACAGAAAAAGCTGAACTTGAGAAGAGAAGGGGAAGGCAAAACCGCAGACAGAAGGGATCAGAGCCTGTGCATCTCTCCCTATCAGTGACTGAGAGCTGCAGAGGACTAAAGCTGAGCTATTCCTGGGAAACCAGGGAATCCTTTGTAGACCAGTGTCGAATTAAGGAATCCTGGTGGCTTTGCCAAACCTTCTTTACACTGCATAACAACCTCAGACGTCTCCACTCAATCTTCTTACCTTCTCCTTCACTTGGGATCAATTTGGTCTCTTGTCTTAGTCTCATACTTTCCCAGTGCTTTCCAACTTTATCCTTATTTTCTTTGATATAAGCTTTTCCCCTAACAAAATCTTTGCACATTTAATCATGTCTCAGTGTCTGCTTCTCAAAAGATCCAGAAGTCTACACATATGCCCCACTAGCTAGTCCATGACTTGATGCCCGAATAGCAGCAGCTGGTGTTCAGTAAGCTTGAGATGAAACTGTTCTATGTGGTATTGGGGTGTGAGACATACATTTGTTAAATGTAAAGCTATACAACCCCCAAATAAATTTTAATGTATAAAATTTTAAAAAAAAGTCTTTCAAAATGTTGGGGATTCCAGGATGGAGTTCAGACTGTGACAAATGAATTGAATTGCATTACAAACGTATAACATCGCCTCACTAAGGAAGTGGGGAGAGAAGGAGCTGACCATTAACTTTGGATAAAGGCGTTTGGGCTGGAAACTGTAAGGACAAAGACAAAGAAAATGTATGTAAATAGTGCACTTTAATGGACAAGTTTGTTTCTCTCTGGGGTCTGTGTTAACGATTCTGAACCTGCTTTACATGGATATTTGGGTTGAACAAAAACAGGGATGGTGAGTGGTGAGAACTAAGTCTCTGTCACTGTTGGAGAGGGAGGTAACAGATAAGCAAGGCAGAAGGGGAGGTTTGAGTGAACCTGTGGTATGGAATTGGAGTGTGTACATTAATACAAATGCTATTTATCTTAATTTATAGTAGAAAGATAAATAGAAAAATTTATAGATTTATGTGTACACATGGGTTGGTTTACATACCTATATTTCCTTGCTCTGCCCACTGAAAAGTGTAAGTGGTTATACTACAGTAGCAATAAGCACACTTAGCGCTCAGATTTTGATTTCTAAATACCATTCCAATAGAAGAAAACAGAGCTCCTTAAATAAATGGTTGAGTCTAAAGCTGGGCAGGGAATAAGTATGATGAGCCTGGAACATCATGTAGTGCCTGAAAGTAAGGAAGTGCTAAAAAAATATGATGGGGTCATGAAAAGGGGGTGTATTATTATCTCATGGGAGAAGACAGGAAAAATAAAATGAAGTATATGAAATATCGTTACCCTGTTGCAGAAAGCAAGTTCCTGGTAAAAAGTGGAAATGAATGTAATATAAAATGTGGACTAGATTGTGTTAGACTCACGTTCCCATAAGAAAGCGAGCTTGCCTGGAACGCCTTATGGCAGCTCAAGGGCCCCAGAGGATAAAACGAGTTATTGAATTCTCACAAATTAGGATGGAGGCGACAGCATTAAAAGGGCCCAGGAACACTAGGATAATATAATAATGATGAGTCAAGGGCTGTAAATGTAGACAAATCTAGTTTCTCAGGGAAAACCTTGTGACTGAGAAACAATTTAGTTTAGGAGGAAATTCCAGGTCCTCAAAAGCTAATATCATGCTATCCCATTGTACCCCTACCTCAATTAAACTGTAAATTCAAACCACACTTCCCATGAATTGGTCTTTTCATCCACAGTAAAGAAATATTGAAAGGAAACTATGTATCTTGTTACAGGTTCTTACTACATTCTATTTTGGTGTTGTGTATCATCTAATTATTAAAGATTATGGTTAGAGAAAGTAAGAACTTCAAAAATGCCGTACTACTAAAATACATTTATTTCCTAATTGATTTATGCAGAAAATAATTTAATCTGAAAGTAAAATTAAGACTTCTTTCCTTAAGGCCCATATTGAAAACTGACCCTGAGATCATAAAAGTAATCTAGAAGGAAATATGAAAGTCCTAGAATCCTCAAGGCCCCTAAGACTGCAAGAAACAAACATGATTTTGCCAATTTCAAATATTTTTATTCAAAATGTATTTTTAACATAATAATTAGGAATTCTGTTGTGTATAAAGGGGCAGGAGGAAGGTGGTAATGATGTAGGCAACTTTCCAAATATGTATAAATAAATTCTAATTGTTTATATTTACTTTATTCTTCCCCTTTGCTTCTATTGGTCAAATTGTGCTTTTAATGAAGTCAGTGATGGACTCTTAGAAAGGTTATCTATTTCTGTTTTCTGCAGAAAGTTGTTCCAAACCTAATTCTTTTAAGTGTTTGGTATCTGTCAATATTAACCCATCATCAATATTAAAACTTTGGAAATATAAACCCTAACTGACAAGTTATTTAAATTTGCATATATATGTTAATTTTCAAAATTTCTATAGCCATTATATTTATTTATTTTTCTCTTCAGAAATTAAAATGATATTAATTGAATGCATATGAGATACTAACAGTGAAAACTATATAAATATGATTCTGTGCTGGAGTTTTCAGAATGTTTTAAATTTAACTGATTTGTTTTCATAAGCAACCCTGTTAATTTTCCTTTACACATATGTATAACTCATACAAACTTCACTTATATTTCTTTCCAACTATGCCAAATGTTTTTAGAGTAACAAAGGACTCACATGAGATAACCATTTCCAGGAATGCAAAAACGATTTCTAGAATATGTACCACCTGGTAACCACCTATTCGTGGCATTTCCCTTTTTCTTGAACTTAATTCATTTTTTCTCCCTCTACTTCTATTTGTTTTTACATTTTATCTGATGCACAGTTCTTGTATGAGAAACGTGTGTTTATACAATTGAGGAAATATGAATCAATTTATCACGTCTAATTTTTTAGTTTAAAATTAGGAACAGAAGATGAAATTTGGCTACATCCTAAAATACTCTGAACTATCTTGCTAAACTTTGGACTAATTACTCTAAAATTTATTTAGTTTTACAACTAGCACCATGAGTTCCAAATACTTTTACTGCTCTTATTTGGAAATACACCAAAGTCTTAAATAAGTGTCTTGGACAATCTCACACCTAAAATAGTCTTAGAAGAGGCAGAAAAAGACACAAGAATAAAATATTATGAAATTAAAGAACATGACCCAGTGGGCTTGGTGTTCTGGAGAACACTTCCCTTATAGCTATTGAGCCAGATGCAATTTTTTTCTGGAGGAGTTCTATACGGTTTCTCCCACCAGATATTATAAAAACGCTTTTTCTTCTTCAAATTCTGTGACAAGCTCAAAGGCTTTCATGGAAAAAAAGATGGCTTATGGATTCGGAGAATGTTCCAGAAAACACAAATTATGGTATAAAATGGAAGTATAATTTTTCCAAGTATAAATACATCTCTTTCTCTGTGTCCAAGAGAGCAACGACTGGTTATTCCAAAGACATCTGCATTTAGCAGAGAGAAAGAGGTAAGCCATAGGAATAAGTCTGTAATAGTGGGGCTTCACACATCACTCAACAAGACGTGAGAGGCTTTCCCCGGAAAGACGGCGGTGTGGTGGAAAGAGCTCAGCGTTAACACGGGCTTAACTGGTTCCTGCCACCCCCTTCCTGGAAAAGGGACGGTTATTCAAACTTTCTCTGAGCCTTGGTTTTCTTACTTGTAAAAAAGATATAACTACCTTAGATGTGTGTGTGTGTGTGTGTGTGTGTGTGTGTGTGTGTGTGTGTGTAGTTGCTTTCCTCGGTGATCCTCCTCCAAATGGCAACTCAAGGACCCAGTTTTCTTCATGTTGAGACACTGTTCTATTTAACTCGTGGGTTCCTAAGTTTGCCACAGAAGAGACAACACCTGAAGAAGGCTTATAGCCAGGCCCCGAAGTGATATACAGCACTTCTACCCACATCTTATTGACCAGAATTGAGCCAAGGAAGCTCAGAAACATGGTCTTCCTGCGTACACAGAAAGAGGAACATGAAGAGGAATTTCGTAAACACTTCGTGTTGTCTCTGCCACTAAGAAATCATAGATCATACCTACGTGGCAGGGGAGACACCGTGATCACGCAGCTGGTTCTCCCAGGGCGAGCCTTGTCCATTGCAGTCCGGATGGGCTGACCCCTGTGGTTTCCCCAAATGTGGGAAACTCGACTGCATGATTTGTGGTAGTGGGGGACTGTGTTTGCACTCTCCCCTGAAAAATAAAAGAAGAAAAAGAAAAAAAAAGAAATCATAGATTAGAACAAGATATCTTTGTGTGTATAAATATTACCAATTATTGTATTTGACTATCACTAGTTGAAGAAGAAATGGAAATGCATGCATTTAAAAATTACCATATCATAGCTTCCATAGTTTACTACACTTCCTTCCTTTTGAAGGGGTGAACATCCAACCATTTCTGTTACTCAGCAGTGGCGTAAAGCTTCCTTTTCCAAATGTCTGTGTGTTTTTTTCCAACTGGTATATAACATCAGGCATTATGAATTTGAATTGTCCTTTTTTAAGTCATCTCCACATAGTTAAGTATACTTGTATTATTAAAGCCTGTTTTTATTTTTAAATGAGAATTTCCATTTGTGGAAATGTCTGAATCACTTGTTTCTTGTTTATTGCCATGCTTTCCCCAAAGAGAACATGAAGAGTTACAGTGTTTAGATGCAGTGTTTAAATATTTAGCCTTTTATCAGAACAGACCTCGGGATACAGTAATGAAGAGACTATTGTTACTGGCTTCTTATTTGACAAAACCTCAAGTTGCTAGACTTGGAAGCAGTAGGATGATTATCATCATTCTCTCTTAAATTCCTGTTTCTTGAACTCACATTTTATGTCTATTTGTACATCATTTTTGTGTTACTGTCAAGGTCACTAAATACTTTATTTGTCCAGATTTAAGATGAAACCTTATTTATATTAGTAAATCACAAAGAATACTAACACATTTTTGGTAGTTATATTTAGTTTTCCTCAAATGAAAATATGCCCTATGTTTCAGTATGTTTTGTGAATTGAGTGTGTTTTTTTTTACTCTCAGAGTACCCTGTGCTTACATTTGTCATAGTGATTGTCACCTTACATTACAACTGTCTTATTGAAATTTCACACAATAGAATCAAGGGTATGAGACATGTCTTTAATGCCAACATCCAATACCTTCTTGCACTTACTATGCCTGGCTCATAGAAGTTGACCAATAAATGTTTGTGGCTGTGATACCTAGTTCAAGAAAATGATGTTTAGTGGTTACTTTGTTGTGATGAATTCAGGATGTATTTCTGAGTTGGAGAAATTAGAATTTCCTATACTCTCAAATGACTTCCTACTCCCTAATGATGTTTTTCTAACCTTCCTGCTGACTGTAGGAAATAATGTCAATCGAACTGTCTATAAAGGTAGTCATTTCATTCCATTGCTTAAAATGTTTAGTTCTTTGTGAAAAATGTGTCTGACATGAGCTCGGCTCCTACCCTCTCCTCTCCTCTCCTCTCCTCTACTCTCCTATCCTCTTCTCTCCTTTCCTCTCCTCTCCTCTCTTCTATGGGTATAAAACCAAGTTAGTATTACATGATCTCAATTCCAACACCCTAACAGTAAGTGATTTAATCAACAATGGACACAATTTCCAGTGGGACAACCAGATTCTTTAGGGGACTCTAATATTTAGAATAATATTTAGACAGCAGAACCCTAGTCTCTGTTGTCACTTACATTGAGAGAAGTAAAGCCAGGGACTTGGTGCATTATTTAGATGTATCCATGTTTGGCTTACATGCGAAAACAGCAGAGAAAATTGGTTTCTTTATAAAGAAGAAATCAGAAGTGCAGAGAGCAACAGCAACAACAAAAACTCAAGTGCTCCCAGGTAATGAAAGGAATCACATTTATAATATTTGTGTATGACTGATTACAATTTTACAAATAAAACTCAATATTCAAATATGTGACTTTTGTCATCTTTCTTTAACCAAATATGATTTCTTTCTTGATTTCTCTTTTTAACTGATAGTGAGAAAAATATCATCTAGTCACTACCTAGTAAACCCAGCAGTTTCCTTATCTACTCAGGCCCAAAATTTTATCAATTCTGGATTGAAATTCATTGAGTTGAAGAGTCAGAATCAGTCCCTTTGAAGTTTGCTTCTTCCCACTCCTGAGGTTCTGGGGAACATAGAGGTTCACAGCATTGATGGCAAGGGGCATCTGATCCTTGATCATCTCTTCACACCAGCCTCCACTGAGATATAATGCTTCCTCTTTGGTCACTTGTCAACATGTGCCTGTTAATGCTGCTGCGGTTGGTTCCTGGGTTCACTATGATGCTGATGTCCAAGTTCATAGAGCTCTTCCTCTCTATCTGAAGTTTAAGGGCACTTGCAGTCTTTTGGCTTCCTTCCTTCATGCCTCCCTGACACCCTGAGGCTTCTTTTAGTGCCTTGCTTGTCCCACAATTGTGCACCATTCTGGATGTGGGACATCTTTACAAGGACAATGATCTTTTGGGTTGCATTTATAAACAAGGTAAAAGGCATTCTTGCTCTAGGATTCTCTCAATTTTACCTTTTATGTTGTCATTCCCTCCCTGGGGGGCAAGGCTCAAACTTCTTCAGAAATTTAGGTGTTTCTATTTCACAGTGGTGGTTAACACTCTTGTCCTCCTCTCCAAATCTGGGTAACTATCCCTTGATCCAGCCCAGAAAAGATACTTATTTCCTCTCAATTCCAACATCCTAACAGTAACCACATCTTTTCAAGGAAGCCACTTATGTAGGTCACTCAGGCAAAGAATAGTATGACTATTTCTTCAGATTCCCTTCCTCTCTCCCTAAAGGAAAGTACAAACAGGCTCCATGAGCTAAGGGGAAAGGTTTAGTGTCCACATTAGTCATCGAATCAACCAACTCTAATCCATGAATGTTAAGTGATAGGGACTGTGTTTACCCAGATATTCCACATACACACCAATTTCTAAACTGGGTAAAATTCTACATTTTTTTTTAGTTGTGGAAGAGCTGCCTCTTGTATTTAAAAATAATGTTTAAAAATAAAATGTGGAATGGCTGGTTCTGATTAAAGTGAAAAAGGAAAATTCAGATTGACTTTCTCTGTTGGACGTGTCAGGCCCATGGTAGACTTTTTTACATGAAATATCTCATTTAAGTGTCACAACCACTGTGAAGTGCATATTAGTAGTCTCACGTCTGAAAAGAGAAAACTAGATTAAGTGAGTTATTCATGTTATAATAAAACCCTGTTACCAGTTGAACTGCGTTCCCAAAAAAGGTATATTGAAATTCTAATTCTCGGTGCCTGTGTATGGGATCTTATTTAAAAATACAGTCTTTGCCAGTATAAGCAAGTTAAAATGAGGCCCTACTGGTTTAAGGTGAGCCCTAAATCTGATGACTGGTGTTCTTATAAGAAGGAAAAGATTTAGAGACACTTAGGCACATGCAAAGACAGTTATGTGAAGACAATGGAGGCAGAGGTTAGAGTGACAGCCAAGGAATGCTAGGGACTGTGGGAAACCATTAGAAGCTAGAAAGAGAAAAGGAAGGATTCTTCCCTAAAGTCTTCAAAGGGATCCTGGTCCTGAGGACACTTTCAGACTTCTAGCCTTCAGAACTCTGAGACAATACATTTCTGGTTGTTTTAAGCTGCCCAGTTTGTGGTTATTTGTTATGGGAACCCTAGAAAGCTAACACAAAACCCCATTCAATGCCTACTAGGTTGCAGATATTTTCCTGGTTATCTGTTATATGCTACTTAATGTAATCCTCACACCAACCATCATCTCCAATTTATAGAGAGAATACCAAGGTGCAGAAAAGTTAAGTAACTTACCGATGTTACACTGTTTTCAAGTGATAGGGTCAGGATTTTTAAGTTCAAGATTGTTCTCTGGATATGGGCAGGGTTAGCAAATAAAAATATAAAAATGCAATTATTTCTTTTTTATCTAAACTAAAATATAGAAATATAGTCATTCATTATATATATGAAATTCAAGTTTAACTGCTGTCCTGTATTTTATCTGACATTCCTACTGGAGTGATGTTCAGGAATCATGTTTTTAATTTGTACTTCAGGTGGCTTTTGTTACAAGGTCTTGAATAGAGGCTCTGATCAGTTTCCTTTTTAATGAAACCTCTTAATCACCTTTCCAAGTGACCCTTAAAAATGTTAAAGTCAGCTGTGTACATGTCACCAATCTCATGTTTTGTAATCATAATCATGTAGATCGTTCAGCATATGTGAGGTACATTTAGTTCTAATCGCTCCTGATTACAGCACTCAACTCTGGACTTAACAGTTGGTCTTCAGATTTTATAGCTCATAATCATTGGCTCAATTTTAAAAATTAGAAGGAAAATTTCACAGGGCACCCTGGAAACTGTAAAAGTGGGTCTTTGGAGGGAGAATTTAACAATATTTATTTTACCTTGAATTTATTACTTCGATTGAACCAAGCTGCTTAATGATTTGATGTGCTGAACCTTGACTCACAGTTTTGTCCTCAGAGGATCCTCAACTCTGGAATGTGCTTCTTTCTTGGTCCAATGCAACATGAGCCTTCTGGCTCCGAAGATTCCTCCAAGGGCCAATTGTTTACAAAAACATTTGCCTGAGGCCTTGAAAGCAGGGGTCCAGATGATAGATGGCATTTTAAATGCATTTGCCATGAATGAATCCTGGGAGGAACAGGAATGGAAACATTCCACAAAGTACTGGTAATTAGGCATGTTGGTTTATGAAAAATTAGTCTCTTATTCTTTGAAAGTTTGACATGTCAATGATTCCCAGATTTCTAAAGTCAAGGTGTGAGAAACTAATTGCCAAAAAATATAGAGATGGATTTAATAAACATAACTCTGTCCAGCTTCAATAGCCCAGAAGCCCAAGAATATTTCAGGACTTGATTTCTCAGAACTGACTCTTGGGAGACTGCCATTAAAGAAAAACGAAGCAGATTTTTCGCTCTAAGTAATTCCAGCCTTCGGTGATAAAAGGACTCTTTCACAATCATCGCAAATCTTTGCAAGTTTTTATTTTAAAAGGTGTGGATATTCTATAGGATTTTTAAAGGATTTTTTTAGATTTGGAGGAAGTTGTAGCTTTTCGGAGCTAATACTCTGGGAACAAGGAAAGATAGACTGGGAGACGGTTCCTCTTGCAGAGCCTATGTTAAATGGAAATATGATATTAGGTTGAGATGTGTCCTATTTTGGTCAGACTAACACTTGACATCTCCTAAGATACCATAAGATTGTACAGAATGACTGGCCTCTGAAATTCTCATTAAACTTTTTACCTTCAAATTTTGCGAAAACTTTGGACCACATGTCCCCCCACCTCCTAACTTCAAATGGCTTACTTCCTACAAGAGAGAACATAATTGCTTTCCTAAAACAATGACTCAGTGCTATTTTTCTCCTTCACAATATAATAGGTATTTGAATTCTTCAATTTGCATTAACATACAGAAGTTTTGAACCGAAACATCTTTAAGGGTATATAAAAATGCAAGCCAGCACTTCAGCAGTAAATGACATATTTCTGAGAGGGAGTAGTGTGATATCTTTGGCAAATTTCCCAATGTCATTGGGCTGTTTTGATAAATGTTTGTTCTATGTAATCCCTAAAATAAATTCTAGTTCTAAATTTCTATCTCTCCTTAGCAGTATAAGAGTTGTACTGCATTCTTGGAGGCTCTCTGCTTGAAATTTTCCAAAGGAGATGTTTTAAGTAATAGCCCTTTGAAAAAAAATTGATATAATAATGAATGAATAAAAAACTAAGCAAATTAACACAGGATCAGCTTGATTCTTTGATTTATATGTATGTTCAAATAGCCAGAGAACATAGTCTTCCCTAATACATCCCAGAGATGCACTGCAACTTTTTGCAAAGCAGAAAGGAGAAATGAACTCAGTCTTTTCTTTTTTAACTGTGAATGTGATTAATTTTACTGACACAGGTATAATTTCAAATCACTGCCTTTTTCTAAAATCAAGTTTCTTTTAGAATTTTCTTGGGTAATATACCAAGAAACACCCACCCCACCACTACTTGTTATTAGTACAAGCCTAGGAAAACTATATAAGCTCTTAGACACACAATTTCTTCATATCCAACATAGAAATGATTTATGACAACCTCTCTTAAATGTGTGGTGTGTGTGTGTGTAGTTCTTAATTAATTATGTGGAAGCATAAATTAACTGTGAAGTTTTCAATCTAATGTACATTTTACTGTGGGATCCATAGGATACAGAACATTTCATCCAAGACCAAAGGAAGAAAACATTTTACCTATTTTTCTGAGTGGCAGAGAGGCTATTGGAAGCAGTGGAATTCCAATTTTTGCAGGACAATAATATATATTTTGGAAAGAGGAAAGGGGAAAAGGCATATTAAGTCAATTCTGTAAGATGTGAAAGCAACATCTACTTTCACAAGCTATGAATTCCAGCTCTTCTTTGAAAGGGTGAGAATGTTTTCAAATACATTTTATTATTTTTCAGGTATGGTGAAGCCAACAGATCAGAGGTGACTGGCATTGAAAGAATAATTTTTGGGAGTTCCCTGGTGGTGTAGTGGCTTAAGGCTTCGGCGCTGGCACTGTCAGTGCTACGGCCTGGGTTCGATTCCCAGTCAGGGAGCTACCCACATACCAAAAAGCAAAAAAATAAAAAATAAATAAAAAAATAAAAAAAGAAAGAATAATTTTTTGCAGTTCCCAAGAGGAGAGGTGCCGAGGCATATCACACAGGGCCACACAGGAAACACCACAGCTGATCAGGATGCAGAGGAAGTGAGAAAAACATAGACAAAACCCTTTCTTGTGATTTTTGTGGGCAGGAATTGGCAAGGTAGAGTAGGTAAATTTAGGATTGACTAATATGCATAATTTCAGTGGACTCAAGAGCATAGGGGTTGTCCCTAGTTTTCTGGTACCTATACCTGTTGTGGTTAGGACAGAGAAACAACGTGAAAGTCCAATGGAGGAGGTGGTGGGGATATGGGCTCAGAATTAATTGGTTTGCATATAAAAGGCGTGCTCTACAAGCCACAATTAGCTAGTCCTGGGAGGGGTAGTCTCTTCAGAGTCAACAAGGCCCCAGATGCCAAAGCATCAGAAATACAGAAAATGTACAAGTTCTTCATATATTTTAGATATTAGCCCCTTATCAGATTGTTGTTTGCAAATATTTTCTCCCATTCAATTGGTTGTCTCTGCTTTGTTGATGGTTTCTTTTGCTGTGCAGAAACTTTTTAGTTTGATGTAGTCTCATTCATTTAATTTTGCTTTTACTTCCCTTGCATTTGAGGTCAGGCTCATGAAGTTCTCCCTGAACTGAAGGTCTGTAAGTTAGGTACCAATGTTTTCTTCTATACAGTTTATTGTTTGGGTCTCATGTGGAGGCCTTTAATCCATTTTGAGTTAATTTTAGTATATGGTGACCATTTGCAATTCAGATATAAAGAACTCATCCAACTCAACAATAAAAAAACAAACAATCCAATTAAAAAATGGGCAGAGGACCCAGGCAGACACTTTTCCCATGAAGACATGCAAATGAAAAATGTTCAACTTTACTAGGTTTTAGGAAAATGTAAATCAAAACCACAATGAGATACCACCTAATACCAGTAAGAATGGCCATTAGCAGCAAAGCAAGGAATAACAAATGCTGGAGAGGGTGTGGAGAAAAGGGAACCCTCATACACTGCTGGTGGGAATGCAAACTGGTACAACTGCTATGGAGGACAGTATGGAGGTTACTCAAAAAGCTAAAAATAGAGTTACCACATGACCCAGTAATATCCCCTTCTGGGAATCTACTCAAAAAACTTGAAAACCTCAATCCACAAAGATATATGTACCCCAATGTTCATCACAGCAGTATTCACAATGGTCAAGTCATGGAAACAACCAAAATGCCCTGCGACAGATGACTGGATAAAGAAGCTGTGGTACATATACACAATGGAATATTACTCAGCTGTAAGAAAAGATGAAATAGGATTATTTATTAGGCAGGGATGCTAAGCCTCCTGGTCTTAGCAGAGTGGCCTTATGTAGTAGGTGTCCTATAGAGCCCAGTGCTACAGTCTTCCAGGCCACCTGAGCCATGTACTCCAGGTGTATCTTTTGTGTGGGTTGTGTGTGCCCTCTTGTTGTAGTTGAGCCTTGGTTTTTGTTTGTGTGTCAATGAGAGAGATTGGCCCTCAGGCTAATTGGTTGTGAGGACTGGCCATGACTACAATGGAGGAGCTGTTGTGCAGAGGCTGACCCTATGGACCTGTATTTGCTTTAGCAGGACTCTGGTGTCTTCCCAGTGTGACCCTTAGGTGTGTCATCCTTGGAGGCAGCCAGGTGATGATCTGGCTCCATCCAAAGCTGGTCATTTGGTGTGTCAGCCTCAGAGCCTCCTAGGAGGGAACCAGCTGCAGGTCAAGTTCAGCCACAGCCTGTGCCCTGCCCAGAGCCATCAGGAATGAGCCACTAAGAAATCTGCAGATGGTTGCTGCCTGCATTAGGCTTGGAGGTGCCTCAAGAGGCCAAGTCTCAATTTATGTCAGCTGCTGCTAGTTTCAGGTTTGGGGCTTTTCAGCAAGCAGTACATGCTGAAGCCATATGCTGCTTGGTTGGGTTTTGTGAACCTTTGAGAATCTTTAGGAAAGTCCACAGCATGAGCTAAGATAAGCCCTTTGTATGGAAAAGCCACTGGAAGTGGCTTGGGTGGGTGGCAAGTTGAGTGGGATGAGATCTCAGGGAATCACCAAGGCAGGACACACAAATGGTGTTAGCCAGGTTAGTAAAGACTCATATATGGTGGTTACCTGTATTTGCACACTGGGAGGGGGTAGCCTCAATCAAGAAACATTGCCTTCTGCCCGCACTTCTGTCTGGAAGAAAGCTGCACCTCCAGCCTCACCCTGAAGCCAGACAACTTATAATAGTTTCTCCCCCTGTGTCCCTAGTGCCTTTTAAGCTGTTGCCCCAGCACTGGCACTCAGACTACCAAGTCCATCAGCCAGTAAGTCCCTTCATGGACCCTTTAAGAGGATCACCTCAGACTCTAGCTGCCCTTACAGAGAACAACATTTGATGAAAAATCAAAGAAAAGATTGTATGTAGCACAGACACTTTAGTGTTCATGGTTCTACATAAGAAAATTTGAGCATGATTTATGTCAAATAGTAAATAAGCTATCCACAAAGGAAATCTTTTAGAATTTCTTACTCACTTGGTAACTATCAAAGAATTCTAGTGACTATAATCATCCTTGGAGTGATTTTCTCTCTGTGTGTGGCCTCTGTATCTATTGTACATATCTGATACAGATCTGATTCTGGCAATAATGACCAGTATTGTAGCAAATAGCTGAAAAAGAAGATAGAAAATAATCAGGGAGCATATTTGCCAAGGAGCTCCACCAGACCAAGAATCTCTTATTTTAGCTGTTGTGGTGTGCCACAATACCTTGAAGACTATTTTCTCTAAGTGTTAAAGAAATAATTTTTAATTGTATTGAAACAACATCTGAATAGCTTTAAAGAAGATAAGATGAATCCAGTTGGGAGCATACTGACAGTTTGAGGTGTCTGTAAGATGGCCAGGGCACGGGGGGTGGGGGGTGCAGGGGAAGTGTTGTGAATAGCTAAGGACACAAGGTTTGGAGTTTACAAGAGGGACGTTCTGAAAACAGAGACTGGGAAATATCACTCAGTAAGAATGGAACATGAGGAAAGAAGAAGGTTGAGGACATACTGCTGGGGATTATCTTAAATACCAAGACCCAACTGTCTCAAATGCACTGCGATGGAACTGGGGCTTCCTGGAGTGATGCAGTGCACAACCTGCCCACTGTACATGGCACCCTGAGCACTGCACAGCTCAGATAGGGATTCCCTAAGTGTTGCACTAGAAAGAAAAAGAGTGAAACAGTAACAAAAAAGGAGAAAAGGGAGAAATAGTTCATTGGAAACTGTATGATAATAGATTTTTAAAAAATATATGGTGAAATATTTTTAGGTACTCTTACTTCCTTCAGATGACTCTCTCTTGCCTGGGAAGAAAACAGTGCCAATACTATGGTTTAAAGAGAAAGAAATTCTTATGTGGAATAATAGAAAAATAATTGTGTGTAAAAAAACAAAAGAGGAGTATACTGGTTTTAGTCAAGTCACATTGTTCATTATGAAATTAAGAGTTAGGGATTATATAAGTATAAAAACTTTAAAATAAGTTCCTCAAATAAAAATTACATTGTACAAGTTTAAAAAAAAACGTGAAATAGTCATGAAGGAAAAGAATATACTTACCCTTGGGTAAATAATACCTGTTTTTCATTTTAACCTATTCAAATATTATATTCGGATTGTTTTAGTATAATATTTTAATTTTCCATCTCCACTATCACTACACACTTATTTCTCCCTATTTATGTCTAGTAATATACATATATAGCTTTTTTTTGCTAATGAAAGGCTTTTGTCACTTTGACTTGTCACTATTATTTTGTCAAGTCAACCACTAATTTCCAACTTTTCATTGTATCATAAATGTATTGATTTTTGTCATTTTACACATTTTTATTCATATTTACTTGTTACATATTTTCTGTTTGCATTTTATGTCCTCTAAGTTTCCCTGACCCTAATGTATTCTTTCAAAGTACCGTATGTAAAACATCAATCATAACACTTTTATGTGACCTTTTAATAGATAGTTTTTCTTCCATTAGCTTGAATACTCTGATGTCAAGAGCTTATGTAGTATCTTCCATATTGAGTCCTTGGCACCTAGCAGAGTATCTGATACAAAAGAGATGCTCATTAGATCTTGAATGAATTAATTACAGAGGGAGGAATGAATGAATGAATGAATGAATCTTAAATGAAGGACAGCCATTTGATTGTGGGTAAATATCTGACACAAGTTTTTCATGTTAATGAGGTTGCAATCAACATTAAAAAATGATGAGGTTGAAAGTATCATATTTTCCTAACTGCATCAGTTGCTTCATAAAAGCAATAACCAATTTTTAAGAAAAGCCTCTGAGCAAATAGTTTAGTTATCCAAAATGGGAAGGAGCTGCCTACCCAAATGTTTTAACATGAAAATGATTCTCTTTTTCCACAAGAAGAGTGACAACTGTGAGACCTATGAGTTGTGTCACTGTCTTTAAACAATTCTTGTTCTTGAAATTTTATTTTCATTGTGTCTAATTCTATATAAATCAAACAAGGGGAAAAACTCAAAAAATCTGGTAATGGACTCAAAACCATATATTTGATTTTCAAACCTATTTTAAATCTTGCAAAAAATCTTAGCTTTTCTAATTCACTGATGTACTGTTTATTTCATTTTGCCAGTTTTACTGTGTGTCAGTTTACTGGGCACTATTTCAAGGCTTTCTTTGAATGTGAGCAGACTTTTGTATGTTTGAAATTAATTCAAGAAGTTTTATTTATTACAAAAAGTTATTTGTTATTGATTTTTATTACCAAATTGTTTGTTTTTTAAGAACAGTGAACTTAAAATTTGGTCAAGCAGTCTTGTCTCAAGTCTTAGAAACTTGCTCTCTTCCCAATTCCATTCTACTTATTTTCACCCAGTTCACTGAAAAAAATTTACATGTAATAAAATTCACTAATTTTAAGTGTACAAGTCAATGAGTGTTGGAAAATATATCCATATATACATATTTCCTTATGCCACTTGCAGTCTATTTTCTTCCTTTAGCCCTAGCCCTTGGCAAACTCAGATTTGCTTTCAATCACTAAAAAGTTTTACCTTTTCTAGTAATGTTTTATAATTGTCTGTATTTGGCTTTTTTCACTTGGCATAATGATTTTGAGATCCATCCATATTGGGTATGTCAGTAGTTTATCCCTTTTCATTAGTGAGTATTATTCCATTGCATAGATATACAAAATTTGTTTACCCATTCACATGTTGATGAATATTTGGGTACTATCAATTATTTGGTTATTATGAACATTCATGCACAAATATATGTGTGGACATGTCTTAATTTCTCTTGTGTAAATACCTAAAAGAATCCATTTAGGGATTGCTGGAACTTATGGTAAGTGCATGTATAACTTTATAAAGAACCTTCAAAATGGTTCTCAAATTGGCTGTATCATTTTTTTATTCTCACCAGAAATAATGAAAATCTCACTACCAAGTATAGGAAGAAGCTACATTGGATAGAGTTCTCATAAGGATAAAAGCCCATTAATTAATAATAATATATTTTTTAAAAGCTGTCATTTCTGAATCTCTTTCTATTGATTGTTTTTTGTCGTGGTTATGGGTCATATTTTCCTGCTCTTGTGGATGCCTTGTGATTTATAACAGATGATGAAAAATGTAAATTTTATTTTGTTCCTTGCTAGATTTTGTTGTATTCCCTTAAAGAGTATTAAAATTTGTGAACGTAGCTAAGTTACTTGGAAACCATTTGATCCTTTTCAGTATTCAGGGTAGGCTAATTTAACTCCATTACAAAGGCCGTATTCTTATGAGGATCCAACTCAATGTCCCAGATATTATAGTATCTTTCTATTCCTGTTTGAGGGAACAAATTTTTTATATCTGTTTGGATTCCTGATTTTCAGTGTTTCTTCCCAGCCTCAGGGATTCCTTCCCTCTAGTACAGGCCACAGTTAAGCACTCAAAGACTTGAGAGGCCGACTCCGCAGATATCTGAAGTTCTTATTCTATTCAACACCTTCCTCTCTATGCCACAAATTCTAGCAACCATATCCTCTTCTTCAATCCCCAGTCTCTGTCTTCACAATTTAATGGGATTTCTAGGATCTCTTGGGGTTTCTTAGTTCACTGTAGCCTAAGAACAACTTCTAGTTGAGGCAATTATAACCCTTGTCTTATTATTTCTCCTTCAATGACCCTGGTCCTAAGATGTTTATAGTTTGATGCTAAAGAGTGCTATTTTCTTTTTTGGGGGGTGGGGATGGGGTAGGGGTGGGCATGGGCTCTAGTTTCTAGTTGATTATGACGGAGGAGTAAATCTGGTTCCTATTACTCCGTTCAAAGCTAGAAGTGGAAATTCTCTCATTTCACTTTTGGGTTAAAAAAATAAACTTAGTTATGGAATAATATAGTGAGTTATGAGTAATAGCAGTATAAAATAATAATGTATTAATTATTAATAATATATTTTTCCAAATTATTCATGAAACAACTTTTGAGACAGATTTTTAGTGTTCACCAGCTTATCAGCTTACTCAATTTTGCATTATGAGAACAACTTTTATTTGTGTTGTAATAGATTTATCATAAACAGTCTTCTTTAAATTTCATTTCTTTCTAGAGATTTGTTTTACACACATTTAATTTAAAGTCAATATTTGTTTAGATTTTGTTTAATTATAAAATACAGAGTCTGGCACAAATAACTCCACTTTTTTATGAACTGGTAATCTATACCAAATCTTTTATTACAAAAATCAACCAAATCTTTTGTTACAAAATCATAAGCTGTAATTCTGTAACATAACAATATCACACTCAAGAACACTATATGACATTTAGGTGCAATGTTCAAATTGCTGTCTTGTGTGAGACATTTATGTACAGAGTCTGGCATTACTTCTCTCAGACCCTGTACTTTAGACCTATAGAAAATACAGGGGAAAATCAAAGATTTTTAAATAATAAATTTTGGAGGGTTATAATTTTTATATACAATTATTATTATCTTATAACTTATTCTCTTTAATTGACTGATATGCAACAGCCAAATTCACTCTAAGTTTTAGCATCTAAAAGTGGGGTTCAACACTGTAATAAATAAAGAAAACAGTACCTGATTCATTCTGACTTTTCTCCATTAGTTTTGTTAAATTTTTCCCTATAATCTCTTTTTACCTACTTTTTTTTCACTTAATTTAATTTAGTTTCCTTTGGAGCCTCCTCCTATTTGCTTTAGAATTTTTACAGTACTCTAACAAATAAACTGGTTTGAGGAAGGACTGCCTCTCAAGAGGGTTTTTAGGTAGATTTTCATTCAAGGAGTAAAAACGTTCTCAATGATTCATTAAGTTTTGCTCAGCATATGTGATAGAAGAAGCCAGTTGAATTGTAGTTCTGATTATTGGGAAATGTTAGTATATGAGTCCAAAAGGTGTATCAACCTCAGTACAAGATACACATGTGATTAGGTGCTGAAAGATTGGAAACTTTAACTATATCCTATAATGCATTAATTTTCTACTCTCTACAAGTCTGTATTTTCTTTTTTTTTCCTTTCAATCTGTCCCCAGTAAGAACTCAGAAGTATTAGTCAATGATAACTTTATATGTGAATATTATCAATAATAAAATTCTCATTTCAAAAATATTTCCAATTCCACACAGTTGAATGGGATATCTACTTTTAAAATAACTTTTACTCGAATTCTAATTACCCAACTTAGTTACTGTATCTTTAAATAGAAATTATTCAGCATTCTATATTTTGATAAATAAAATGTTTACACCCAACCAAATAAAAAAATACAAATCAGAACAGAGAGCACACACACAAAAAATCAGGTGTATATGGAATTTGGATTTATGAAAGATGTCACTCCAAATTAGTAAGGCAAGGATTGAGAATCTCTTAAATTATATGAGACAATTCACTGCTTACATAGAAAATAAAAGTAGAAATCTACCTCATGGTACAATAAATTCCCAGGTCTACTGAAGACATAAATAGGAAAGGAAAAACTAAAAATCAATTTTTTACATTATAAAATACTAAATTTGGTGGTAGAAAAGAATAAATATAAAACTGTGCACACATACACACATAGCAAGTGTGAAGTATGAAGAAAAGTTCAATGAAATTTACACTAAATTACACTAAAATTAAAACTTCAAAACAACCAAAGATACCATAAGAGCCTGGAAGGTCATTAAACCTATAAAAAAGATGTGCAACTAGTAGCAGGAGAAAAAGTCAATTAAAGCCACAATGAGCTACCATTTTAAAAACATTCATAAAGATCAAAAAATTTGACAGTAAAGAATACTGGTGAGAAAATATTGGAATAAAAAATTTTTGCACAGTTACTGAGAATATATGTTAGAACAATCACTTTGGGGAGCAATTTAGGAATACATAATAAAAATTAAAATGCGTTGGTCTATGACTCAGCAATTACACTTATTGGTATATGCTGGAGGAACTTTATGGAACATGTTTTAAAAGGGAGAATATTTCTATAATCTCTTTGTAAACAATGTTGTTTATAATAACAAGAAAATGGGAAGTTATCCAAATTCTTATCAAAAAGAGAATAAATAAATAAATAAATAAGAAATACTCATAAGATAAATGATTAGACAAAATGAATAAATCTTTAAAATATATTAACTGAAGCGAGTAAGCTGTAGAAGGTTACAAACACTATGGTAGCATTTTTTTCCTTTTAAAATATGCAAAGCACTAAATATAAATTATGAGAACAAACAAGGAGATGATTACTGGCATTTGTACTGTTTATTTCTAGAAAACATCTGTAAAGGGATTAGGGATGGTACACAGGAGGTTTGAATTATATTTGTAACGTCTTCCTTAAGACAGCTAGTGGTTACAAGAATATTTATTATGCTACTATCTGTAACTTCATAAATGCTTTAAAATTTCCATAGTAAAATTAACTTTTAAAGAGAGTGTGAACAACTATATCAAATGTTGTTGTGGGTCAAATATAATGCAGATTTTATTCAATCCATGTCACAAAGTTGTAAAGTAGCTTTTATTAGCTCTGTTTTACAGAGGAATACAACGTGTCTTAGACACAATAATCATCTTGCTCAAGTTCATATAAATATTTAATGAAGAGAGAGGTTTTGAGTCTAGGGGTCCATGATTCTGAACCACATTTGCTTCCCTGTAATTGTCATCATTCATTCTGTAACCTCCAAGCCCCTATGTCAGAAATGGATCCTGGTACTAGTGAAGCTGGAAGTTAAAACAGTTGCTTCATAGGTGATAATAATTTGAAGTGAGAGAATAGTAACTAATATTTACTGTGGAACATTAAATATGAACATGATTATAGTCTTTAAAAATATAGGCTTAGGAAAGAAAACCATATATATTGTGAATAATTATCAGAAAACATTTTGAGAGCACAAATATTGATTCTTGACAAAAGTGTAAAGGAAATTCAATGGAGAAGAGACAGTCTTTTTAGAAAATGACATTGATATCACACCTTACACAAAAATATTAACTCAAAATCATAAATCATAAATGTAAAATACAAAACTGTAAAACTTCTAGGAAAAAAGGGAGAAAATCTACCTGACCTAGGGTTTGATATTGAATTTTTAGATACCAGAGCAAAAAGTACAATCCATGAAAGGAAAAAATATGAATTTTTTAATCAAAATTTGACATTTTCTTTGTGAATGACTGTTGAGAATGAAAGCCAAAAATTAAAAGAATAATTTTACAAATCAAGCACCTAATAAAATACTCGTACCCAGAATATACAAAAACACTTAAAAATATGAGGTTGGCACTTTGTTGTAAAGCTGAACATAGGCTTACCATATGACCCAGCAATTATACCTCTAGGTATTTACACAACTAATTTGAAAACTATGTCTACATAAAACTGCATGACTGTGCACCTATTAGAATGGCCAGAATCTGGGACACTGACAACACCAAATACAGTGAGAATGTGGAACAACATGAACCCATTGCTGGTGGGAATATAAAATAGTAGTCACTTTGGGAGATATTTTGGTGGTTTCTTACAAAATGACAAATACTTTTACCATATGATCCAGCTATCATACTTCTAGGTATTAATATTTGGCTCCTCACCAAAACTTGGAAGCAACCAAAATATCCTTTAGTAGGTGAATGGATAAATTGTGGAACACACAAAAAATGGAATATCATTCAGTGCTAAAAAGAAATGAGCTATTGAGATGGATAGTAGCTGAACCTCTTGAGGTAATCATTTCACAATATAGTTGATCCCTGAGCAATGTACGGGTTAGGGGTAATGGCTACTTTTACAATTGAAAATCCATATATAACTTAAGTCATTCCTCAGCATATTTAGATTCTCCACCACCAATTGACCCTTGAGCAACATGGGTTGAACTATGTGGGTCAATTGAAAACAATCTCCATATAGGTGAACCCATGCAGTTAAAACCTGGATGGTTCAAGGGTCAAGTTTACATGTAAATCAAACCATCTTTGTGTCCTTCTTAAACTTATACAATGATGTATGTCAATTGTTTCTCAATAAAACTTAAAGGAAAAAGAAAGAGACTCTTGAGCCATGAAAACACGTGGAAAACCTACATGCATGTTACTAAGGTAGGGGAAATCCAAAAAGGCTACGTATTATACACTGCAAGACTCCAAATTTGTGACATTCTGAAAAGGACACAACTGTAGAATAAAAAGATCCGTAGTTGCCACAGTTGAGGGGGTGAGAAGGGTGAAATGGTGGAATACAGAGGATTTTTAAAGCAGTGATAATATTCTGTATGATCCTAATGTGGTGGATACCCGTCATTCTGCATTTGTCCCAATCCGTAGAATGCACGACACCAAAGGCGAATCCTAATGTTAACTGAGTATTTCGTGCTAACTCCTTCTGGCCTGCAAAGTTTCTGTTGAGAAATCAGCTGACAGTTACATGGGAACTCCCTTAAAAGTCACAGGTTCCCTTTCTCACATTGCTTTTAAGATTCCCCCTTTGTCTTTAACCTTTGTCACTTTAATTATGATGTGTCTCGGTGTAGGCTTCTTTGGGTTCTTCGAATTCCCTAAGACCTTAGCTATTCCTTCTAGAATTTCCAAGCCATTTACTTAAAGTGTGAGATAAATATTCTTTAAAAATGTATTTCTGTGTATAATTCTTACATTCAATCTCTTGTTCCTTTCTTGTTAAACGCATTGTAGTAATTATTACCATTCACTTTATTTCCTTTTGCCTGATAATATTATATTTCCAACTTGTAATTTTGGGAGATTCTTAAGGGAGCACCCATAATACCCCTTCTCTACTTGACATACCAGAATGATATAGAATTAACATCTTCTTTGTAATTTTCTGAGAAATTAGGTAATGTACACCAAGCATGACCACTTTTAAATTACTGGAGGCCCCTAAGAGTTCAAATCATATCTACAAGCCAATTCAGAAAAGTCCAGGGTTAAATGCTGTTGGCCACCATAGTGGAATCAGGGATATCCCTGTTGCTGACACCTCACTTCATAGTACACACTCATCACATTTAAAGGGACACTAAGAAGACTTCTTTTCTATAGTATTTTTATTTTATGCTGTCTGAAACCAACAAGCAGACTGTGTATACTAGAAAGATATTACTTGACCAGACACCCTGATACCTGAAGGGCATCATTTGAATTATGGCTCCAACACTTCCCTTATTGATTGTGTGAACTTGGACAATTTCTTAACTTCTCCGAGCCTGTTTGTCTGTAAAACAGGAGTATCAGTACCAGTATCAGAGTTCTTATGAAGCTTAAAAGAGCTGAAATGTCTGTAAAGTAAGTAGGACAATGAATAGTATTATTCCTTAAAATGTACATTTGAAAGCATTTATGATTTATATTTTTTGTAAGTTGTTCTGAGTAGGCAATCAAATTTTTCTTTTGGAGATACATTATAATAATTTTCTTTTGCTAAAGTAATTTACATGTGATCCTTTATAAACAATACTATTGATTAAAAAAACATTTATTTTGTGCCTATTACATGCCAAGCACCACACTAAGGGAACAAGTTAAGATATGTTTTAACTGTAAAACAAAATTATCTTTAAATTCAAACGACACCTAAAAGGACAAGCAGCTCCAAGGTACAGTGTTTGAGGAGGTGGAATTTCCTTACACTTTTAAGAGGAGAGTGAAAAATTATTCCCTTCTAATTGAGGAAGAGCTCTGCAGACATGCATGCTTTCAGAGGTGGGGCACACAACCCCATCTCTACAGGAAGCTGCATGGAATTCGATGAGTAGGCCAGAGGTTTACAAGCCTAGCATCCAACATGGAATCTAGAAGACCAAAGATTTCATTTTTCTTTTTCTTTTCTTTTTTTTTTAATTTGGAGTGGTAAAGGATAAAGAATTATAAAATATTATGCAATGTCAAGTGAAAAAGAGCACAGCACAAAAGTATCTCTGCTTCGATTGTAACAAAGTATATGTATGAACAAACTAGAAAAGAACATGGAAAATTGAACACAGTTGATATGTCAGCATGAAGACATTGTGAGTAAATTTTTCTCCTATTTCATACTCATATTCTTTACTGTTGCAATAATGTTGCTTAGGCAATAAATGTAAGCCAAGAGAAAAAATGAAGAATAAAAAGCAAACCAATATTTTAAAACTGCCATGGGCAAGTGAAAAAATATCAAATTGAAATAAAGCATTATTTATTTAAAGTATTATTATGAAGTACCATCCAAAATAATCCCTAACACGTAGAAACTCAACCTGTGAATCAAAACAGCATTCATTAATTCTACAGACATTCCTCCTTTACTGCTCACCTATCCGTCTTCCCATTGTAGGCCTTCATTTATCATGAGACCATGGGTGTCCAAGCCTCTGCCCCTTTCTCTCTCCTCCCCTGGGTCCCTTTCCTGCCACCAAATTCTGCATCACCTCTGGGGCCCACAACTCCCCAAAACTGGTATAAAGTTGGATCTAATGAAACAGAGTTCTCTATTCTCTGTGGACTAGCCTAGGACCAGCTCTCATTTGTAACTTTATTTTATGGAAAGTTGTACTTAGTGGGTAAATTTTCCTGTAAACTTCAAACTTTTCACTTTTAAAGGGACTTTAAGAACAAAATTTATTCTGGCCTATGTTCTGCTCATCCTATATAATACCACTTGTATTCAGGCATTTCACTCATAAGTCATATAATTACAGCCATTTAATAAGTAAATAAGTCAGCCTCAATAGTCATTTTTATAAAATCCTAAAGAACTATAGGATTAACATTTTTAAATTGAGTTCTTCTCTTTTTTAACTTAAAGAATGGTTAAGTTAAAAAAGATTACAAGCCATCAGAGAGAGGACAGTGTCTGTACATTTGAGACATGTGATAAATAACACGGCCCGCGTGTTTTCACCAGAATGCTGATTCTGATGGGACAGGACGATACTCTGTTCTTAAGAATACAAGAATGATAGCTGCATTTTATGTCTTTCACCTTATAGGTAAAGAAACACTATATAGGAAAATTACTTTATCTAGATTGTTACCAAAGTCAAAGTATTGCAAGGGTCCTTAAATAAAAGTCCTTAAATAAAGCTTCACTAGACTAAAAGTTTTTTGAAACTATAATTTATCTGTTTGTTCCATTTTTCCTTTTATAACTTTTGATAACCTTGCTAATTACAAAAGAAAATTAGTATATAATGTGGTCATAACTACCTTTTGCCTGCTAAAAATAGTGTCTTTGGAGAAAATTCAGCTAATACTTTTATTAATGATGTCTCCCTCCATCAAAACAAACACTAGTCTATTCTGAAAACTTCTCCAACCTGAATTTAATTAGCACTTTTATTCCTCAGACGTTAGTATGGATTTCCTCATGCGTGTATCTAACCTGTCAAGTTGTACTGTTGATTCCTTCTAGGAAGTGAGCATGACTTTTCTTACTTTGGTACATCTTCTTCGAAATGGTGCTTAACTAGATACTTGAATAGTTTAATTGATTGTAGTAAAAGAAAATTTTTTCATATAGTTTGTAAAATTTTACTACTAAAAATAAAATATTTCTTTGCAAAGAAACTAAATTTCATTGACTTGGATAGTCATCCTTGATGAAATGGAATGGCTTTGCATCTGCTCTGTCCTTTTCTGCATGTGGTGTATGCACAGCCTGGGCACAGACATGGTGAGTTGCCCAGATCCCCTCTCCTAGACTGAAGCCCCCATTCCATGGACACTGGCAGTGTTGCCTGCTGATGATACACACCTCTCCAGAATTTGCCCTACGCCACCAAGAACTGCCTAACTGAAGGCTGTTATCTATCTCAACAGCAGCCCTTTTTGTGTCCCTCCTCAAGGACAATTAGGGACAACAATTCCTGCTCCCACAAGCCCAATGGGATCAGCCAAGACCTCTTTTGTACCTGCATCATACTTTAGTCTTCCCTCTGCCCACACCTGCTTTCCTTACTCTGTTACAGTAACATTCCCAAGGCACGACTCAGTATACCCCGTGCACACAAACCTCCATCTCCACGTTCTCTGCCTGAGAGCACACAACCTATGACAATCCTGTCCTATGACTCAAGAGAAAATATAACATGGGAAAGAAAAAGACTTCGGCCACAGGCAGTCGTTGCTTCCCGAGCATCTGCACCTGGCATTCTGTGTTTCCCTCAGTGAAAAGGAACAGCAGCCAAGGCGTTGAACCCTCTTCCTTCTCCTGTGCAGGCTCCCTCTCGGCACTCCCTCGTCAAGTATTAAAACTATGTGACTCCATTCAACACAGTTTTAGAAACTCCTTTCCCATAACGCATATGTGGAGACAAATGCACTGCTATCCATCAAGTAGAGCTAATAAATATTTAATGAGACATTTAAAGCACTATTACGTGATCAAAAAGAAAAACAAATTTATAGTAAAAAGTAAATCAGTAAGACTTGTCTTTATCTTATTTGCAGCATAACCGAGAATCCAAATTCATTTTTTACAGTTAATTTCTCAAATTCCAAATTGCCCTTATTAGCAGGAAGCCCAGCATTTCAATTTAGAGACTGGGAAAGCATTCAAAGAGAGTTGACAGTTTATTCCTTTAAAAAAATGCCTGAAGAAAATAGATAAAGCACTCATATGCATTAATTCTGAGCAGATGTATAATATGTGTATTTGTGTTACTTTTAGTAACTTCCTATGTTTATGAAAAGTTTCATAAAATATAGGTAAATATTCCCAGAGTCCATAGAATAAATAAAATCTCGACTCACTGGGGACCAAAGAAGAACATATGGAAAACGTCATTTGATTTACCATAATTTATTTGAGAATCAGTTCAGCTTAAATTCCTCTTCAGAGCTCCATGCACAGTGGTCGCCCAAGCTATGTGCATTGCCAAGTGTCATCACTGTGCCACAGATGGTGGCTCTGCCCCCCTTCCTCTGACCAGGCAACTGAGACTTAACTGTTCTTTATTATCTCATCTTATTCATCTGAACTATGTCTGCAGGCAGGACTCGCTTCTAGTCATGAGGGTCTCTGACTCAGATTAAAGTCCTCCTGACCCTCTCTTTCTTTCTTCCTTCTTTGTCTTACTTTTCAGCAGTCCTCAACTGGCATGTCAGGGTCAGAGATTTCCCTGTTTTGATCTACTCAGGCCTCTCGAGAGCTTCATTTAGCGAGATTAGAAGTGTGCAGATGTCCTAATAAAAAAAAAATGTTAACCATGTTTATAAAGATCAATCACCAAAATACGAAGTGTAACATGTAGAGCCATGTTTTCTTTGTCCAGAACTTGGGGACAGGGCATTTAAAGTTTATCTGGAATATATCTCAGACCTAAATATTAAGCGAAAAAAAAAAAGCTTCTGAAAAGTATAAAGCTCGTCAAGTCCACATACAAAGGCACACACTAAGTTTGCTTACAAGAATGTCCCTCAGACCTGAACTAGGAAAGTTTTGGCCTTATTTTGGATGCAGTTTTACAAAGCTGGTAATCTGGGTTTCATGCCCTCTGAATATGTATTAAATGGAATGAGTTGAGAAGTAAAATAATAATAATAACAATAGCAATAGAAATGATAATGTTGAGAAGACACATCAGAAGACACTAAATTTTTCTTAAAATAAATATTAATAATAGAAATTTAAAAAGCCTACTATCAGACATTCTAATAACATAGAGATTCATGGTTTAAAAAAAAGAGTAGACATTAAAGATCTCTGTATATTGCTGCACAGTATAATCATAATAAGACAAATTAAGAAATAAGTACTGTTAAGATAGTGTTTAATAAATCAAAGAAGTTTAAAGTACATATTAAAAAGTTTCTTATCCACTTAAAATGAGAGAATTAAGATATATACTTAAAGCTGTCCAAGAAAATTGGTTGTAGAGCAGTTCTTCCAAGTCAAGTCTAAAGATGTTACCTTTGTGCTTAATTTGTTTTCATGTTTCTGTTTTCACAATCATGGTTTCCAAATGGAGGCGCATAGACCTCAATGGGGGAAAATGACAATCTTTTGGAGTATAAGGAGGAAATATTGAAATATTAACATTTATTACATTATATTATATTTTAAAAACAATTCATTATGCTGTATTGATGTTTAATTTGCAGGTAGGCCCCACTGATAAATGGTCGAATAAGAAATTCAGAGGCAGGAGCTGGAGTATCACAGTGCAGAGTTCAATGGCGATGCCCTTCCTCGTTTACTTACAATGTATTAAAATGTTCTGCAGTTTATATGTATCAGCAAGTAAATTCATCATCTATATTATCATTTATATGTGTATTTAGAAAACCTCAGAAAATGAACAAGTTGCTTAAGGACGTTTTCCCAAAGAAATCACTGATGGAAGACACTAACATCAGCACAAAAGAACCATTAAAAATGTTATAGTACTGAAACAACTTCTTTCCTTAACTAAAGCTTCTCCGAGCCATTTCACAAGGTAAAGAGAAGAGGATCTAGTAAGGCTTGAGAAGATGCTAGGCAAAAAAGTTTAACATTATCAAGAAGATTGCTAGAAATACTGATTTATATCTGCTATCATTATATATGAGCCTCAAAGCATATATTGTACCTTGTGATATCAGCTAATGATAATATAAAACCATCCCTTTTAGCAAGCCTGTTAAGACTACACTTTAGCACATCCCCTTCTTGAAACTCTTCTGTGTTTAGTAATGTACATTATTCACTCCTTAGCTATTTATTGAGTCTTCTCTGTGCCAGATACTCTTATGGATACTTGAGAAATATCAGTAAATAAAACAGATTTTTAAAAATTGCCCTTATGGAGTTCATACACAAAGACTGTTGGGGAAAAATCCAGCCATAAGTGCCTCTGTTCTTCATATTACATGGCTGGATACTTTCCGGACTGCCCTCGTATAATTATATGAATAAATATGCATATGTTAAAGAAAAACGTTTTAGCAAATTGTGTGTGCTGCTCTTTCCTAGGCTTTGTGTATCCCTTTTCTCTGACTCCAGTGCTTCATCTACTCCTTATTTTCCTTACCTTTCTGTTTCTCACATCTCCTTTTTTATCATCCAACACCCAGCTCAATCTGTCTCCTCTGTGTACCCTTATGTGGTTTTTCTCCAGAGTGAATGAATCAATTAATTTCCTATGCCCTCCATCTCTGTACCCGGTATCCAAGTCCGTTATTGCAATTACCACGCTGCTTGACACCATTTGTTGACATAATTATGATTTCATTGACAGAGAGACTATAACTTATGCTCTACTTTATCTCCAGGCCTAGAGCAATGTCTGCCACACAGTAAGCCCTAGAAAAAATCTTGAGGAAAGTGTATTAAACTAACCTTCA
Source organism: Lyroderma lyra (assembly GCA_004026885.1). Lineage (NCBI taxonomy): Eukaryota > Metazoa > Chordata > Mammalia > Chiroptera > Megadermatidae > Lyroderma > Lyroderma lyra. The sequence continues at coordinate 109,358 of PVJL010001408.1, forward strand.
AATAGTTTTTAGATAACTGAAGTTTCATTGTTTTTGTTTTATCAAAGAAATTTAATTAAGGGACTAGCCTTGCTGGTTTTCCAAGGTCAACCTGAAGTTAACAGAACTATTTATATCATGTGCTATCTTGATTTTACAATATTTAAAAGTATATACCTGGTTTTGGCTTGGCAATGTTTGTTCCACAAATAAAATGTGTTAGGTAGACTAAAATGCTAACATCATATAGAGCAAGATTGCTAGGAGTTGCATGTAAAATTTTTTCCCTTCCAGGAAACAAATGGGACTAGAGAGGCAATGTGCTCCTAGTGGCACCTCACTTCCTTATTAGTTTTATTCAAAAGCCACTTTTAAAAGGATGAATGACAACTACATGCTTTACAACTATAAATACTGATGATGTACATAGAATCGCAGGAACCCAAGTTATGTAGTCCACAAAACACCAACTAAATTTCAACTACCAAGTATTTCACTTGGCATTTAATAAGCTATTTCTTGCCTCTGGCTACATTGTCCATTCATGGCCTTTGCTGTCGCAGACCACCTTGCACTTCATGTCACAATGCATCTCAGAAGACTCCAATGATCTCTACACCAAGGAAGAAAATATTGTAGGTGAGCCATGGAGAATTTAGAATTGAACTTTACTTGGTAATTTTAGCCACTTAATGAAATGTCACATCCACAAATGTAAGAGAGAGAGAGAGAATAATAACGAGCTTCAACTGTAATAATGATTGCAATTAAAATTATGCACAAAGCAAAAGGAAATGCCCAAAGTATACCAAGGAACTTCTTTTGTGCTTATTATCTTGACAATAAATTTTAATATTTTCCAGAAATCTGTGTGGATATGATAAGCAACTATGTTTATGGTAATGTGATTGTATTTGTTATATTAGAAACAAGAAGGTCATGTATCCTCTTGTTATTCTGGGAATCAATGAACAACTAAAGAGACTGGTATCTACAGAAATTCCAATCTACTGTTTACTACCATTAATTTTTGTTATAGTTGAAATGAGGTAAAGATTATATGTTCTGTGAGATCATCTTGACTAGGCTATCTTACTCAATTCTTTTCCTGGTATTAATGTAGTTCCATTGCCTCCTTAAAACCCTTTATAGTGCTACATTTGTTATGTACTTTATCAACATTTAAAATATGAATTTTCTACTTGCCACACAAGTTATATAAATGTCTAAGCATGATGTACACTTAAACTGATATATTTTATATCAACTGTAATTTAAAAATAAATTTTAAAAATTTGAGTTACTTCCTAAAATTGACCCTATTGTAGTCCAAGCACAGAGTTCCTAACTATTTTTTAACATGTAAAAATACATTTTAAAGCCAATATTATAATTAATGATGTAAATAATCAACATGTGCTTTTGCAGTGAATTTTGTGCACAGGATAAAATAACACAAGTTGTAACTGTCATAACTCAATAGAAGTTTTCCTTCAATAAAATTTTTTCATTATATTATAGCTCATGTTAAAAGTCACTAAATAAAATAGATAAAAATGGAACTCCTCTGGTAGAACCTGACCTTATGGAGCTGGAGCCTGAGGCCTCTCACTTGTCCAAACACATCCCCTAAGGAGATGCTCCTAGAAATTCAATGTAAAAACTACTGTTGAAGCATAAGATCTTTTAAAAGAATGAAACTAATGCTTCTAGAAAACCTATTTCACGCCAGATATTTTACATACAGTCTTATATCCTTATTTGATCCTCTAATCAACTCCATAATGGGATATTTATAGCCATATTACATCTAGGGAAGCTGAAATTCAACACAATGAAGCCATTTACCTGGACATGCTGCTCAGGAGTGGTGTAATCGGGATTGCAGTCCCCACCTCTTCATTGCAAAGGCCCACGTTTTGGTCTATCACTTGCACTTCCTAGGAAAAAAAGGGGATGGGAAAGACAGCAGTGCTGTGATCAGAACCCTCTCTGAGAATTTGTCCTTATATAGTTAAAAAGAAAAAAGAAAAAAAAAGGACTTGCTGTTTTCTAGATTAAAGACACTAAATTGGTAATTCCGAGTTGAGCAGTTTGTTCTGTTAGGATCTACAGATTGGTCACAGGGTACATGGTTTATTTTTAACCACAACGCCTGTGTGTCCAGAAGTGTGCTGTGCCCTGACCAGGGCTGGAGTGGTAGGCAAAAATTTGCCACTGCTAAACTGTGAGAGAAGTGTTGAGCAGTGGGTGTCTCAAGTCTGGTTGCCCATTAAATCACCTAAACAAAATGATTTCTTGGCCTCACCCAGGGAGTCTGATAATTGGTAGAGATGAGAATCTGCGCACTGGTGTTGTTGTAAGTGATTTAGAGGGTAGTCAGAGCTAATGTCATGAAAGAGCTGAGATGGGGAAATTTTAACAATACAGCTACAAAGCTCTCTAGGCTATGAAGGAGGAGATGTTGGAAGGCATGGATGTGGGGACAAAGAGTGTGGAGGAGTTTAAAAGTGTCTTGATTTCTTCATTGAAAAAATAGTTAGAAAACTCATTTAAAAATTTTAGAAGACCCTTTCCAAAATTAGGTCTATATTTAAAATGTTGGCAAATGTCTAAACTCTTGCTAAAGCTTCTACCTTAACTACCTCCATATCAAAATTTTAAAACAGAACAGGGAAAATTAAGAACTCATCTATAAATTAAAACAATTGACTTATATATTACAATTATGGGTTTTTATTCTTATTTCAATCAAGTTTCAATTTTTCTAATGTGGGAATATTTTAAACATTAGAAAATGCTTTTAATAATCAAATTATTCTTATTATAGTAAAAATTATCTAATAGTTTAAAAATTTAGCTGCTCAGAACAGATATTATTTTACATCATAAAAAGAATGAATCGTTCTGACCTTATTCATCCAACAATAATATTGGATGACAACAAAATATTTCTTTTCATTAGAAATGTCTAAACAGTCAAAGATTAATGAAGATAATGAGCTACTAATGGATTACATGCAAAACTTAGAACATTATCCCATCCAAACAAAAACTACCTGAATGGCTTTTTCTCAAATGCAAGCCACTTGGAAACTTTAAATTTGTAGAAATGTCTCCTGTTTAAGAAACTTTCTGAACCTGCTAGTGATTAGAATATGAAAAATAAACATGGAATGCAAATAAATGGCATAGACATTTGACAAAAATAAAACCTAAAGCTCTACTTTGATAAAACATCTAAGTCTGTGAGGAAGACTACATCTAGCAAAGAACATAGCAGTTAGAATATGCTTTCTGGTGAGGATTTCTGAGCTTATTAATGTGCATAATGATGTAAGGCAACATTGCCTAAGTTTCAAATGTGTGTTCCTATGTATGCCAAGGATAAACACGAGACCTGAATATTTTTTCTTTTTTTGATTCCTCCTTAGCCTCATTCTTCCCTTGCTTTGCTACATGTTATTAATTGTTCAATTTCATCTGTGAAAAGGGGACTCACTTCCCCCATTGCCACCACCACTAGTAGGAAAACCCTGAAATAGAACCATTCCTCTGCCACTTGTTATCTTTTTCTGAATCCCCTCTTTAGAACTCCTCAACACTTGTGCCTCCCATGGTGAGAGGGCTCATTTTTATTCTAATAATCAAACATTTGCTCTACAGAAACTCTTGAGATAAATTCAAGTATGCTATAAATTCAGTGATACATTTGTTTTATAGAATTTTGCCCAACATTATATGTCTTGCTCATTGTTATCAGTAATACAGTCAAATTACACATAACAGTTAAACATTTGAAAAAATACAAGAGCCAAATAGACAATAAAAAACTTAATGTCTATTTTCATACAATATAATTCCTTATATGTTTAATGTGATTTTTCTGAGACCTTAAACTTGAGCTAATTTAAACAACTGCAAAATGATAGTCACACACACACACACACACACACACACACACACACTCAAAGACATGCTCAAATATGGGTTCTCCTATTTACTAGTTCTGTGTCCTTGGACAAGTCACAGTTTCTCTGAGCCTTCCTTTCCTCATCAGCAAGGTGAGCATAATGTTATACCTGGTTTTCCTACTGCAAGGCATTACTGCAAGAATAAAACAATATCATTTATGTAACAATGACTAGGATCTAAAAGAGTGGTATGTAAGTGTTACCATATTAGCATGTTGAGTATGTCATTTTCATTTTGCACTGACTTAAAGAATCTACCTAGGATGTTGTTTAGGTGTCCAATTGTATATATAACTGTGCTCAAAATATAAATATTATAAATGCTAAGAAGCTGGGGAAGCAGAGCTCCTAACATGAGAAATTATATATTTAACAAATGTAATTTAATAAATACCACATTTGAAACTCATTTTCAACAATTCACATTTAGAATTCGCAAAAAATTAAGACTGAATTTTAAGGTCAAAGGGTAGACAGTTACATTTATCATGTTGGGCTAAATACATTCATTGAATATTTGAGTTACTTTGTGAAGTTTGGAGAGTTCACATATAAAGCTAACCATATAAGGCTGATAAATTTTTCCCTATTTCAAAGGTAATCACAAACTCTGAATAGAGATGCTAACTGACCCCCTTCTGATGGAACACTATGGGAAGTACACTGTGTTTGGAGCACCAGCCCCTCATGCTGCATTTATAGCCCAGTAGACCAGGCGGTGCCTTCCCAGGTTAGACTTAGCCCCAACCTGATCCTTACTAATGTGCCCTTTCCTGACATACACTGAGGGAGCATGTGTTTTGTGTTTGTAATCAGATGTCAGTTTGCGTATTACTGGAACATTTTTGTCTACCGTTACACAATTAAGCTGGAAGAAACACTCAGTGGGATGTGGAGTATCAGTCTGACCCAAATCATCAGAAAAGTCATAAATTCTTTATTGAGAGTGTGTATTTGGCTAATTACACAAAATAGTCTATTTTGTTTATATTAAATTAATAGTATTTGGGAAAGAATACCTGTACCTTATTTTGTAAGTTTGTCTATAGCATACCAATACCTAACAAGGCTGTATAGAAACATGCAAGTATGTTGTCTGATAAGGGCAATACTGGATCATAGGACAAAAGAGATCATCCTCTTTGTGGATATATTGTTATAATCATCAGGATATTGGTTAAAAACTGACTTGTGTATTTATAAACTTTTTTTTAGGCATAATAATTCCAACCATAGTTTGTCACTTTGAATAGCAGTGACACTTCTGTTTACAGAGTCAGAAGAATTTAAATGGGATGGGATTCTCTGGAAATTTTCCCCTTTTTAATTCTAAAAGTCTGTCAGAATGTTCTCTGTTCCAGTCCACTGAGTCATGGGCTTTTCACAATGAAAGGAAAACAATGAGTTAGCAAATGGGGTTCCATGAGTCTTTGCTCTCTTAAAGATCCCTATCAACCCTTTGGTACAGCTACCCTCAGATACTTAATTTCATTTTAAGACACAAAATAAATTTTTAATAATGAATACAGTCACATCCATTCTGACAAAACAGTTTAGGATTTAAAGTTAGCCCAGGACAAACACTAACCCTGCCAAAAGCAGCAGATTCGAGATGTACTGTGATTCGATTACTCGCTCAAGTATCCTAAAGTTTGACTGCCGATTTTCACGTGAACCCTTTCCCGCAGGATCCTCTAGCTAACACCAGTGGAGATTTCATATCACGTGTTTGTGTTTGGTTGAGAGTCCTGATTTGGTCTCCTTGGCAAAATATAGTTGTTTATTCCAATAGTTTTTCCTTTTTGCTTCTATAAAATTTTTTCATAACTATACTATAAGAAAAGACAATTTAATTTTAAAAAGCATGAGTGTACAGTGCTATGAAATTCTCAATAAATTTTGTTTTCTATCACAGATTATATGAGTATACCATACAGGTGATCATGAAAACATGGGCAATTGTCCTTACTTGGAAGGTGGGATCTATGCTCTTTCTCCCACTGAGAGTTAAAACCCAGATATGTTGAGGCGAGGCTGGAGTGTGCAAGACTGAAAATATCGCAATCTTGGAGATTTTACTTCAGGGTACACATATGAAGGCTGTCTGGGGGGAAAAAATCCAACCAGAAATGCCTCTATTTTTCATATTACATGGCTGGATACTTTCCGGACAGCCCTTATATATTCATCCACGTACAAGCTCCCTTCTGGTGCCTCACATCACACAGTATATGTGAGTTCACATACTACGTGATATAATGCCAGATTTTATGATAGAGTCAGAATTAGTTTCTCAACTTTGTTCTGCATCTAATTTATTATCACTTGAGTGATGAATTTATGACCTTGACTTGCCCAAATAGATATGAGAACATAGTAGAACACATTTTTCCCATGAGTGTGACTAACAACAGGATCATATTATTTTACATGAGATTTCTCCAAACAGCTTTGAATTTGTAAATTTAAATTTATTTTAATCAAAATGTTTGAGAATGTACTACATTGACACTAGAGGAGATCATACAGGCAATAATAAACCGTTCACCTGATTCTTTTATTATGGTTCAGGATTAATATGTTACACAAACAATAAAAATATAAGCAGAACGTGTATTCATTTCAATCTAGGCAATAAGTTTTGATTTTCCTTTTCTCCTGTTGACAACTTATTTTAACTTTTCCCAGACTTACTTTAATTTTTCCCAAGTGCTTTTCCTTTGTATGCTTATAATGTATACTGTGGCCTTTAACATCTACGTATAATTGAAGCAATCTAAGTTGTTATCACTTCAAAGGAAAATACTTGTTTATAACTTCCAAATACTTTTAACATTTGAATTGTTGAATTTTCACTACTGAAAAAAATTAAAGTGAAATTGCTTATGAGATATTGCCATTACTTCTCAGTTTCATAAAAAGATCCCTTTGCCTTTAGTAGTTAAAAGTAGAAGATGAGATATTTATAGGAGATAAATATTAAGATGGCTTTGAATTTATTTTTGTCCTTGCTCTATGATGTTCTCAAGCCAGACACTATGACCCTCCAATTTCAGAAAAATTTTCTCCATGGTTGCTTCATGTTAGAACTCTAGTTCTTTTAACACATGTTTCCATCTGAAAATGAATCATCTGGGATCCACATATGCCATCCCAGCTGAAATCGATCTGGACACTGTCCCAGGTGGATCTGTCAAACACAAGGATATTCCAAGCCACAAGACCTTGGCTTTCTCATTTTATCAATGAGGACAATATTTAAATTTGATATGATATTTTAAGGTCAGCATTAAAAGCAAAAGGCCTTCATCTACCCTATCCTTAAAATGATTCAGATGTGAATGTGGACTAAAGTTGAAATCTGCTTCATTAGAGAAAGTAGATTATTTATGTCTAATTTCCTCTCTTATCCTGATGGAAATTACTTTTTGTTTATTTCTAATTTATTTTTCTGATGGCAAAGAGTTTTATTTATTGAATTATTGAATTTTGTTTATTTTTCTTTTATTTATTTATTTTTAATTCATTTTTATTGTTAGACTTGTTGGGGTGACATCTGTTAGCAAGGATTACATAGGTTTCAGGCATACAATTCTACAGTGCATTGTCAACTTGATGTATAATAAGTTCACCACCTAATGTGACTTCTCTTTCCATCACCTTGTATTTAGCTTCCCCCCGCTCCTGTTCCACCCCATCCCCTTTTATTTTTCTTTTATGATGTGAATTTCTCCTCTATTTTTTAAAACAGATTTTAAAAATCATTTAACAAATCAAAATAACCTAAGTTCCATCATATCCCAACAAACATACCTACCAAAGGGCAAATTAGTTTAATAAGAAAATGAGATTTTTAGACCACATAGATACACCAATTCTGTTATCAACAATTTCAGTGACCACATTTCTTGTCCATGCAATTATGTTTTGGTTGTAAAATGTTTGCCTTGTTTACCAAAGGTCACTATCACTGAAGGGCTTACTAAGTAAAAGTAGGAATAATAGCTATAATTTTACTTATAACTCCAACTCACATAAACTTTGAAGTAAGACATTCTGTAAAGAAAAGTATCTTCTTTTCTTCCCTCCCTTATCAGATACAGAATGTAAGTTTTGTAGCATACATGTTTTCTTAAAGCTAATGTACTGAGTTCAAAATTCAGAAAACACAAGATTTATTGTCCACAGTATATTTTGTAGATAACATATAGTACATGTGTCCTCATCTTCTAACAGTCCATGTATCAGTCCTTGTCTTAGCATTCGTTCTCCGGAAATCAGAGCCTGAGATAAGAGTTTCCCTGCAGGTGTATAATTTGATAAGTGATTTCATTTGTGGTAGTGAAGGACCTGAGAGAATGAAAGAAGGAAGGAGGGAGAGAATCAACATAATAGTGTGTTGCTAGTTGATCATCACTATGCATGAACAGGTGCTCAATTCTGCTGGGACATTCATAGAAAGAGAATATGGAACACAGCCCAGAATTATCTGTCTATAGGGTAAAATAATAAGACATTAGGTGTCAATTACATCCTCTTTGGGTTGAAAATTGTCCCTTGGCAATAATTACCACATACTCAAGGTAGCTCCTGTGGGCAACCCACCCCATGCATTAGGAAAGCCCTAAGACAGAAAAGCAGAGAAACCACCGCATAATTGAGGTGATACTCTTTTTGCACAAAGCAGGTCAATGTTTGTACAGAATTACTGAAGCTATGTCAATGAATCAGATGAGACCTAGCATATCTGAAGCTGTAGATGGCCAATAGAGTTAATTATATTTTTCAAGCCCTTGACTTGTACCTAATTGCAATGTCTACTGTTATAATTCTTTCATAGCAGCAATGCCCAAAATGACTTCCTTAGAATACATAAACGGTGATAATATCCCATCTGTATTCCCCCATTTCTATGTTCAAGTAAACATGAGAAAGAACTAAACAAAATGAAGTAGATTTCTTTACTAAACACTTTGTGAATAGTTAATTTACTAATGGGTTTGTGAATATGAGATTTTTAAATTATCTCCTTCTTAAAATTTTATTTTTTATGGAGGAAGCTTTTCTTTATAGAGTATTTCAAAAGACTTAAATACCATAAAAAAATTTTTTTAAATAATGAGTAATATGTATTAAGCTTGTATTATGTGCAGGATATTGCTCTAAGAACTTTATGTGTATTAATGTATTTAAGCTTCATAATTTTGTAAGACATTTTATAGAAATTGAAATTGAGGCACACACACACACACACACACACACACATGAGCAAATGTGGGAAATTTGCCTTAGAACTCTTAACAATGATCCAAAACTAGACAGAATTTTTGAGTATGTGCTGTAGGTTTGTTTGCAGATAGATTAGCATATTTATTTCCTAATTATGTCCAAAGTTTGGTGTACCTAGACATCCAGAGTTCATGTATGTAGCTTTTTAAAAAATATATTTTATACATCACAATTTTAAAATATTTTCAGTATATCAATATATATATCTTTTTTAAAATACCATGAAATTTACTCTCTTTTTTTTTTCTTTAGCTGTTTTTTGGTTATACTAAAGCATCTTATTTTTAATTCTAGGAATGACTCAATATTTATTTTGAAACATGCCTTAATTTTATAACTAACTCTTTTAGTTACTTTTTTAGTTTGAATATAGTTATGTTAACAAATTAAGTCAAGATTAAACCCATTGAATTCTGATGGTATAATACTTTTAAGAAAAAAAAGATATTTTGGAAATTCAAATTAATTGAATTTTTCTCTAAGATTGAAAAAAATGTTTCATGGTGTTGGATTGAAAAATCTTAACCTAAATTTATATTAGTTTAGAGATTTTGTTTTGTTTAAACGCCATTATGTCACTTCTCTCCAAGTTTTGTTGTCTGACTTCTGTTATTCGGTTCCCAAGATAATCTCATTCAGCCTTATGTCATTACCAATAATGTCTTCAGATAACTATGCATAAAATATTGGGTAGAGTAAACGTTTAATAAATATAGGATGGATTGATAAAATTTCAAACTTTTATGTGTTGTTATAATAATCCAATCTATTCTTCATATATATATATATATATATATATATATATATATATATATATATATCAGACATTTATTTCACATCTCCTTCCATACACTACATTCCAGACTTACATGCCCAATTCCAATTTGTTCCTCTGAAAATGGAAATAGTTATCATCACCGGTATTGTAATGAATAGGTGAAACAATTTATATTGAGTATCAGTAACAGTAAGCACTAAACAGAGGTCAGCATATTGCATTCCATGGATAAAGCCAAGCTAATCTGGTTTTGTAAATAAAGTTTTATTGGAACTAGGCCATGGCTACTTGTTATATATTGTCTGCAGCAGCTATGACGCCAGTAGAACTGATTAGTTGCATCAGAGAGCATATCGCTCATAAAGCCAGTAATGTTTCTGGCCCTTTACAGAAAAAGTTTGCCAACTAACTTTTTCTGAACTACTCAGATCTTAATACTTGTTATACATGGAATCAGGTGTTAAATTGAGAAATTCTCATTCTTCTCTGTGGATTTTGATTAAAGAGATTTGAGATGAGGCAGAAATTCTATGTTTATCAAAATACCCAAAGAGTGCTTATGAAAATGTCAGAAGTAAATTTGGGAAATTTCCCTAAGGAATGACTATTTAATTAAAATTCAAGCTTTAATGGCATTTTAACAGAGGAGAAATTTTTCAGGGACGAGAAAGTCAGATAACTTCAACTGAATTGACACTAAGATAATCCTGAGCAGAGCAAGAAAGGAAAAAATTACTAAAATGAATATTTTAATTCCCGGGCAGAAATTTTAGAGGACAAGATTTGATACTGAACATGGAATATCTCAGTTTGAAACCAGTTAAAATCATGAAGAGAGGACTCAAAGTATGAAATGCAAAACACTAAGGAGACTAGAAGACCTGCATTAAGAGGAAAAAAGAATTGAACCAATTAGTGATAGAGTTATAAGCATTTTAGATTTGATGAGAAGGCTTTCTCAAGAGTCTAAGTGTTAGTAACAAGGCAGAAGAGTAAGAAAGAAAATAACTACGTAGAATGTACTTGTAAATGTGCAATCTTGCCAAGTTATGCATACATTCCAATCAAATGTGGTACCTTTATTAATCTTACTGAAATCAAAATCAATCCATGAGCTGACAGTCATGAAGAAACTTGCTTTGAACATCTTTGTAAAGAGGGCTCAAACCCACCTTTTCATTTCTTCTTGGGATATAGAGAATGGCATCCCAGACAGTAAGATTTACTTGCTCTTTAATTAGGAATAAGTAAGACATTTGCCCACCTGACTGGAGATTTTTTGGATGAGATGGTACCATGAAACCAAGCCATTGCTGTCGCTGGGGTAGTGGGTCATCCCACTTCAGACAGGACTTAGAGGATCTCCCTAGGAATATGCTTGATAACGGTGAACTTTCCAGCCGCCTGGTAGCAATATGGACTAGGAAAATCCCTATGCATACTGAGCCCTACCTTGGGGGCACTGAGCACTTGCTCTGTTTTGAACTTGATGCTCTTCCTCTGAGGTACCTGGAAACAAATTCATTAGCTGGAGCCTACACGCCAGCCTTTAACGTACAATTAAGTATTCACAATCACTTATAGACAGGTCTTAGGTACCGTCTTCACACTTATATTACTTCCATAACTTTTCTTGGACCTATTAAGTCCACCCCAGTAATTTTTCACTTACATAAAGCTTAATCTAATCTGAAAGAAGTAAATTTGTCTCCTAAAATACCATGCACAAGGAAGATGAAATCTGTATAAAAAACATATAAAATTTAATTTCTAATCAAGAAAGAATTTTCCTGGCAGTGGATTTAATTCACTCACTCAACCCCACCCTCCTTCATAAACAATGCCTAATCATCAAGTAGGTTTCTTTATTTATTTTGCCATTTAAAAATTTAACATCTACCAAGGATCTGCTTTCAATTTTTAGGGACCTTGCCTTTTCTCTTTCTTTGAATATTTTCAAGTCTTTAAATAAAACAACATGGGAAATGACTTTAAATAGAAATATAGAGTGGTTTCATCACTCAATACAAGACACTCATACAGTCATAATTACATATATGCTTACCCTGAGACACTCAGGTACTTTGGAAGCAACTCCATGTACATTTCTAGATGTAAATATTTAAATCCTTTTAACCCCTGGCATGTGTTTTTTGGTACTTATACAGAGAAGCTAACTTGTATATCATGTATGCATGTATTTTTACTAGGTTCATTCATAGACCTTCATAAAAATTCTGGAGATAGGGCTAAATTAAGCTCTCTCCTCACCATAGCAACAACAACAAAAAGGTGTTGATTTATACTTGTGGCATACAGATCCAGTTGAACTGACGCAGTTCACTCAGGCTTTTGATGGGCTTGGGTCCAAATTCCGGTTCAACCATTCATTAGTTATTTCACCATGAACCTGTTGCCTTCTAAGTAGACAATTTCATCCAAGCACTCAGAATGAAATTTGAAGAACCAGAAACAAGTGCCCAAACTTAATTTTTAGGGCAGATTCACAAGTCTGATGCGTTGGAGGCTAGAGGCTGGAGTGGAGGATTTTATGGGGATGGAGAAGGGAGGGGAGGTGATGGGCAATTTATATCAAGCAGGTAAAGAGCAGTTAACATTGCTGTGCATTTACTTTCTTGAATTATTACTCTAATTTGTGTATCGCAATTGTTTACATTCAAATATTTAGTAATTGTTTACACTGGTTATTTTTTTATTGTTAGACTTACTGCGGTGACATTGGTTAGCAAGAATTACATAGGTTCCAGGTGTACAATTCTACAGTGCATTGTCACCTTGTTGCATTGTAAGTTCATCACCCAGTGTGAGTTCTTTCCATCACCATGTATTTAGCTCCCCTCCCTCCTCTCCCACCCTCTCCTCACTTGCCCCCAAATAAACATTAAACTATTGATTGTGTCCATGGGTTTTTTTGTTTTTTGTTTTTTCTCTGTTGCTTTCAGTTTTATATTCCGCATATGAGTGAAGTCATACAGTTCTTTGTTTTTTCTGTCTGACTTATTTAAGCATGATGATCCCTAGGCCCACCCATTTGTTGTAAATGGCAATATTTTATCTTTTCTTATAGCTGAGTAATATTCTATTGTGTATATGTACCAGAGCGTCTTTATCCAGTCATCTGTCGCAGGGCACTTTGGTTGTTTTCATGTTTTGGCCACTGTGAACAGCGCTGCGATGAACATTGGGGTACATAAGTCTTTGTAGACAAAGGTCCCAAAAAGCTCCTTCTTTTGAGTAGGGCCTAGAACAAGAGAAGGCTCTGCAGCAGGTTTTGGCTGCTGTACAAGCTTCTCTGCCACTTGGTCTCTATGTCCCAAATCACCCAGTGGTGCTTGATGTGACAGATAGACATGCTATTTGGAGCCTTTGGCAGATTCCTATAGATGAATCTCAGCACAGGCCCTTACCTCTGCCATTATCCACAATTAAATACTGCCCTTGTCTTGCTACTGGGCCTTAGTAGAGACGGAAGGCTTAACCAAGTTACCATGTGACATGAGATGCCCATATAAACTGGGTGTTATGAGATCCACCAAGTCATGAAGTAGGACAGTAACACACTATCATCAATAACGGTTTCACATACACGCTCGGGCCTGAGCAGGCCTGAAGGCTCATGAAAGTTATGAAGACGTGGCCCAAATGCTCGTGTTTCAGGTTCCCACTACGGTGCCTTCTCTCTCCCAGACTACTCCTTTGGCCTCAGGGGGAGTTCCCTGTGATTAGCTGACAAAGGGAGGGAAGACTAAGGTGTGGATTAGAAACGGTTCTTCACGAGATGCAGGCACCACTGGCAAGTGGACAGCTGTAGCACCACAGCCCTTTACTAGGACATCCCTGAAGGACGGTGATGAAGAGAAATCCTCCCAGTGGCAGAACTTCAAGTAACAGACCTTGTTTTTTACTTAAAAGGAGAAATGGCCAGATGTGTAATTATGTAGCAATTCGTGACCTGTGGCTAATGGTTTGGCTGGATGGTCAGGGAATTGGAAGGAACATGATTGGAAAATTGGTTACAAGGAAATTTGAGGAAGAGGGATGTGGAAAGACATGTCCGAATAAGCAAAAAAAAAAAAAAAAAGGTGAAGATATTTGTGTCCCATGTGAATGCTCACCAAAGGGTGATCTCAGCAGAGGAGAATTTTAACAATCAAGTGAATAGGATGACCCATTCTGGGACATCTTTTCAGCCTCTTTCCTGAGTCACCCCATCATCACACGATGCGCTTAAGAACAACATGACTACGGTGGCAGGGATAGAATTTATGCAAGGGCTCAGCAACATGGACCTCCTCTCACTAAGGTCAACCCGGATATGGCCATTATGGAGTACCCAATCTGCCAGCAGCAGACACCAACAGTGAGTCCCTAATATGACACCATTCAGCCAGTTTCCTGGTAGTAAATTGATTTCATTGGACAGCTTCCATTACGGCCGGGGCAATGTTTTGTTCTTACTAGAATATATAGCTATTTGAGATACAGATTTTTCTTCCCTGCACCGAATACTTCTACCAAAACTACCATCCATGGACTTACAGGTGCCTTAACCACCATCATGGTATTGCTCACAGTATTGCCTTTAATTAAGAAAATCACTTCACAGAAAAAGAAGTGAGGCAATGTGTCCATGTTCAGGGAATTCACTAGTCTTGCCATTTTCCCCATCATCCTGCAGCAGCTGCCTCAACAGAAGAGTGGAATGGCTTTTTGAAGACTCAGTTATTAGAGCACCAATTAGGTGTTAATACCTTACAGAGCTGGGGCAAGGTTCTCCAGGAAGCTGTGTATGCTCTGAGTCAGCATCCAATATATGATGCTGTTTCTCCCATAACTAGAATTTATGGGCCTTGGAATCAAGAGGTGGAAATGGGAGAGGTACCACTCACTATTATCCCTATAAACCCAAAGTTTTCACTGCTTGTTCCCAAGACGGTTCACTCTGCTGGCCTGGAGGCCTTATTCCCAAAGGAAATCTTCCACCAGAAGACACAACAATTCCATTGAACTAAAAGTTAAGACTGCTGTCCAACCACTTTGGGCTCTTCATGCTTATGAATCAACACTCCAAGAAGGGATATACTGGGCTATTTGGGGTAATTGATCTTGACTATCAAAATAAAATTGGACTATTACTCGGTAATAGTGGTAAGAAAGAGTATATATGGAATACAGAACATCCATTAAGGTATCTCTTAGTATTACCATGACTTATTGTAGGTCAGTGGAAAACTACAATATCCCATTCTAGGCAGGACTAACAACGGCCCATACCCTTCAGGAATGAAAGTCAGCTGATCAGTAAAGAACCACAACAAGCTAAGGTACTTGTTGAAGGCAAAGAGAAGACAAAATGGGTAGCAGAATAAGATAGTTATAAATACCAGCTTTGACCATGTAATCAATTATAGGAAGTAGGACTGTCATTTGCATGATTATTTCCTTTTGATTTTGTTTGAATATGTTTGTATGATTTATATATAATCATAATATATATTTATACTATCATAGAATTAAGTATTATTAATTTATATCATAGTAAAAGTAGCATTTAAGTTACAGGACATCAAGAAGCAGAGTAATCATCATTTAAGGAGTTTACTTTCCCTTTTGGAAAAGGAGTTGGTGCATTTTCAGTTGTATACAAGAAAGTTGGATCACTTCAGGTAAAATTATGATTTTGTTATTGTTTTTATTTACAGATTAAGTATAGATGGCTCAAGGAGATGCATATGGGTGTCAAGTTGACAATGGGTAAACTTTTGATTAATTTTATGTGTTAACTTGACTGGGTCAGAGGTCACGCAGATATTTCGTCAGACATTGTTCTGAGCGTGCCTGTGAAGTTCTGGTTTTGGATGTTTTTAACATTTGTATCAGTAAAGTGAGTAAAGTAGATTGCTTTCCCTAATGTGAGTAGCCCTCATCCAATCATGTAAATGACTGACTACAGCAAAAATGCTGAATTTCATGAGAATAAGGGAGAAATTTCCTTGCCTGACTACTCAAAGAGGAACATTGATCCTTTCCAGCATTCAGACTCAGACTGAACCATTGGATTTGGGGGTTATATAGCCCACTATCTTCCAGACTGGCGCTTATGCCATCAGCTGCCTGGGTTCTCAGGCCTTCGAACTCAGGCGGGAACTACGCGTCAACTCCTCCTGATGGTCAACCTGCTGACTAAGGACCTTGGGACAGCCTGGTCTCCAGAATCATGTGAACCAATTCCTTATTTTATCATATCACTTTTACATAAATAAAAATAAAAATACAAAAAATAATTTGGTTAAAATATAGAATATTACTCAGCCATAAGAAAAGATGAAATGCTGCCATTTACGACAACATGGATGAATCTTGGGATTATCGTGTTATGTGAAATAAACCAGACAGAAAACAGTCAAGAACCCTATGAGCTCAGTCGCATGCTGGATTTAAAACTGAAGGCAGCAAGTGAACAGGACAAACAAGCACAAACTCAGACATACACTACTGTTTAATAGCTATCAAGGGTAAGGGGCTCAGAGGGAGGAAGAAGACGATAAAGGGGGAGCAAATATATGGGGACAGAAGGAAATTTGACTTAGGGTGATGAATATACAATGCCGTATGTAGATGATGTATTGCAGAAACATACACTGGGAACCTTTATAATTTTACTAACCAATGTCACCCCAACCAATAAATTTAGTAGAAGTTATTTTTAAAACAGAACATTTCTGAATCACATTTAGAATCAAATTTATTGATTCTGGTATTTTTGCACAAAATATTTTTTTAATGTTATCATGAGTATGGGTCATACAACATTTCTTAAAAGACTTCACCATTGTCTCCAGGGTGTTAGTTCAAGCTGACATTCATTGTACATATTTTCCTGCTGTCCCTTTCTTAATATTTTCAAAAATGTCAGGTAAGACAACGATGCTATGTTTATCATGTGACTCATAACAACTATCTAAGATGACATAGATTGAAAGACACATTCTAAGATCAGAGATGTTAAAATATGAAAAAAAAAATGTGTATCTTAGAATAGACCCAAATTTTACAGTGCTCTGTATATATTCTTTTCATTATAGTGATAGTGATGATTATGAAGATGATGAATATTTGCTGGTAGGTGTGTCATTGTGCCTGAGAAAGTATGTGTATATGTATTTGGAAATGTATGCCTGATAATTGGTGCATTTATGGAGGGGCTAAAAGACCTTTGCAAAATGAACATGAAAACCAATAGTCTGAGTTGCCGTCTGATTAAAAATTTTCACATCTAATAATGACCTTTTCAAGATATTAATAGTGCCACTAAAGTTTGCTGCTCTGACAATGGACAAGCATTTCACTGTGTCAGCACTAACACTGAAAACAGAAGCTTATTATCACTGCTTTGCATTTGCTTACGGCAGAATTTTTATGGATAAAATTCTTCATGGGAAAAAAAATCAATCTTCCAATTTTAGAATTCCCATATTTCAAGGTTTCATTAACTTATTCTTTTTCTTTTATAATCCCTCTTGAAAAATAATAAAATTTCACTCCAAAAATAAAAACAGAATGAAATCGAGTGTCCAGACTATCAAGATGAGAGCCTTTTAGACCTATTCACTTTTTAGCAACTGCATAGCATTCCTGTACAAATATTCTGTATTTATTTTGAAGCTTGTTCAGTTAATATCATTGTCCTTCTATTTCCTACATATGATGTACTTGTGCCAGTGAAGCTGAATCATACATTTTCCAGATGGTAAAACTTTCTGAAGAAAGTATTGTGGTGGTAGACCTAGCCAGCAGACTCCACCAGCTCTTCTTCGTGCTGCTCCACTGGGAATAAATTAGATTAGGCATGGCCTCCAGGAATGCAGTCAAGGTCAAATTTCTCCTTTAATTCTGCAAAAACAACAGTTCTGAAGAGAAAGAGTACACTGCATAAATTCTGAGTTTCTCCTCATTGGAAATTTTCAAACCATCCAGAGAATCTGATGCGGCTAGTAGCAATCCAGAAGCAAGCTCTAATTTTTTATTTCATATCAAAATCTCTAGCGCATTCCTAAGGTTTCTTTATTGGAAATACACCATTTTTATTTATCTCAAACTGTTATTTCTGGCTAAGGACCCCTCCCCTTTCTTTGTTTCCCTGATATACATGGAGTCATGTAGTGAGAATAAAAAGGGTCTTATTTTATTATTTTCTGGTCCAGAAGTCAGGTTATGAATGTTCATAAGGTAGCTGGAATTTCTTGAATCATCACAAGAATTCAAAAATAACAAAGGTTTCATTTCCCCCTTAGATCGCCTACTATCTTCACATCTGGCTATTTTAAATGATCTTGGTCTATCAGCAAAGGAAAGTGCGGGGAGTCAAAGCCATAGTTATGAGTAATTCCTGGCAGGTAGGCAGCTCCAGTTGATAAATAGTTTGCAGTCTGAAGGGGAATTGCAGGCCATCTGCTTCATTCACTTACAGCCATGTATGTATTCATTCATTCACCTATTTAGTGGAGAGAATTCACTTTGATAGGCCCTGAGAACGCAAAGACAAACACATTGCAGTTCTGGGTTCTAAGGGATTTACCGTCTAATAGGGGGCAAAGATAGGAAAGCAAGGAAGAGCAATGAAATAGTTTAGATACCACAGAGAAGAAACGGGGTGTTTAGGGGTGTGATAGCGAGAATGGACAGTCCTTCCTAAGGGAGTCATAAAAAGCTGAAAAACGAGCTGCTGTCGTAACGACGTCAGCCTACGTTTCCCCATCACCTCATCTAGGAAATGCATCCTGAACTGGATTGAGCATATGGGTGGGAGTGAGGGCAGGGGGTGGAGGATGTGAGCAGAAGTCCAAATGCACTATTCTTCCCTACGTGTTCTCAGAACCTTGAACATTTGATTTGGTTAACAATAATGAGAGAATGCAGCTTTATTGTAAAATCATGAAGTATTATAATACTTTAAATATTTTATATTTAAATAAAAATTAAAATAATACCTTATTTGCCATTCCAAGGCATTTTCTTTGGGGAATGCTAAAGAGTTTGTTGTTTGGAGTTTATAATACATGCACAGTAATGGTTAGGTTCTCAGTCTGCTCAACAAAGGACCATTAAAACAGCTGAAATAACAGTGAGAACATTACTGTATTATGTTTAATTCTTGAGATTAGGGGATGAGCAATTCAGGAGTAAGGGGAAAAGTTTAAGTTCGCTATCCTTTTCAGCTGCCTTGCGATTTATTTTCTTTCATTACGAATTCCCTGGACATGACTGGAGCTCTAACTGCCTCTATTCGTATTCCTCCCTGAACCTTGATAACAGGCCTTCTGCCTCTGCCACTCCTTTCCCTGGATCATGAGGTACCACTTTTAAATTTCACATAAGTTCCTTTCTGTGGGACCTTAACACATTCCATTCTGGTGCTCCACAGATTTCTGCTGAGGGGACCCTGCAAAGTGCCACCTGAGAACTGCACCTGTGCTCCATAATTAATTTCTGTACAAACTCCCACTCCCTGTGTCAATATGATTTCAGTTCCTAGCGAAAAATCAACCTGATTGAGCCACTTTCTCTAACATCCCCTACATTTCCCAGAAGTACTTGTATTTACTATTCAGATGAATTGGTGGAAGTTTAAGAAATAGTACAAATTGAAGGGAATATATTCAGGCTTTAGGAAGAAGCACACTTATGAAATGGTGAGCTGGCACCATTCAAGGCCAATGGATTGTGCCTTGGAGATTGCCAACTATGTGTTTCCTAATATCGTTGCAGCTTTTCAGAGCTTATCTTTATCCAACATTTAGAACCCTCAAATTCTCTAAAAATTTGAAGTATTTCCCACAAAATCACTGATGACAGTAATAGGAGGAACTGAATAGCCATTCAAAAGGCAATGTGGTACAACAGGAAAAGGAGGGAGGAGTTTATAGTGACTTTATTTTCAATAAAGGTACAATCTTTCTCCACAAGAATTAATAATACTTGTAATCACATTCACATAACATTTCTGAAACAGGACACCTGAGATTGTGTTCTGTTGAGAATATAAGAAATTGTGCATTAATCCATGCATTCATTTATGTGTTTAACACTTTCCCTACTTATTTTTTAAGTGTTCATTTTCTTTTCTATTGAGTTACATAGTGATATAATCTCTGAGATTCAAATAAAGCTTTAAAATGCCAAATTTCAATTAGTTTTCTTTAAAGTGGTTTCTACTTCCTGCAAGTATTGTTTACTTGTGTTATACTTTAACATTTTATGTAAATTTGAAAAACCCAATCATGATTCTAAACAAGAAATTCCTAAAAAAAAATAATAATATTTGCATTCAATAAATTACTCTAAAAGCCTTTTTAAAATTACCACATGGTGAATTTTAAAGTTTATAATTGATTAAATATAAGAGTTTTAGCAATGCTAACCAAGACTTTGTCATTTGCTCAGAGAGGTAAAATATGTTTGCAAATGAAAATTATTTATCAAGTATTTAATAAATATCCACTAGATATCGTATTTACCTACAACAAATAAATGTTATGCCATTTGATTTCATTTCGTTTTTAAGTCAGAAACAAACATCTTTTAAAATATTTCATAGTGGACTTCCTCATTTTCTGTTCCCTTCCTTTTCTTTACCAGGAAGGAGAGTATTGGCTACGGTTAAAAATACGAGGTTCTAACCTCTTCCCATCTCAATGACTCACAAACTACAAATGAAGGCATTCTTTGTAACTCGGGACTTCATGGATTCATATATAACATGAGATTAGAATAAACTTTCAATGCTTACATTTTTTTATAGAAATGAAGCAGGTAGTTTACTGAAAAGAAAGTATACCCCTGAAAAGTAGGAGCAGGCTTGAGCAGGGAAATGGCTCAAGAACGCAATGCTTACAATTTTGATGTAATTAAATAAAGCAGACATTAAGTGGGCAATCTCTTTTCATGAACTGATGTCTGTTGGAACTTCAGGAGAGCCCTATCTTTGTTGAAGTCAGAAAATTCTCCAGGGATTGTGATGAGTCTTAGTAAGCCTCAGTGAATTTCTCCATCTCTTGACATCTACTTAAAGAGCAGTGTGTACCTAATGTCTAGTCCCCAAGCTGAGCTTCTCATCCTAAATAACCCATAGGTAAACTAGACTGTTAGGAAGGACAGAATGTCCTGTACCAAGAAAGCCACTCCTCATTGCCTTCCAAATAGCTAAGTCAATCCCAGCACGTACACTTACGTTTTTCCAAACTCTTAATTAAGGGATCTTGGTTTCTTGACAATTTTCTAAGTAAAGTTAGTCATTCTGTTCTTGGTAGAATAGAAACAATCCAGGCTTTGGAGCTGAGGAAGCTTGGGATTGAATCCAGACTGTGAGAGTTACTAGCAGATTACATAAACTCATTTTATGTAATATCATTTATATAATATCATTTGATAATATCATTTATAAAGTATAAATGAATAAACGTCTGCCTTAATAGGTTTGTCATGAGTAAAGTGTTCAGTATCATGCCTGGTTCACAATATAGTTGGCTATTTGGCTATTTTCTTAAATTGGGACATAGAAAGAATCTCTTAGACAAGGCTACCAAGGAAAAAGGGACTCAGAAAGCTGCAGAGTTATTACAGCCCATGGCTTAGAAAGATGAGCTTGAATGTAGGTTGGAGTTGTAAGAGATTCGAAAAAGAAAATGTGGAAGAACTTTTTTGGTTTAAAGGTGAGAAGCGGGTGGGTAAGGAGGGAGGAGGAGTCAAATATGTGGTGATGGAAAGAGAACTGACTCTGGGTGGTGAACACATAATGCAGCACATAGACAATTATTGTAGAATTGTATACCTGGAACCTATGGAATTTTTACTAACC
This sequence comes from Lyroderma lyra, assembly GCA_004026885.1. NCBI lineage: Eukaryota > Metazoa > Chordata > Mammalia > Chiroptera > Megadermatidae > Lyroderma > Lyroderma lyra. Next base: position 131,256 of record PVJL010001408.1, read on the forward strand.
AATGTCACCTCAATAAATTTAACAATAACAAAAAATCGCCCAGAGTTATTGGTTAGAAAAGTGTCAGCTTGGCGAGTTATACAGCACACTCCAACTAGGATATTTACATGGAGTTACCTTAAATTGTGGACCTCAACAGTAAGTCCTAGGTGTTGATAGATTTGAACTACTGGGACTCAGGCCTGCCTTACTAGAATTTTGATATCCCTGAGGTAGATGAGTAAAGGGTCAGAAAGACCTTCATTAAGCAGTAATAAGTATTCAAAGAATACTTGAGGTGAGACAAAAATGAGGAACTCTTAAGTACTGACTCAGCCTAGATTGTCACTGAGCACTCCATATTTATATCTGAGGTGCAATATTTAGAAATGTACCTCCTTTCATACTTTTAACTTATCAGGTGAAAATTCCAGTTCTAGCCATTCTAATCCCTTATAAAGATAGAAAGTTAGAAAATCCAACTGGATGTGATTGAGTCTAATGACATTTATGGAGATATGGCTATAAACAATGTATTCTAATAACCTGATTGCAAATTGTTGTCCATAATTCCACGGAGTTTGGTTGGAAAACTCAGAAGAAATTGACGATTGGTTACTTTGACTTAGTATAAATTTATCCCTTCCTAGGTGCAACACCTCACTCCCTTTTCTTTTTACAGAATTATCTGAACATCAAGTAGTCATCCAACTGAAAGCTGTGCATTTAAATCGTAAGTGCATATAGTATTGAATAATACAATTTCAAGATGTATTATTATTTCGTATTAACATTCTCTGTGTTCTAATTTGAAAAGAAAAAAGGAAGATAGAGTTTTGCAAAATTTGTTGTCCTTACTCTTTTTTACTTTACGCCACCTACGTTCTTGATCTTTCGTGCACCCTCACTCTTTCTGTCAATATACTTAAATACACACATATGCACTTAAAGACTCCTGACATTTACATGTCTTCATCTCTGGCTCTATCTGTTCCTGATATTCTTGTTCTCCATTTCTTCTTACATCTTTATTTGTTGAAAGTATTAATATATCCATGACCTCATTTTTATTTTTTAATAAATCCACTCCATCTGATTTTGACTATACTGTGTCTCTGTATCAGCTTTTACTGAAGCCACAATCGATCATTTATTCATTTATCCCACACATGGATGGCAACTTCTATGTGGTAGGTAGGATAGATGTAAAAATCAAGTGATATTGTCTTTGATCTTAGTCAATTTGTAGTATAGTAAGTAAAATTACTTTTTTGTTAGTTTCTATTTTTTAAGAATATTAAACTTTTTATTGATTATACATGATAATGGATAATACACAAGGTTCATTCTCATTTATAATTTTATCTGGTACCATAATATATTGCATAGGGTGTACCAACAGTCATTAGTAACTACATAAACTTCATGACTCTGCTTGGGGGACCCATTTAAGGATGATCTCCAGGTCACAACACAGTAACTTTCGATATAACTACATCAAGGTTTCTGAAGACAATGGCTTCTGTGCATAAGCAAGTTGTAAATAAATTTCAAATGGAACCTGGCATCACCCTGAAGGAATTCTAACTTCACACTATTGGGGTAATTTACCAAGCTGACTTCAGAGTAGACTAACTACACATCACATTTTTAAAAAGACACATGTGTCAGCATCATGATCAGACTATTATATTTAGCAATCAATAGCATGGGTACAAAAAAAACCTACATTAAAATGCTTTGTTGGAATACTTTACACTTTACACAGAACAGAAACTAAAATAACCTGTTATGAAATTAGTCACAAATACAGTCCCTGAGTTTTTTGCCCACGCATATGAGTATTGTCTAAAACATCTCCTTTGTAGCCTCTAGGCCCTGCCACCACTGTGCTTGACTGAGTTTACAAATCTGCTGTGACCTGTAGCTTCCTTGTCATTTCTCTGGCTCTACTCTCCTGCTAAGCTTTGCTTCCTGGCAATAATTAAACCTTCTGCCACAGTTATAGCTACTGCTGCTGCTAGAACCACCATAGCCACCTTGGTTCATGGTTTGGTAAAGGCCTCCACCACCTTAGGGGCCAGAGCTTCTGCCTCCAAAGTTTCCTCCTTTCATGGATCCAAATTTCAAAGACTGATGGTTGTAATTGCCAAAATCATAGTAACTTCTGCCACCTCCAAAACTGCTTCCATCATTACCATTTCCATTATAGTCATCCACACTGCCACCGTATCTTCCACCACCGTGACTGCCACCAAAGCCACCTTGACCACTGAAGTTGCCTCTGTGACCAAAGTTGTCATCCTCACCAAAACCACCTTCTCAACCACCACCGAAGTTTCCAGAACCACTTCAATCTCTTTGGCTGGGTAGAGCACTATCCATTTCTTAGATAGGGCTTTCCTTCACAGTTGTGACTGTTCACAGTATAGTATTTCTGAATGACAATCTTGTCTACAGAGTCACGGTCATCAAAGGTTACAAAAACAAAGCCACGACCTCGGTCAGTCATGATTTCAATCACTTCATTTTGCCTATACTGTTCAAAATTATCTCTTAGGTTATGTTCTTCAGTGTCTTCTTTAATACCACCAAGAAAAATCTTTCTCAGCTAAGTGGGCACTAGGTCCTTGAAAATTTTTTCTTGAGACAGCTCTCTTTGGTTCCATAACTCTTTCACTTGTATGGCCTTGTCTTCATTGGCTGTACCCACTCCTCCACAGTGGCATACATGACAAACCCAAAGCCGCTGGAATGCTTAGTGTTTGGATCTCTCATCACCACATAGTCTGTGAGCATTGCCCAATGCTCAGAATGGCTCCTCAGACTCTCATCAGTTGTTTCAAAACTCAAGCCTATGCTGAAGAGCTTCCACAGCTGTTCTGCACCTTTGAGAGATTCTGCTTTAGACATGATAACTGTGGGAGGTGAGATTTTGACTTTGGATGCTTACTCATCAGTGTCCACCTACAAACAGGCTTTACATTCTATTATTGACCTCTCTTCTCTTCGACCACCCATGCCTGAGTTCTATCCTTGACTTTTTAAATGCTAATTCATACAAGAAACGTGTTGAGGGTCTGCTGTAATTGTAAGCATGTTAAATAATGGATGATATTGATGCCTTTGTACAGTTAATTTCCTCCTCCTCATACCCTGCTGTAAGTTTAGGCTGGCTTCCTACTTGCTGGTTCCCTGCTCTCTGTTTTTGTTTTTGTTTTTAATTTTTTTTTTTTATTTTTGAGCATATTGCCAGAGCATGACTGGGCTGCTCTTGTTTTATGATTTCTGAGAAACATATTTCTCAGACTTATGAGGACACTAGGTCTTCTGTTGACAAGTCTACAAATGTGCAACAAATTAAAAAGCTGGTGCAAGAGGATATTCTGTGTATTAGCTTCAGGGCACAAACAACCCCGAACTTAAGCAGAAGTGTTTGTTACAAATAATGAGTCTGGCCTCAACATGCTACCAATTTGGAAGTACTATAACAAGATAAGGTAAACTAGAGGAGATAAAAGAATTAAAATATATTACTTGGTTCATAAAGTAATTCAAGGTAAATTATACAGATTAGAGAATGATTAGTAATTATTTTCCTTTCTTAGACCATTATATTTTAAAACCTAAGACAGTAAAATTGTTCTTGACTTGTAATTATATTATCAATTTCTTAAAGGTTGGTTTCCGACTACTACTCTGATCTTTCTATAGAATTCCTATATAAAAAATATACTTTTTTCTCTTATAGGTTAATATTATTGTGGAACAAATTAACCACATATTATTAAATTTATAGATTAATGTAATTTTTGTGCAACAAGTTTAGAGCAAAATTACCTAGTCCAAGTTCCTCTATCATTATCCTGGCAAAATGTCAATTATGGGACCCAGATTTTCAGCAGTCATTAGATTATGTCTTTCTTCTATTATCAAATAGTTACCACAATTAGAATGTGGTAAAACTTTTTGCAAAGCTATCAAGTTGGTATGCTTAGGTATAAGAGGTTAAGAGGTTACCAGTTGGAATTTTGAGTTTATTACTTAATGTTAAACAGTAATCATAACAGTAAATATGTTCTCTTGCTATTGAATAGTAATTATAAGATTATCTCTCAACTTTTTTTTCATGGATAAAAACTAAAAAAGACAGATTACCTATGAATATATTTATTTCTATTTATTTATACATTTCCTACAAGTCATAAATTTTAAAGCAATATTTCTTTGTTTTAAAGTGTCTCCCCTGCTTTTAGACATTAAATGAGCAAAAGGCATGCTTTGTGGAAAGAAAAGGGAAAGGAATTGTGGCAGAGACTTATCAGCTTACCCAATATTCACTCTTCTTATCTTCATTCATAATATAGACATGTTTTTATTCAAGGTGACAGTGAGCTCCCTTGTAGTTAAGTGTGATTGATAATAGCAAAGTGAAAGACACTAACTAGGTAAAGTTTCTGAAATCTTTAAAGAAATCTCAAAGATGTTTAGTCAGGTAATAAAAGTGCCTTTTGTCCTCTAGTTTCCTCCTAGAAAGTGAAAAGGATGGCTGGAGTTACAGCAGCCACCTTATCATCACAAGGCAACCTCAAGGATAAAACACGTTAAAGAATGTCAAGGCAAAAAGACAAAAGGAATCTGGGACAGTGAAGACTTCATGGAGCCTAGGAAAGCCTGCTTTTAGATATTTTTTCACAATAAACCTCTAAGTTGTTAAAGCTACTGTAGTTACAAGTAACTAAATGCAATTCCAAATGGCTACTAACATTTATTTCACAACTTTTACTCCTGTTTCAAGAATTGTTTAGTATCATATAATTTCTAAAATCTCTGAGCCGTAGATAATAAAATTGAGACTAGTCATCTTTGAGAGAGTTGTCCTGACTGGATGTTCATTTTAGACATAAAGTAATAGTACTTGAATTAGTTGTATCAGAGTGTAAGAAAAATGGAATAATCAAAAATGCTGAGGTGTTTTATTTGAATAATTGGGTTGATGAGGGTGCAATTGACTGAAATAAGAAAGTCTGTCAGATCACTAGTTTGAGATGAGCAAACAATAGTTTGATTTTGGCCATGTTACATGTGAGATACAACAGTTGATCTACAAAATGAGTTCTGAGGAAGGCCATGACAATGAGGTTTAGAAGTTGTTACTTGAATTATATCAATGTTTTGGACTCTGCAATAACACAGCAACTATATAAACACACAAATGAAGGAGGGTATGAAAGGGTTTTCTGTAGGATAAAAGAAAACCATGACAAGTAATGTTATACAAGTGATGTTGTAGGGGTATATGCCAATGAAAAAAAGAGAAGTGGTCAGCTGATCAAATGCTACAAATGATCAAGAAATCTAAAGCAAAAAAAAGAAATGACCATTAGATGGCAATCTTATTGCCACTTCTACCTTTGTTTTGTTTTGTTTTCAAGAGTTGGCTGTTTGGTTTGTTTTTTTTTTTCTTTGTTAATTGAGATATAATTGACATAACATTGTGTTAAGTTTAAGGTATACAACGTGTTGATTTGATACCCATATATTGCAATATGACTTTCATCATAACATTAGCTAACATTTCCATCACTTCACATAATTGTCATTTTTTTTATGGTGAGAACATTTTGATCTAGTCTTTCAGCCATTTTTGAGTATTGCAGTGTTGTTAACAATAGTCACAATGCTGTGAGTTAGATTTTTCAGAACTTACTCATCTTATAACTCCAAGTTGGTTCCCTTTGACCAACATCTCCCCATACCCTCCATCTCCCGGCCCCTGGTAATCGCTGTTCTACTCTGCTTCGTTTTTAGGTTCCACATATAAGTGTTAACTTTGTCAACGAGATCTTAGAGCAGTGATGACAGAAGCCCAAATGGAGTAAATGAAAGAAATACCCCTAGGGAAGAAATTGCGGACAACCTCTTTAAGCACAAAGAAAGGGAGAAAAAAATCTAAAGTAGAAAGCGGACCTCCCAGTGCCATTAGAAACTTCCAAAATCTCTTACATTGGCCTATCAGGCCTTATGTGTTGTCTGGCCTCGCTACCTCTCTGCACCATTTTCACATACCTGCCTTTGTCCCCATTTAGTACCTTTCATCATGAAAAGGCCTTCTCTCCTTTTCCAAATCTTCAGAAAGCTTTTTTGTTTTCTTTCTAACTTAAGGTCTGTGCCCTTACTTTTCTTCTGTTTCTTTTGCCTGAAATGCTTTCTGATCCCACATGACTGGCTCCTTTTGTCATTCCTATCTCAACTCAAATGCCATCACACTTAAAGTGGCTCACAGTCACTTTATATCACTACCCCCGCTTTTCTTCACAACAATCACCATGTATATTCATGTATTCTGTTCTTTCTATCCACAATGAGTTGTGAACTTCACAGGAGCAGAAACAGTGACCATGTTGTCCACTCTTTGCTCTCCATACCTGGTACATAACAAAAGCCCTGTTAATAAGGTTGAGTAAAGGGGTGAATGGAAGCAAATGCCAATCAACTGCTAAATTCAGTTAAGTTTCTTTCAACTGCAGAGAAAACAGAAAACTATTCAGAAGCATTCAAAAACTCAGGAAAAGAAGCACCTGTGAGAACTTCTTTGGAACATGAAAGCAAAGAAACAAATGAAACTGACAATGAGAGAAAAACTGAAAAGATAAATCTAAAGAAGAACTCCAAAGTGTAGAGGTCATATAGCAAAATGGATTCCTGGTGTATTTCAGATTAGAATAAAACTGAACAATTGTGGAAATTATGGTTACACAAGAGGATGTAAATATATTGAAGTCAGAGAGATGAGGAGGTACAGGGAGAATTGGGGCAAGCTTAAATAGGGTGTTTCCTCATCTTTTTAGCAGAGTAGTCAGCTGATTCTCTTTATTGTTGAAATAATGTAGCTGAAAAAGAATCACCAACTTCTAACTTTTTAATAATCTTTTCAGTTAGCTTTAGAAGGACCTCCTGGGGTTTATTCACTTTGGTTGGAAGAAAAAATTTTGAAGTTCAGCAATTTCTTTACTAATTTTTCTTCAGTTAAATATAAAAAAATCCAATACAATTTTTTTAGTAAGACAGAATGTACCTTGTGATTCTGTTTTTCTTTAAAAATACACTATATTCCATATGGCCTATTATTTCTTATACTATAAGCTTGTGTGTATGAATATATATATGCATACACTGTATACTATATGTAATACATATACAGGCATTACTCATTCTATTGTGCTTCACTTTATTATGCTTCACAGATATTGTGTTTTTTACAAATTGAATTTTTGTAGCAACCCTGTCAAGCAAGTTTGTTGTCACTATTTTTCCAATAGCATTTTCTCACTTCATATCTCTGTGCCACATTTTTGGTAATTCTCATAATATTTCAAACATTTTTTCATCATTATTATTATATTTCTTATGGTGACCTGTGATCAGTCAGCAGCCATCAGCATCGACCCTCCACCAGTGAAAAGATCATGACTTGCTAAAGGCTCAGACAATGCTTAGCATTTTTAGCAATAAAGTATTTTCAATTAAGGTATGTACATTTTAGACATAGTGCTATTGCAAGCTTAATAGATTATAGTATAGTGTAAGCATAACTTTTATATGCACTGGGAAACCAAAAAATTTGTGTGACTGACTTTATTGCTATCTAGACTTTACTGCAGTGATCCAGAACTGAACCCGCTATATTTTCGAGGTATGTTTGTACATATATAGGGATACATGGGGGAGATTTCATCAATAGCTGAAATCACGTATCTTCTATTTTTATTTCTAGGTGATGAGATAGGACATGATTTTTAAATTTTGTTAATTTTAAGTGTGTATTAAATATTTGTCACAGACATATATAATTTTCATTGAATTAAATCATTACTCTAAAAATAAACCCTATCAGCATAATTTTAAAAAATAATCAGGAGATACTTGGAGACATTAGTTGTTCAGATTTTGTAGCAATCAGATGAAGTATTTATTTTAAAAGTTAAAAACTTCATATTTAGGTAAGGAATGCCACAGGTTTTTTTCATTATTTCTAATGGGATTTAACTGATTTCATGATATTTAAAAAACACTACCTAATTATTTGAAAATATGCAAACATGTTTACATAGTCATCTTTATCACCGTTATTTTTGGCTCTATGAAAAAGTAACATGACAGTAATACATAATACTTTAATCTAATTGCATGCTTTCCCAAATAAAATGAAATTGATTTTCTACCCCACCAATTGCCTCCTTTAGAACTTTTAATAAAAGAAGAGAATTTGTCATACATTGGCAGATCATTGAAAAAGAAGAACATTGCAAAAATTAGAAATATAATTTAATTTTCTTTCATTCATTTGGCTTTTATTATAAAATACATGAGTATTACTTGAGATATGTGTTATTAAATGTCTTTTTTAACAATGGTACAAATTCGATTAATTAAATAATATACTAACTAAAAAGAGAGAGAATGTACAAAATTGTAGTGAAAGAAGGAGAGAGAGAGAGAAAGAGAAAGAGATTGCATTTCTACTCTGTGGATAAAAGGAACATTTTGTTCCTCTTATGCATTTTAAAATCCCATTGGCAATCATTCTTTCATGGGCAATTCACCAATATTCAAACATTTTATGGTCTTCAATACTCTCCAAAAGAAACAGATTTCTTTAAACCGGTATGTTCTTCAAAAGAGGTTAGCCTATCCACAGTCCCTGCTTGGCTCTGGGTATAGTTAAAACAAGAGACAGAAGAAAAGACCTGAGGATGGCTGATCTGATAAACCTACTAAAGCCAAACCAGATGGTCCCCTGGTGCTCTCTGGCCTTCGTGATTCTTCATCCGATTATTGTTCTCTCTTACCTAAGACCTTCCTATTACTTCTCATGACTTCTAGCGTACAATCAAATCTCTTACTAGAACACACAGAGCTCCACACCATCCTATTTCCTCTATAGTCTTTCTTACAACCTAATTCACTAGAACCCAGCTATTGAGTTTCTTTCTCGTCCTCAAATGCTCAATCTTATTTCTGTCCCTACTCAAGCTGTTCCCACTTTGGGTCCCTCTTGCTTGGAGCAGGTTTCCTCATGCCAAACTGTATTGCCTATTTTGAAGCAGATAACATCTTCACGAATAACTTTCCTATCACTAGACCTAAAATATTACATTTTTCAGTCATTCTCTCTCTATATTCCACTACTCACATTTATTTTCTTTATGACCCTGAAAGCCATTTGAAGTGTTGTTGTGTTTAATATTTGTCCACTTGTCTCCATGCTGCCTTCCCCCATAGAAAAACAGGTCCATGAAAATAGGCATTTTGCTTCTATTGTTCACATAGTACCTAGTATGTGCTCAAACAAATGAATAAAAAGAAACAGAAAAAAATCAAACAACCTTTCTGTCAATCTCAACTGGAAAATACTCTCGGAAAGTCTGAGTTATTACCCTGAAGTGCTATGTGTGTTTGTATAATACTGGTTTTAATTACATATTAAACATGTCTGTGCTAAGATAGGACTTTTCAATTTACTGTTACTTGTATTCAATATTCTTTAATTGCCTGAAATATGTCTTCATTCACTTCATTCATACATGTCTCTTATTTATTGAACATATTTAACTATACGTTATACTTACCATTTGTTCAATTATTTAATATGTCAATGACATTAAAAATATATAACCACTCTCCCAAGGTATATTGGACATTAAAACAGAATATACTTAAAAGCAAATGTTGAAATGAAGAGTATAAGGGAAAAGCCACATACACAGTAATGTTGCTATTTTGTCTCACTATGCTTGTTTACTTTCAGATAAATAAACATATATCAATGTACACACACACACACATGAAAATTATATATAAAAGCATCACCAAATGAAACCAATTGATTTATGAAAAAAATACTAACATTTTTAATACTGAGCCAAGGTTTTAAAAGGTTTTATCTTTATATGCCTGGATAATTTTAAATGACACTAAAAGCAGTTTCATAAGACAAAAAAGAAAAAGAAATCAGCTTCTTTTCTTACATGAAGATGTTCTGTATATTAATTACAAAGATCATTATTAAATATATTTGAATGTTGAGTTAATACAATATAATTAGTGACATTCTGTTGTCAGTAATTGAAATCTACAATGGAAGAGATAAACATTTACTTGATCCTGATTGTAGCCATCAACAGAGCACAAAATTACTACTTGTTTTTTCCTTCATTCTCTAATACCTTGAGGAACTCAGATGATTGGATTGAAGGAAGACACTAGGGAACCAAAACTGAGGTCAAAGATAGTCTTTGTGAGCGTAAGCTCAGGATAGCAAGTTGCGGCATTTCAAGATTAGTCATTTTGGTTTTATTATCTTTTTTAATAAGAACAAAAAATGTTAATTTATCACTTAAGGATTTTGTCTCTCTGTTGCTGGGCCTCCCACCCACACCCAGTCCTGCCAGTCTCTGTGAAAATAGGGCTCATAGCATAGATGCAGGCATGGCTCTTGCCTTTTCCTCAGAACTTGCCAACCTCTAGGACTCCTCTGATTTCTATCCAGCTGCTTTCTGCTTGGATTTTGCCTCTGCTCCACCAGGTTGCCACCTGAGAGAGACTGGTCACCTGATTCTTGATCTCTATATTGTCCCTAAATACCTCTTTGAAACTGAACTATCTCCATGCACTGCAATCTCAGGCCAGTTCAGGGTTCCCAGCTATGTAGGAAGAGAAAAGCAGTCATAATCAAACCCTGCCCTATGGCAATAAGAGAATTTAAACCTAAACGATTATTGCTATTATTTAAGAAAACAGTAGCATCTAGCCCAACTCACTCTTCTGATCATTGTAAGTGAAATTAGATAAGTGTCAGTAAAATGGAGAAGGTGAAATGTGAACTGGGATTAAGAAAGGGTAGGTGAAGTCAGGCATAAAGGAGGAATAATGGATGTCAGATGGGAATGAAAACAGCAGCCAAGGCACAGCATGAGCAGAGCACACTCAGCAGACTATCTTGGGAGAGCTACTGCTTTCAAGGTTGCAAAGGTAAACTTGGCCAACTTATGAGGCACTTATGGGCCAATTTTTTTATCCTCTTGTAAATTGGTATTATGAAGACCACCTGCATCATAATAACCAACTTGCTTCATTAAAAATAGTGGGGATCACATGAACCTATTATATAAGAATGTCTGAGGCTGAAGAAAGAAAATTTGGTTTTGTATCAAGTTCTCCAGTCAATTCTTTTTTGAGACTGAATACTATTGAGTTATCATGTTTTTTGCCGTTATTTTTAGCGGTCAACAATCATATGATGAAACTCAGTATATAAAAAAAGCCTTGTTTGCACGGTGGATATATGTGATAAATGAGTGTGTGTGTGTATGTGTGTGTAAGGGGCTCTTAAGAAAGGGTAGATGAAGTCAGGCATAAAGGAGGAATAATGGATGTCAGATAGAAGTGAGAACAGCACCTGAAGTTCTCAGCTCTCAGTTAGAGAAAAATATTGCTGCGTTTAATGGAGAAATCACAAAGTAGTGTTTAGATGACAGTGGGGTTTTTAGAAGATTAACCAGTCCTTAGGATGTGAAATTGATTTGGAGAGAAAGAAATCAAGATATAAAAAGATCATCTGGCCGCTACTGCAATAGATACTAATTTACCATATAAAAATTAAATGTGCAAGAAATGTCAAGTGACTTTAATTTTTTTGCATCAATTAAATCTGACTTCAGTCCCCAGAGTATCCATCCAGTAGTAAATTCAATCTCAATCAACATTAAGTATCTTTTTGCAAATCTTTCCCTTAATGTGGGGAGGTCTTGGAATCTAAAGCAAAGCAAATAATAGGAAAATCTTTCCTCATGTGGCAGAAGGGTGAGGGACCTCTCTGGAATCTATTTTATAGTAACACTAATGCCATTCATGAGGACTCCACCTTTGTGACCTAATCACCACCCAAAGGCCCTATCTCTTAATACCATCATATGGGAAGTTATTTCAACATAATAAATTTTGAGGGGACACATTCAATCTGTCACAGATGTTAACACCAGGGCAAACAAAATAGAGTGTATGGAAATTGCCTGTATTATCTTTGTAACTTTTCTATATATATCTAAAATTATTTCTAAATAAAATTTATAAAAACCTGGAACAGGTTGCAATGGCTTAAGTTCAAATTAATGAAGTTCAAATGATAGTTTTATTAATTTAGCCTATGGAACTTCAAATATTAAGTCATAGTTTCCTCATTAAATTATTTACTTATTCAAAGATATTGAGAACTTAGTATATGAATATCACTGTGCTAGATTCTTGATTGGAAAATGACGAAGTCCACCTGCTCCAATCCTCAAGGCATCTCATGACCCTTAATAGATATACTCAGAGTCTGTCAAAGAGACTACCAGGGTTTCATTAAGAAGAGGAAACTATTTTTGAAAATGCAAGGGCTAAACTAAGACATAGACGCTGTACCTGGATCTATGAAGAAATTCATACGTCTATATTTTTATGTATTTTAATATGATCTTTTTATGAACAAATTGAAACTGCTTTACCCTTTCAAATTTTTTGTCTAGATAGTAAGTATTACAAGCAGAAACCAGCTCAAATTTTTATGTAGCCAGTTAAACTCATTGCATCTGAATATTCAATTTCAAACAATTCACAATCTAATAATTTCAAAATAACCTGTTTTTTGTTACCTAGCTTAACAATTTCTTCAGGAATTAAACATGTTTTGCTGAGTATAAACTAGTCCTTTAAACCTCTATTTTTCAAACCATCTATAGTGACCCATGAATGAGCTATGATATTTTTAGTATGTCTCAATAAGCACTTTTTAATGAAATAGATTGATGCAATACAACACAATATAACAGAAGGGAAATAACCAAAAGGCATTCAGTTCATTATGAATAAATACTGTTTTGTGAAATCTGTTTCTATTTAGATGTGTGTGTATGGATATTTTATACCCTAGTGTACAATATGTATTTTTATATACAGGTCAAGAAATAAAAGTTAAAATCCCCTGCTTTAAGGAATTGTCCAGGTTGTCACAGGACCAGAGTCATAGCTTTTATAGTCTTATATGAGGAGTCTTAACAAGAAGCAACATGAAAATAAAGATAATAAAAATATCTTTCTTGGGAAGTTGGAAAAGGCTTTTTAAAGTAGGTGAGATTTGAAAAGAGTTCTGAAGAACTCAGTTACATAGAAGGATTTCAATAGGTAGATGGGCTGGGAAACGATATTATAGGTGGCTGAAAAGATGATGACAAATGCTTAATATAAATGAGAATTATCTAGATGCTTGTCAAAATGCAGATCTGGGGGTCTTTCACCCAGATACTCCAATTCAATAGATCTGGAGTGCGGCCAAAAAAAGTCTGCATTGTAAACAAGCACCTGCCACGTACAAACACACACTCTCACTGGGATTCCAATTCATCACATCAAAACATCGTACTAGGTTAGAAGAAAGTATAAACAAATTTGAAAGAGGTCAACAAGGCCGGTTTGATTTAAATAAATTGAAGATTTATAAAAGAAAATTTTAAAGCAAGCTAGAAAGAGAAATTGAACCAGATATGCACTTTACCTTAAAGCAATAAAGAATCATTAGTAATTTTAATGGGATGAAAGGACACCACCTAGGATGACTAGTGTGATGTTGGTTTTAAGAAAAAGATAAACTAAACATGGAGCATTGGTTATAAGGGTATTGAATATCTAGGTGTGTGTTTGAAGGCCTAGCTTAAAGAGAAAAATATTCAAATTGAGAGTGTCTGGGTTTTTACATAAAATATCAAGTTAATTAATGTAATAAATCTTCAGACTATGAACTTAATCAGAATATTTAACCATGTATATCACATACATTCATGGCCACTAAAACAAACACTAATATTTTGTTCCATCAAAATTTAGCCTATCATGTTGTCCCTGAGATTTAATAAAAATGTTGTCCCCTGGGAAACCTCATACTTGAAGAAAATAATCTATTTTCTTCCTAACAAAGTGGGAAAATATTCTGTAATATTTGATTTATTGTTTTAGTGAAATTGATATTAATTTTCAAAGTGACACCACCTATTGGATTAATTAAAAAATAACCCATTGCTCATTATATGCATACAGTATTCATTTAGGCTTCAATATGCAGAGATATTATCTCCATTTTCCATTTACTTTTTCTTATTTGTATGTTTCCAGTATTAAATCTTGCCATCTCAAAGATGAAGATAAATTAGAATTAATTTCGATATCCTTGAACCCAATATCAATTCATAAAGTCACTATTTATCCATCTACTAAAACTATTCTGTGCTCACTTGAAAGGATATAAACATGTTACTTCTGAAATGAGAACAGCTCGAAAATCTCAACAATGGAAATGAACCCCCGGTGAACTGCGGAGTAAACTAGATAAATTTTTTAAATTTTATTTTGCACAAAGAAAATTTCATGGGGATTTCTGGAGGCTAGGATTGTCTTTATACGGAAATTGAACATTAAGGAAAAACAGATTTGACCTCAAGCTACACATGCATAGACGGAACTTGGCAAACTCTCCATGGTCTAATGATTCTGGGAGTAGACAGGGCTGCACACATCCCAACCAAATGGCATTATTCAGTCACAATAGAAAAGGGCTCTATACTCCACAGTCTGAACCCAACAGGAATCAAGTTGAGTAAAATAATAAATTTTCAGACTATAGATATAATAAAAATACTTAACCACATATGGCAGGCACATTTATGACTACCAACACAACTGCTAATACTTTGTTCCAAGCTTACCCTGGGATCAGCTTCTCTACAACATATTTATTTTAATTATTAGAATCATTAGATCTAAATTTGATCATTAGGGTTTAAAAGCCTCAATTCTAATTAGAGTTTACCATAGCAGTTCTCTTGTTTTTCAAGTACACTAACCACTGATGTCTCAGATTAGAAGTGACTGTATATCTAAATTAAGAGCCTTAGTATTAGAAGTGTTTTCTAAAATCAACTTATAAATAATACAGCCTTTGCATTTGGATTTTTAAATGCTTGTAGTGTATATTAATATTTAGAATGGCCAAACTTATTTCTGTTAATAAACTTTGTATAAGGGGGCTACTTTAGCTAAATGGTTATGGTAACATTTATTTTATGTTTCCTAAATGCTTGGCATTGTTCTAAGTGTTCTCTATGTGATCACTACATAAATGTACCTATAAGAAAGTGCTATTATTATATATTAATAAAATCCAGGCCTAGGGAGGTTAAATGACTCGCCTGTGGTAACACTGCTAGAAAATTGCAGAGTTGAGATAGAAACACAAACAGTCTGGCTCCAGAGCTCATGATCTTAGCCATACTGAAATAAATATTTATTAATGAATATCAAAGGAAATCATAGCTTTGAAGAAGTCATCACTATGTGTTCTGATTACCTTTTGCTACTGAGCCAAAATACAATGTACAAACAAGTAACATTCTCCTTTGCAAGATCCCATTTGAAAGTAATAAAGTAAATATTTTTAGAAATTTTCTAGCCATGCTTTATTATTGCACGGTATCAACTCGATCACATTCCCTAATACTTTAAAAATTACTGGTATTTATTAGCTATATAAGGCTGCAATTGGTCATTAGTCTGCTGAGTCAGGTGGATTCTCTAAGGTTTTAAAAATTACTAAACAATGTTTTTACTATAAAAAGTACATAGAAGAAATACATTTTATTATTTCCAAAATCATTATTATTCCCACTATCCAAACAGGACCACTCAACACATTTTGTTATAAATCATTCCTGGCATTATTTCCCCCTCTACTCTTATGACAAGGTAATTTGTTGAGTGTTTTGTTCTCTCTGCTTTGGGTACTTTTCTTTATCCCAAGAAGTTAGCCACATCTTATCTTTCAGGGGCTTTTATATTGCGGAAATACCACAAGTCTTGACAGCACTTCAGCTGAGGAAGTTAAGGGATATGCAAGTCTCCCCAAATGGAGAATTAAGCCTTGGAAGCCATTGGAAAATAAACCTAGACTAAGGTCAGCATGAATGCATTCAAGCCACCCCGCTACAAGCTGGAGAAAGATTAAGATTACATCAGCAGTAACCAACACAGAATAAGTCCTTTCCCTGAATGTTAAATATAACACTAGACAGTCGAAACTTTCTTATGCCCCTCAAAGAAGAAAGAGGATAAAATTAAAAAACGTGATGTGTCTTGTACTCTCTGTCAAAATATTAAGTGTTACTGAGAAGGGGCAATAAGTTTTTCCCACTGAGCAAAAATAGGCACTCGGAAAGTCAAAATTATATTTCAACAAATAGGAGTTTTGACCATACATTTTAATCTGTGACCATTGCCTCTTTGAGATGTGTTGCCAGTACCAAGATATACTGCCAGGAGTTCACGTAGCAAGAGAGCAGGAGCAGGGACATCCTACCTACAGCATGTCACCACTGCAGGTCCCTGGACACTCACCCACCTCCTCCCCAGCAGAGCCAGGGATACCTAACACTAAGGCCTTTCTGGAAATTTGCAAGAGAGGCAAAGGAGTCTCAGAACCAAGGTGGATTTCATAGGCATGAAGTTGTTCTAGACAAAGTATGGGAGAAGTGACAAGATTCGGGCTCTGATGACTTCTCAGGAAGCACTATAACATTTGCGTCAGTAGCACATTCAGGGACAGAGTGACTGCCTTTTAGATGGTATCTAATTCAGACTCTCATAATTTAGGAAATGCCCAACTGAAGAATTAACCATTTTCCATTCAATTTATTCTCCTTGAAGGCATGTCTTGTGTTTATTATTTCTTTGTTTTTAAAAATTATAATTGACATCTTATCAAAATAATACTTATTTTTAACAATAAAAATTCAAATAATCCTAATAGTTTATTACAAAGAAAAAAAAAATGGCAATTTCCTGCCCTGACTCTCACTTCTCAAAATTTAACTGATAACTTTTCTTTGTCATCTGCTCTTATTCTAACTACAAGTTCACACTTTTTCTGTTGTTCCGCATTCAAATTCAGGTTAGGTTTATAGAAGATTTTCAGATAGATGTATGTCTTCAATATGAAGTCCAAAAGTCTGATACCGTAAACTGAAATAACATAATCAGCAAAATATTGTGTCTTTATTTTTTAGCTTTTGTATCCAGTAATAACCATGACTCCTATGAATTTAAGAAATATTCCATACATGTTTCTTTACATACATAGAAGAGAAAAAGTATGTTTTTTTCTCTGGCAGCCCCTGCTACCACTCCTGAGCCCTGTCTTCTGGCTTTGGTAATGCTAACATCTCATCTCCTTTTTAAAATTCAGACCTTGGCCTAATGTCACAGTAAGATATATGCTTTACTTTTCTAATCCTTATTTAAATTATTCTTCAGCCTAACGCTCTCCCAACTGAGCTATTTCAACCAGCTCCTTAAATTATTCTTATATTTAGAATTCTATTTGTCAAAAGAGGGACACATAGAAAAATGAGTATGTATCCTTCTTTGACTTAATTCTCCCACACCACTTGGGTGTGGGTTTTTAGTGTGCATATAAACTCTTCTGTTTGTCGTTTAAGTGAAAACTGAGTGATTTATCAAGTGACATTTTTAGGTTTACGTGATTTGATGATACAGCTATTAGTGATAATAGTAACTAAAACCAAGCATGCAAAAGTCAGCATACTATTTAAAACTGTCTGGATTCCCACCCCCACTAATTTCTGCACATTTTACTGTTTGTCATGTACCGGGAGACTTGCTTTCTTAATCAGCAACCATCCTGCTAACTAGGTAGCACCAGGAAACTGTTTAATAGAGAAAAATTATTGGACAAGTGAGATGGTCAGTTGTCATGAGAACTCACTGGCCACAGAAGCAGAGTCAGAGACCTAGGACAAGACCTGGCCAAGACCAAAGATTAAGCAATCCCAGCTGGTTTACAAATCGACTTGTAATTCCTCCTCAAAAACCACTCCCAATGCGACATTCCTCATGAAAACATTCCTGAAATTTATAATCTTACTTTGATTAGAAATGTAATCAAAGATATTAGAATCTAGACTAACATTTCACCCACTTAAAATGAAATCTCAAGTATAACCTTAAAGTTATCACAAAAATCACTCAAGGGAATAATACTGTCCAAGATTTCATAAGCAGGTCAATTTAAAAATTATGTACACATTTTTAATGCAAATTTTTATAAGCCAGCAATTTAGCTCTGGCAGAGGTGGCTGGCTGCTCACCAAACATGCTTCTCCTTGTATAGCACAGAATTGTCCCGGGGAAGCAGCCGCCCAGCCAGTGAGCAGATTTCCCAGCGCCCCCTCCCATTAACTAGTTTTACTAATGGAACGTGTACATAAATGAAGTGTTTCATCTCGGCCACGCTTCTCAATATTCTTTCTCACTTTACCACCATCATCCAAACTCATTACAGACCAGCCCAAGTCTATCATGATGTTCTGAAGTGCTCCTAATCCAAGCATAGCCTCGACCCTTCGGTGAAGGCTTTGGATTTCTGAAGCCATCTCCTAAGATCCCATCATTTTCAGTACAGTGTACCTCTTCCTCTCGAAATCTTTGAACCTGGTCATTTCTGCCCCTGCATAATGTGTTCTTAGTTATCTGACAGGCACTAGAGCTACTTCACTTGCAATCAGGCACTCTGGGGTCAACGGGTCCCCAAGTGCTGGCCTGAATCCTGCTCCGTGTTTGGTTCCCATCGTCAGTTCTTCACCACAGAGGAGGCCAGATACGAACGTCTCTTTTTATCATGACCCCAAATCACTTTGAGTTCTTTATAAAATAGATAAACTGGAAATTTAAAAAATTACAAAATTAAGATAACTTAAGCTAAAGATAAGAAAAGAGGTTGATTTTCATATAGGAGGCCCATTTGTCCCCACTACATGTTCCCCACTACGTGTTCCACACTCAGCCACATCACACGTCTGCAGTGATTTATGTCGTCTCCGTGTTTCTGACCTACAGTGCATACCGATGTCAAACTTCTCATAAAAGTCCCTGTTTTACTAAGGGTGAAAATAAATCTCTGACAGAGGGGCTATCATAAAACCCACTTTATGTTTACCTCAAATGTGTAGCATTTGTGATAATTTAAAGTTTTCAATATTTGCTTTGTTGTACGAAGTCAAAATGCAATATGCATCTAGCCACTTCATGTCATATTCTGGGGAAAGAAACTTAGCAATAACTGGAGAAAGGGACAATGACACGGTTTCTTCAATATAGAAGATGGTCCAAAAAGTTCAGCTTAATGGAAAAAAAATGAGGAAACATCAAGTTATCAGGCCCCAAATCTTAAGATTTCTTTTGTAAGTGCTTCCTCTTCAGTGCAACAGTGAATGCAACCAAACTGACGAGCACTATTTTAAAAACATTATTGTTCCTAAGGATAAGAAAGGATCATGAATTTGGTTTTAAAAACCTATGGAAATATAATGATAAACAAGGTCTTATGTTTGTGTTTTCTTCTTGTTTCTCATAACTGCCTTCTGGATAAGATGAGGTCACATTGTTTGATTGGATTTTAGAGCTTAGGAGACTTTGATTTGTGCAAGGAGACTTAGCTTTGATTTGTGCAAGTTCTCAGAACTAAAACTAGGGTTAAGTCACGACTTTGTGAGTGTGGTCCCTGCTTCACATGTAAAGATACTGCTCAAATGAGGCAGGTCTGCTACGTAGTATGAAGAGACAGTGCTCACGGCAGGGCATACAAACCTCTGAGAAAATGGTCAGTTGGCTTCTTGTTGGCTTATTTTGTCTACTTCAGAGTTATAAAATCTTTCAAATAATATTCAGAATTTTTATATTACTATCAAGTAAAACAAAGTGTATATACACATATAACATTATAATCAGGGGAGATAGATGATTGAAGCATTTTTATGGTACAGACATCAGCCCATCAAAACAGGACACTAGCCAATCACAATGGACTTTAATCGTAAACAGCCAGTATGTCACAGCTGACCACCAGCTCTAACAGTGAGGTTTCTAGAGTCTGAGATTCTTGAGGGCAAAGATGATGCTGGCTTGTTCCTGCTCTCGCCCAGCACCACACACAAGACCAGGCACTAAATACACTCTCAGTGGAGACTTTCAAATGATTGACTCCATAGGCATTGAATTTAAAACATTTTCTGAAATTGTGGGAGAATTTACTTCTAGGATGGACACGCATGTATGTATGACGGAAGAGGGGAAACGGGCTAACAATTATGGAGAATAAAAGCCTACACTTCTGTCCAGGCTCTTATTTTTCAAAGTTAATAATTCAAAGTTTTAAAGAACATTGTAACTCTCAAACACTATCATATATTGAAAATCACATACTAATGTTCAGATTCTGTCATGAAATAGTGAATAAATTGGATCTCTCTCTTGGGCATTTTGAAAAATACAAGTCTATGACTTGGAGACTGATCCTTTCTCAGCTTAGAAAATTAGCAACAGACAACATGGGAGCATTTTCCTGCCATACACCCTTCAACTCCCCCAGCCGTCCTATGGACTCCTGCTCTCTCCGTAATGAATGGTTCTATGTGAGGCACATATTTCCTACTTAGTGATATAATCATTCTATAAGCCTTTTTCATAATTTCAAAATAAACATTTTTCCCCATAATGTTTCTAGACTGAATTCTGTTTAAAAGTATGTAGAAATATAATGACACATCTGGTCCTTTTCATGGGACAAAACTTCCACTAATAAAAAATAAGTGCAGAGAACAGTACAATAACTATTTTTATTCTTTGAACCAGTGTGACAGTTCACAAAAACGGGAAAATCCAGTTGTAAATTGATGCATATTTAAAAGAAATTAACAGCCATGTAAAATAAATACTTGGGATAATTTCATGAAGTTTGTAAAATATTTTCTCCAAAAAATGTGAAAGACACATGTAAATTCAGTTTTAAAATTTTCTGGAAAAAATTTAGAGGAAGCCATTTGCATAATTTCCAGTAATATAACAAATTCTTAAAGGAAGTATACCTACTGTTAATATTTTATTTAATTTTTGTATATTCAAAGATGCAATTAATCTCTGGGGAGAGACTGTTGAGATCATGTAGTCTCCAGGTACAAATAATTTTCTGACTTATTTTTAGTGACATTTCGATAAACTAGATTGAAACAGATAGGAATACCTCCTCTTAGAAGAAGCTTTTGCTAACTATAATGTGATTTCCAGATTTATAGAGTTGGATGTCCAATGACATGTCTCCTTTTTAAAAGTCATGCTCTTATTTTCAAGAGAAATTGAGTGAAAACTGGATCTTTGTGATGTTGTTTAACTCCTGCTTTCAACTCCCCCACTGAGCATTAAATATACTTTTAATATGCTAACAACATGTATAACAACTGGATATTTAGTTAGATGAATTATGTCTGTCATGGGCTGAATTGTGCACTGGCTTCCAATTATATGTAGAAGTCTTAATCCCCACGGTGACAGTATTTGGACATAAGGCCTTTGAGGAGGTGATTAAGATTAAATGAAGTAATAAGACTGGGGTCCTAATTTTACAGGATTTGTGTCCTCATGAGAAAAAGAAAAGACACCAGAGATTGCTCTCTGCATGAGCACACGGAGGAAAGGCCGTGTAACTCTATTGCCTATGACAAGACAGAGGCATTGCATTGAACCATGGGCAGAGGCCTCCAGCTCACACATGTGCTGTGATTCTCTCATGGATCTCCAAATACTTTTGGAGACTGTCACACATGGTGTGAAGAGTTACAAGAACACTGATGTGCAGCAGATCCAGACCACAGGTATTTTGGTCATTACTAAAAACAGATTTACCAATGGGAATTTCTCGATTTCTTTTTTTTTTTTTTTTCAAAGCATCTGTTCACTCCTATGTGCTCAATAACATTTAGTTTTGTTTACTAATTTGTCCTTTTGGATAGATCACTGTGCTAGTCACCATGAAGAATTACTATAAAGAAAATCAGACTTCTGGACTTCATATTGAAGACATACATCTATCTGAAAACCTTCTATAAACCTAACCTGAATTTGAATGCAGAATTTGAGTTTCCTGGTGCTACCTAGTTAGCAGGATGGTTGCTGTTTAAGAAAGCAAGTCTCCCAGTACATGACAAACAGTAAAATGTGCAGAAATTAGTGGGGGTGGGAATCCAGACAGTTTTAAATAGTATGCTGACTTTTGCATGCTTGGTTTTAGTTACTATTATCACTAATAGTTGTATCATCAAACCACATAAACCTAAAAATGTCACTTGATAAATCACTCAGTTTTCACTTAAATGACAAACAGAGGAGTTTATATGCACACTAAAAACCCACACCCAAGTGGTGTGGGAGAATTAAGTCAAAGAAGGATACATACTCATTTTTCTATGTGTCCCTCTTTTGACAAATAGAATTCTAAATATAAGAATAATTTAAGGAGCTGGTTGATATAGCTCAGTTGGGAGAGCGTTAGGCTGAAGAATAATTTAAATAAGGATTAGAAAAGTAAAGCATATATCTTACTGTGACATTAGGCCAAGGTCTGAATTTTAAAAAGGAGATGAGATGTTAGCATTACCAAAGCCAGAAGACAGGGCTCAGGAGTGGTAGCAGGGACTGCCAGAGAAAAAAACATACTTTTTCTCTTCTATGTATGTAAAGAAACATGTATGGAATATTTCTTAAATTCATAGGAGTCATGGTTATTACTGGATACAAAAGCTAAAAAATAAAGACACAATATTTTGCTGATTATGTTATTTCAGTTCATGGTATCTACTCTAAATACAGAGGCATAAGCTATCAAATGGCAATAGCTTTACTAAGCCAAAAAGTGAGGAAGTAAGTGACTTAAGCAGCTTAATCTTGATTCAGAATTTCAGATTAGACTTTGGTATAAAAATAACAACTTTAATAAGAATCCGATGCATTAACTTTCAATAATATTGTGTAATAGGTGTGTTTAAAGGTTAACTGTAAATTTATTGTATATTTTTTATTCAGTCTAGGAATGTTGGTTATCTGTAAAAAGGTTTTGAATTCAAATTTAAATGTTTTTACTGTTAGAAAAGTTAGTATATTTATTAAATAACTAAAGCCCACTATAACTTTATTAAATTTTCTATGTTGGGAATATTCCAAATAAGTTAGAGTAAAGAAGTTTGTGCTCACATTTCAGTATTCTACCTTGTGACAGTATAAATACATTACTGATTAAAATGCTTTGGTAAAGGATATTTTTTAATGAGAAAAAAGTAGAGGTTCAGAAGAATAAACAAAGCTTGAAAAATATTTTATACACAATCATAATAAAAATGTTAGAATAAAAATCAGGTTATTTTCATATAGAAAATACTGTTATCAACAAAAAATTTTCTCCTTTGTTTTTTAAGGGTATTTTTAAATTTTTTTAAATGTAAAAATTTGTGTCTTATTGACAGCTTAGAAATATTTGCAACTATGCAGTCCTAGTCAGGGGAAACTGTAGCTAAATATGAAGAGTAACAACAGGAAGTTGTATTTTTGTTTCAGCTTGTTTTAATTTTTTTATTTATTCTGATGCATAGTCAAAAATCTTAAATCTCAAAGTTACCTCATTACCATGATATTGGTTTCCTGGAGTTGCTGTAATAAAAAACCACAAACTGGGTGACTTAAACAGACATTTATTGTCTCACAGTTATGGAGACTAGAATTTTAAGATCAAGGTGCAGGCAGAGTTGGTTTCTTCTGAGGTCCATGATGGAAGGATCCACTGCAGGTGTCCCTCCTTGGCTTGCAGATAGTAATTTCATATTCACATGGTGTTCTTCCTGTAGGTGACTCAATCTCCACACATCACCACATTTCTTTTTATAAAGATACTGGTCATATTGGATTAAAATCCACCTTAATTAACTCATTTTAACTTGGTAAAAACCCTATTGCCAAATAAGGTTACATTTCTGATGTACTAGGGGTTAGGATTTCAGCCTATGAATTTGGAGGGGGGACATAATTCAACCCATAACAACCATAAATCTCAGTGCAAAATTGAAACATATAACTGAGAGGGAGGCTTACTGCTAGGCCATCTTTCCAACTCTTGTGGAAGCAAAGGGTCTTTCTACCCAGGGAAGAAAACTAGCATTCTTCTTGCTTTTCACTAACACAAAGTAATCATAGCACCTGATTCCCTGGCTTTCCCAAGTGAATGTGTTATTTGTTAATAAGTAATATGGAATGTCTGCAACCCAAAAATGGAAGATAATTTTAAATGTATGATGTGGCTTAGTTTTCAAAAATTGTATGTCTACACTTGAATCAAATGAGTCATTGAATGTCTACCTTAGAGTCTTCTATATCAAATCAATATCTTGAATTTGTTACTTTAATTGCTTGCTTGGTGTTGGTCACAGACTGACATTTTAACTTTAGTTCTTGGAGTTTATCAAGATGAATATTGGAAACACACTTGAATTTTTATTCCACATTTGCTGTAAAACTACAATTGCCCATTTTTTTCTGAGTTTAGCAATTAGGAACCTTGTCTTCCTCAATAGTTTACTTTGACTTTTTAGGTTATGAAAATTAGTAACTTAAAATGTTAATCATTTTTGCTGTAGTGGAATGTTGTCAGAATTTATGTTGTCAGAGCAATTCTGGTGAGTTTTATATTGGGAGCTTTGTTTTGTCTTGTATTACAGTCTTTTAAAAATATTTATATTTTAATCTGTGTGTGTGTGTGTGTGTGTGTGTGTGTGTGTGTGTTTGTGCGCATGCATGCACATCTGCTCGTGTTCCTCTTGTTTGGCAAGTTTCTCTCTAAAACTTCATGGAAATATGTGGGGGTGGGGAAAGAGAGTTAATAATTTTAAAATTTAAGAACAAGGAAAGGAAACAACCTATCTTCATGTTTTTTATATTGTCTATGATGACACAGTTACTCTCAATACTTGAGAAGTAATCCAATTCTGTCTGTCCAAAGGCAGAATGGTTCTTAGAGTCTGTGTATGTCTGTTATTCCAACTACATCACATGATTGATAGCCAAATACTCAGTGGTTTCAGCAAATGTCACAACTGAAATACTACAGGAATTTAAACTTCTGCTACTGAGCATTTCAAAACCACTTGTTGTCTTAGCACTGTATGATTTATTAAAGACTGAATTAAAATTATCTGCTAAGGTATTTTTAGTAACTTTAAAGCTAAAGCTATACTTCTGCAATGCCTGGACATTTGTCCAAATTACTCAGAGCAATAGACGAGTTTTATATCAAACCTACAAGCAAATTTAATGGCAACAAATTTAAATAATATTTCTTCTTTAATATTTTATTAAGTTAATTTTGTTTGCTTTGACCTGCAATATCACTAAAATTTGATGAACATTTGAGACTGAATAACATTCTATTCAGATATGTTTATAACTCAGGTAACCCTTGAACAAATTTCTTAATTTCTCTGGCTCCCCAAATCCCCTAGACAGATCATCGAACATTCACATTAGGGTTGTTTTATTAAGTGAGTAGTGTATCCCTTCTCATTGATTGGTGCATATTACAGCACCAATTGGCTAATAACCAGATTCTTGTCTTCCCCCACTTCTGTCTACGAAGACACTGGTATCTTAGGGTATTTTTTAATTATTTAAGCTGATAGGATCAATTAGAGCATGACTGTAACTAATAGAGTTTCTAGACAAATTGCCACTTTCTTTTTCTTTTTTTTCTGCGTTTCAGGTGCCAAAAAGTATTAATACAGGATCTTTAGTTACCCGACAAATTCCTTCATTTTATAAGAAAGCCACATAACCCAGTAACTTCTTTCAGTAATTATCTGAGGACCACTCTATCTTCTGGGCTGTTTGCCTGTGTTTTGATAATTCAGCAGCATTTTTGTTTGTGATGAGGAATGCATTTCTCACTTTTCATTATGATGTAGTTCCAGACCACAACCTGTCTCATAGATTGTCCATTCACTTTCCTGGGGGTGACCTCTGATCCTTTAACCCAAACAGAGTGATAGAGTGATCAGATAGAATTGTGAGTCCAGCAATGAAGCAGATGAGTGTATGCCCGGTGGACTACTCTACTTTGACCAAAATGTATTCATCAATTCTATGTGGAGTCTACAATGTTATGTTCTAAAAATAGATGTAAGTGCTATTTTAAGTCTCAAGAGAAATTCTGAAGATCTAAATTAGAGTATAAAACTTTCCATTTCTCAAGTTATAGGATCACATATTTTCCTAAACCATTCATGAACAGGAGACATTATAATAATAGTTTGTACTAAAATAAATGTGTTGATGTATTTCAGATCCTTCTAGACCAAATTTATCTATGCCATAATAAAAAGAAAAGAGTAATCAAGATCCATAAACTAAATATGTGAATTTTTTAAGTTAGTTACTATATTGGGTGATCTACAATGCCAATTTGTCAAAATTGGAGGAAGCTTAATGGATTGCTAAATAGCAATGCCACACCTTATTATATGCCACACCTAATATAAACAAACTACATAATAGTTTGTTTATATTAATATATTATTTCATTTTCAAATCCTTGCTGTATATAATGTCATAACTATAATTTTTATTTTATATGTATACCTTTTCATAGAAGTAACTTTAAACTTGTAACCAAAGTTATAACATTATCTGTTTAATTTTAAAGTATATTTCAGTGTTTATGAGCCTAGTCCTAAGGATGTTGTTCAAAGAAATAGCTGAGTGATAATTCAATATTACTTCTCAGCTAAGGTTTTATTTAACTAAATTGCAAAGTTCATCTACTCTATATCTATAGTAGCTATGAAAACCTCTTATTTCTCTTCTCTTTTGCCAGTAGAAACCTGAAACTAATGTGTTCAGAAAATGAAGTAAGCAATCTTAAAATACTGTAGCTGGCAGCAACCAGAGAACATTATCAGAGCTTTAGAGCACAATTTCAAAATCATATGATAATACTTTGTGGATATACTAGGTGATGGGACCATCTGTAACTTCTGGTGCTAATAGAAAACACCCTTACATGACAGATTTAATTTTTTTAAGTACTTTAATCTTATTTTATCAACTCAGAATGTCAGTTCTAGTCTCCAAAGAAATTCAGCTGTTACTCTATGTACTGTTTGCATTAAAGTTTCCAAAAAAAAAAAGTTCTAATAACAATCATAAGTGGATGTGGAATAGTTTCTAGACAACTAAATCCACAGTGTGAGAATGTACAAAAATATTCTGGTGTTAATTTACCTCATAAATGTTATTAAAATGCAGATTTTAAATTCTTCAAGTAACACAACTTTATTGGATTAATAATATGTTAAAATAATTTTCAATCAAAATTTCATTTGTCAGATAGCCAATATTTATAAATTTTTAAATTTATTATCTATATAAAATTATACTAAAATGTCATCATGATCCTATTATTCAACAAGTTCTGATTTTGTGCACTGAAAATGAGATAGGATGGTCATTAAAATTTGTTTTCTCATATTAGCTACAGATTATTAAAATGGAAGAGACAAGAATAAAATATAATTAATATACAAATAACTAAAAGTAGAAAACTACTCTGACAAAAAAAGCAATTGATTTCTTTTTTCATGAATCAATGTATTTTAATGAGATATAATTGACATGTAACATATTTGTTTCAAGTTTACAACATAATGATTAAATATTTGTATATATAGCAAAATAATCACCACAAAAAATCTAGTAAAATCTATCACCACACAGTTACAAATATATTTTTTCTTGTGATGAAATCTTTTAAGATCCTCTCTCTTAGAAACTTCATTCTCTTAGAAACAGTGTTATTAACTATAGTCACCATGCTGTACATTATATTCCCAGGACTTAATTATTTTTATAACTGGAAGTTTGTACCTTTTGACCACCTTCACTCTTTTTATCCACGACCACACACACTACCTCCAGCAACCACAAATCTGTTTTCTGTGCCTACCAGTTAGCCTTTTGTTTTGTTTTGTTTTAGATTCCACACGTGAGATCACATGGCGTTTGTCTTTCTTTGTGTGATATTTTTTTTGTGGGTGGGAGTTCCCTGACTGGGAATCGAACCCAGGTCGCAGCGTTCAGAGTGCCAAAGCCTAGCCACTACACCACCAGGGAACTCCTTTCTTTGTATGATTTATTTCACTTAGCATGATGCCCTGCATTGTTGCAAATGACAAGATTTTCTTCTTTTTGAGGCTGAATAATATTCCATTGTGTAAATATACACCACATTTTTTACTCATTCATCTATTGATGAATGTTTAGGGTGCTTTCTATGTCCCCAGAAGTAGAATTGCTGCATCATAAGTCAGACCTAGTTTTGATTTTTTTGAGGAACCCCCATACTGTTTTCCATAATGACTGCAGCAATTTACATTCCCACCAACAGTGCACAAGGGTGCCCTTCACTTCAGATTCTTGCAAACATTTGTTACTTCTTGTCTTTTTTATAATAGTCATTCTAGCAGGTATAAAATGATATTTCATTTTGTTTTGATTTGCATTTCCCTGATGATTAGTGAGGTTGAGCACTTTTTCATGTATCTGTTGGCAATTTGTATGTCAAAATTATCTTTCAGAACAAAGATAATTTTGGAGGAAAAAAGTGCTGACCTAAGAAACAAAAATCTCAATTAAATATTTTTGTAAACTGCATTCTCACCAAAGTGCTAGCTCACCCAGAAGCAAAATTTAAGTGCCACAATTTGCTGAAATTGAACCCCAGTGTAAGAGTCTCAACAGCTTAGAAAAAAATCAGGCAAACTAAGAAACCAAATAGAACAAAACAAAAACTCAGATTGAAACTGGTGTCATAGTAACACTGTTGACTGGTGAAGAAAATATAAACTATGAAGAGCTTGTGTTCTTCAAAAGTGACTAGGATAAATGGAAACATGAAAACCTAACAGATATAATAGACAGCTTCCACATAAATATGACAGATTAACCACACTTGATTTATTCCCCCTTATACAAACCTACATTAAAATGACAAGACAGTAATAAAATATTGTATTCATTCACATGGACAAAAAGAATTTGAAAAGGGACACCAGTGAGAAAAGATTCCAACAGGGGTTTGAAAGAAAAAAAGCTGGTGGCTTCCAATGTTAAGTTCATGGAAGGTGGTATTGGTATTAAAGAGAGATATTAAAGATATTGAAGAGAGGTTCAGAATTTGAGCAAACCATGAACCTGCAAAATAAGGTTGATCCCAAGATCAACCACACTTCAGAGATTCACAAGAAGGAATCACAGGAATCAGTATATAATTGTACTCACAGAAAAAAGAAATTATTACAGTGACACAAGAAGGACCAATAAAAGAAAAGCTAAAAGACACACCCTGGAGGTATCTACCTGCAGGCTGCCTATACTCTACCCCCTGTCACACAGAACACACATTTCTTCATTCAGGAAAAAATGCAGCAGCAATATTTCTTCCCAGGAAATACTGTTTGTGATTAATAGTTTAAGGGTTTTATTGGGGGCTGGTCATACAAGCAATTTTTGCCTAGCAACTACAAAAATTCCAGACTTCCAGAAGTACAGCAGGTATTCATCATAAGTTACAGTGTTTGTACAAACAGCTTAGACATGGCAATATTACCTTATTGGTTAGTGACAAAGGAAACATTTTGAAAGCCAAGGTACCAATGCCAGCCAAGGGCCAACCTTGCAAGCTTCCAAAGACAGTAGCCTCAAGCTCGCTGTGTTAACGTCTGCACAGTCCCATCCCAGTTTTACCAAATGACTTCCCCCTCCACTTCTTTGCTGGATGAAAGAGATTTATTCCCTGGAGAAATTGAATCAGGATGTTTTAAAGTGGGGACACAGACCTCATGTAGCACAGAAGTGAGTCCCAGGACTAAAATGCAAGGGGAGTAAGTAAAAGGTGTGCATATTGAGCTATGGCGTTCTTGGGCCACCCCACTGCTCAGAAACTTGGAAGGTTCTACTCTAGAGAAATTGAATAGCTCCCAGGAAAAAAATATTTTGTACTTCATGTGAAGATTTTTCAATAAGAAGATTATAAATATTTTTATGTATTTCTCCAAATTAAATAACTGATTATTTTAGTAGGTACCTGACTGATTTGCTAGGCACCCCTCTTCTGAAACGGCCTCTTCCCCCATCAATATGGTTTACGCGGAAGTGTTTCCCTCAGTCAGTGTAACCCTCTCCCCATGTCCAGTCTGATTTCGAGTCTGTGCCCAACTCAAGTTGAATTCCTTTGTGAGGATATTTATTTTCTCTTTTAATAGTTTATGGCCAAAAAGTATGATTTGCTACATCATTAAGAACTGAGACAAAATATTGTTGACTAATTAACACATATTACAAATCAAGAGCTTCCATTACAGATCTGGTAGGATATTTTTATTCAGCTCTAGGGAAAGCTTGAGGTCATTCTCTTCCTGGTGTCTAAAATGATGAGGTGCAAAATTTGGAAATCATTGGCAACCACATGTCCTGCCATGTGGATAAATTGGCCTTGCAGTGAAGGAGAATAAAGTTCAACAACAGGCAGGAATGGTAGCACTGGAATACCTGGTGTGGAATGTGCCTGATGCTCAATTGCATACTTGCCCTTTCAATGGTTTGGTATTCAACACTTTCCTGAATTCTATAAGCCAATCCATTTGCTTTTATTCCTATGTTGTTTTGAGTTGGCTTTCCATCATTTGCAAATAAAACTGTTATTACTAAATATATTACAAAAATAAACCATTCTTATTAGATGAATTTTTAAACTTATTTTTAGTTTTCTGCATTCTTTCTGGAACCCAAATGACATTTTACCCATATTTTCTCTGACTCAGTTATTTCATGGGTAAAATAAAAGGACCGGACATTAGTGTTTCAGCCCTGGTTGAGCAGAAGGAGTCACCCAGAGCTTTTTAGCTTTTATTTTTATGCCCTGATTCCACGCTGCATACTTTCTTTTCCTTTTTCAAATACCGAAATGTGAAGTTCTATAATCCAACTAGAACATGTATGCAATATATTAGGCTAACCTGAGAGATATTATGGTGGTGAAAGATTGAAGTATAACTGAATTGAAATTATGTAATAGAATATATATCTGATCTAATTCATCCACATTCTAAAAGATGACAGTTAATTAAATATCAAATTTGTTTTTGTCATCTTTATTATAATGACAAGAAGGGAACAAAAGTATCTGAGGCAAATAAAAAAAGTAAATAATTTTAAACAATACCAGTGTAGAAACAAACAAAAAATTGTAATATTTAAGGAAAATCTAGCTTTACAAAGACTAGAATCTTTTAAAGAAAATAATATTAAATCAGTCATCTGCTAAGAATTCAGAAATTGTTTTTGAATGTCTATTTTATCTCAGAAAATAGCTATAAAACAAGGATAAATAACTCCTTCAGCAGAGCCTTCCAAACCTCCAGCCTAGGATAAAGACCCTGCAAAGCTCAGCACACCCAGAGGTCACAGCCTTGTTTCCTCCCTCCCAAGGAAAGAAACAGAAGAAATATGTCTCTCTCTCATTTTCATCCAAGTCCTAATCATCATTTAAAACATTTTTATTTGCCATTAGATTTTTTTATTACTTTTTACTAATGAATTCAATTAAATACTAACAGAACATCTGTTCCAGACAAAGTACAATAACAACTCCAAAAGAAAAAGAAAAGTTAAAATAATTCTGCCTTTCTTTGAATTTCTGGAGATAGAGCAAGTTCAAGTAAAAAAAATATGGACACCACAAACATGTAAATACCAGGTAAGCTATAAAGATAATAAGTACAAACACTGGCACTATTGTACAATGAAGGGTTAATGTCTAAATACTTTAATCCAGGCCATGCCACTTTCCTGCTTGGTGACTTTAACAGGTGATTTAGTCTCAACTTCCTTATTTTCAAAATGAAAATAAAAATATCTATTTCAAAAATCAGTTCTCAGAATTTAATTGAAACTTGCAACATGAATATCATAGTATCTATTATAGCGTTAGTCACCAAACAAA
Organism: Lyroderma lyra; assembly: GCA_004026885.1. Lineage (NCBI taxonomy): Eukaryota > Metazoa > Chordata > Mammalia > Chiroptera > Megadermatidae > Lyroderma > Lyroderma lyra. The sequence continues at coordinate 163,267 of PVJL010001408.1, forward strand.
AGAATTGTCTTTGTCAAGGCTTTTTTGATGGAAAGATTTTTTAAATGTTGAATGCAATTATCTTAAGGAAATTTAAAAATTTTTTTATTAGGAGAGAAAAAGAACAGAATCCAAGAACTAAACCACTGGAAATCTAAGTAGCTATTCTCACAATTGTTTCTCTCACTTTCTCTTTCTCTGCTCATATAGTCATGACACATAAAAACAGACTTCGTAACTTGCAAAAAACTTCTAGCCACACATTAAAAACCAGTTTAAATACTATTCGTTCTACAAAGTATTCACAACTGACCCAGAGCCAAAGAAACAATCACTCTCCTGCGCCTGTACCTTGCACACTGTATCATCTGTGTACTGCTGCCCATACTCCCATTCGTACGTGCATGCACATACGTACGTACACTCTGGTACATAGTCTGTGTAGGTCTGTTCTCTTCGAGAGTCATCAGAGTGAAAACCTTAGAATCTGTGACAACAGAGATCATTCAGAGCCAGCTCGATCTTCTCTACAAATGGGTAACACACTGTTGCCTCTTTCATTTCTTAAATTCATAATTCTTCCTTCTTGGTTTCTATGGATCAGGAATTCGGGAAGAGCGTGGATGGGAAGTTCTGACTCAGAGTCTGTCATTATGGTTGTAGTCAATCATTGAGTACAGTTGGAGCAGGTGACTGGCTGGCATCTATTTTTTTAAACTTAGTGTTAGAGCTTCTCCATAGCTCTCTTCACGTAGGGTAGTTTGGGCTTCCTTGATGCATGGTTTCCCTAGTGAAATTAGGGCTCCATGCTTAAAGCAACAAAAATTATTCATTTGCTTATGAATCTGTAATTTGAATCTGAAATTTGAGCAGAACTAAACCCAGTATCAGCTAAAGTCACTCAAAGGCTGGACAGTTACTTTCAAGACGGCTCACTGACAGGTTGATACTGGCTATTGGCTGAGAACTCAGCTATGACTATGACACAGAAGACCCCATCTGGGCCTTTTCACAGGCTACTTGGGCTTTTTCACAATAGGGTAGCTAGATTCCAAAAACAAATGTCCCATATAAACAAGGGAATTTCATGGCACTTTTGAGTCTAGCCTCAGAAATCGCACAGCATCACTAATGCCACAGTCTATTTGTTAGAAGCCACAACCATGCCAAAAATCAAAGGAAAGGAATTAGGCTCTACCTCTTCGAAGAGTGGTAAGTTTCTAAAAGACTACTGTAGAATGAGAAATTTTGTCAAGAACACCTTTGGAAAACACAATCTTCCACAACATATCCCTAAGAATATGGAAAACCTTATCTGAAATTCTGGGGGCCAGATGTGTATCAAAAATCAAAAGCTTTCACTTTTTGGAAAGATAACATTGTATATGTAATACTTCTTATGTAAAATTCCCAGTAGATCTGAGGAAGCAACTATAATCAAGAATATTCATATTTTTCCAGTGTAGTAGTCATTCTACTTCTAAGTAAAGTAAATAAACATTACAAAGAGATTTATGTCAGTTCAGATCATGTTTTGCCACCAAATTAGTTTACCACATATTTACACACACACACATATTTTTAGAGCTTTGGGGTTTTGGATTTGTAAATAAGTGATTGTACAACAACAATTACAATGCTTAGGAAAAGATTAGTATCTTGGTGATTTCTCAAAGATATGTGTCATTAAAAACTGTATTTTTGTTTATGTTTTTAGGTAACATATTTTTCAAAGAGTAGTACCAGTTTATAATTTTTATATTTTGTCATGATGAACTGAAAGTAGAATCTCAATTTAACAACTTAAGATTTTCAAGATTTGGGGCGAGGGGCAGTGGGTTTTCAAAATGATGTGGATAACATAGATGAAAAATGTCTTCTATCAAGAAATAATAATGAATGTGAAGAATAAACAATGGTTTTAGAGAAAAGTGATGCTTTTCTACCAAGATCAGTTCAAAATGTCTATTTGGCAAGGCAATATGTCTTAGAGGGATCTCAAGAGCCATCTGCCGTTGGCAATGCTGGAAGAGCCTTGCTCCCCTATTATTTAACACCTTTAAATGTTTACTACAAATATTTATCAAAGAAAATTTAATAATCATTCAACTTTTGGATAAAATTTCAGACTTTCTGTATTGCCCCAGAGACTTATTCTGATGGTGATCTTCAGCCTTAGTTTAAACTAGACATTCATTTTAATATCCAAACATCCAGCATCTAGCCAAAACATGTATTTTGTTCCTCTTTAAACAGTGTAATCTGTAAAACTGTTACGTTTTCATTTAAAAACATTCTCTTGGCTACAAAAGCAAGATAAGAATGAATTAAATATGCATATGACCTGATATTTAATAATTTTCATTTTTAAAAGCACAGTATTATTGTACCTACTTTATAATATTGCATGTTTTTTCAATCAACTTTCCTTTAGATAATTTAAAAAGATAACAAAATCATTGAGTTTTAAAGCCTTGGAAAATTTTACATGGTTAATCCAACCTCACTTTATACATGAGGCACCCAAAATTCAAAGCAGCTAGCTAATTTACACATCATGTTTCTGCCATGTTACAGAAATTTTCTCCAATTCACTTATTCTTGATGAACTCATTTAAAGTAAACCAAATTAACCCTTTCACTGTAAAAAATAGTAGAAGCTTTGTGCTTGATTTCCACACATTTTCACTAACCAACACAAGGAAATTTCTTTCCCAATCTTTCTTCAACAAAACTTATCTGAACATGTGTTTTATCAAATAATTACTAATAATATGCATGGTTATCTCAGGTGATGCTATTCATTCTGTTCACTAACAGTTAAATTAAGAAAAAAAACAGTGGAATAAAATATTCAGTCTTTGATGTTTGAATCGTTATTCACAAAAGAAAGCACATAAAAGATCATTTGTTTTTATTTCTCCAAATGAATCTAAAGAGTTTGTGCAGTTTGGATCTAACATAGATAATTCAGCAGAGTATGAATAACAAACCGAACTACATTTGCTTTATCTTTCTTTGAAATCTGATTGAGAAAAACCTTAATCATTATTATGATTAACATCCCTGATACATATTTTTCAGATGGTGAATATGACTTTCATTTTGATAAATTAATATAACTACATACAAAATTCATAATAATCCAAACCAGTCTTCAGAATTTTTTCCAGAAAATCTTCTACACTCTATATTTTTCTTTAACATATAAACTATAAGTCATGTACCCACCTTCCCAAACTTCATTTCCTCCTCCTCCCCACTACTTCATTTTTCAGAAAGAGAAAAAATAAAGTAAAACTGATATGACATTTTTAATATTAAATTCAGCTGTGTCTACAAAAATGTAGAATGATGTGATTTTGTTTTGAGGTGTTTCTTTTATCCCTTTAGAAAGAGAAACTTTAGTTCATGCCTCAATTTTGTCCAGACTTAAACTTAAACATTGCTTCTCTATTTTATGTAACTTGTAGTACCCACAGAGTCTGAGAATGTGACAGAGGAGCGCTTCCATGTCTGGGAATGTGACAGGGGACACATTATATCTATTTTTAAATCTTTAGAATCATTGCAGTAGCTGAAACCTGGAAACTAGACTTGAATGACCTCATTGTTGGACCTGACCTAACACCCAGTTATCTTTCCCTCAGGTTGTACACTTGGCTATTCCTCCCGTCATTTATGTGCTTCCTGCAATATCCTCATAGACCACCATCACTTCTCCATTCATTCTCCAACCACTCCTTACCACAATACTCTGACTAAATGATAACCTAGTGGCTGGAAAGAGTTAGGAGAACTTTATAAAGGCCAAACTAAATTCCATTCAGTATAGTAACTGAATGTTATTTTTATGAGTTTGAATAGTGAAGTCACATCCATAGGAGACTAGCAAAATCCAATAGGGCAGACAAACCAAGACACTGGAGCCCCTCACTTTGGAGAGATAATTTGTTTTTTGTCCCTCTAAATAACACTGATAGATGAAAGATAAGTTGAATATATTGCAACGACTCCACTTCCAGAAGTATTCCTGATGGGCTTCTCATCTGAGATTCATTTTAACTGTATATGTGTTCACTAAATACTTCCTACACAAAAGACTCTGTGCTTCCTGCCTTTTCTCTACCTGGCTCTATAATAGGCAATAGAAAGATAGAAAGACGTGCTGTGTGTTCTCCTTTTTTGAAGGGCTTACAATTTAATGGCGAGGATACACACTGACAACGGTATGAGAAAATCCTGTACTAGAAATACAGGCAATACAATAAAATAAAAAAAAATAAAAAATAAAAATAAAAAAAAAAAGAAATACAGGCAGAAGAAGCTGGGAACCCAGAAAAGAGACCCAATCCAGCCTAAACATAAAAGTGAATAATTTCAGGAGAGAGATGCTTAGTGAATAACAATGGGTGGAGATAATAGGAGGTGCTTTTAAGTAAAGGAAACAACCCAGATGAAGGCACACAATGCAGCACAGTACTACAGGAAACCACAAAGTGTTCAGTGTGCTGGAAGCACATATTAAGGTGTGAGATGAGGTGAAGCTGGAGAGGTAATACATGGAATTTATTTAATGACAAGTAATTTGTTCCACTTAAAAATTTCTGGGAGCCATATGGATGTTGGGTTGGAGTCCAAAACTAAAGATGTGGTCATGAAAATGAGAAGAAAATTTGGAAGTTAATTGGAAGTGATTTATTTGTTCCTTACTTTTTACTAAATGTATTGTGGTGACATTGGTTAGCAAAATTATAGATTTCAAGTATGCATTTCTATAATACATCATCTATGTGTGTTCACCACCCAGAGTTAGTTCTCCTTTCATAACCATATATTTGACCCCCTTCACCTTCTTCTACCACCCCCTCCCAGCTTTACTCTCTGGTAACCACTAAACTGCTGCTGTGTCTATTAATTTTTGTTTGCTTATTTGTTAGTCTTATTTGTTGCTTTAAGTTTTATATGCCACACATGAGTGAAATGTATGATTCTCTACTTTTTCTGACTTATTTTGCTTAGCATGATAATGTCAAGATCCATCTATGTTTTCACAAATGACAGTAGACTCTCCAATAACCAAAATTCAAGCAACTGGCACTCTCAAGCAACTGAAAAAGAAATAGAAGAAATAATACTATCCAGCATGGGTGCCAGTTAACTGAGTGTGTACTTACATTTATCCAGCATCTACCAATCCTCATGAGAGTCTACTGTATTTCATCTTTTCTTATAGCTGAGTAATATTCCATTATGTATATGTACCACAGCTTCTTTATCCAAACACCAATGGAAAGACACTTTGGTTCTTTTCCTGTCTTGGCCACCTTGAATAATGCTGCAATAAAAAAAGGGGTGCATTTATCTTTATGGATAAATGTTTTCAGAATTTTTGTGTAGATACCCAGAAGAGGGATTGCTGGGTTATATAGTAATTCTAGTCTTAATTTTTTGAGGAACTTTTATACTGTTTTCCATAGGGATTGTATTAATTTATATTACTATCAGTAGTATATGAGAGTTTCTTTATCTTCACAGCCTTTCCAATGTTTATTATTAGTTGTCTTATTGATAATAGCCATTCTAACACTTATAAGTTATCTCATTGTGGTTTTGATTTGCATTTCCCTAAAAAGTAGTGAAGTTCAGTATCTTTTCATATATCTGTTGGCCATTTGTATGTCTTTCTGAGAGAAGTATCTGTTCAGGTCTTCTGCCCAATTTTTAAATGAATTGTTTGTTTTTTTGTTGTTGAGTTGTAGTTCTTTATATATTTGTATATTACCCCATTTATCGGAGGTGTTGTTTGCAAATATCTTCTCCCATTCAGTTGGTTGCCTCTTTGTTTTCCTGATGACTTCTTTTGCTGTGTAGAATCTTTTTTGTTAAATACAGTCCCATTCATTTATTTTTGCTTTTTCTTTCCTTGCCTTTGAGGTCAAATTCACAAAATCTTCTCTGAATCCAAGGTCCATAAGTTTAGTACCTATGCTTTCTTCTATGCAATTTTTTGTTTCAGGTCTTTGATCCATTTTGAGTTAATTTTGGTGTATGGTGACAGTCAGCAGTCTAATTTCATTCTTTTGCATGTGACTTTCCAATTTTTCCCGGCACCATTTATCAAAGAGGCTTTCTTTTCTACATTGTATGCTTTTGGCTCTTTTGTTAAAAATTATCTGCCCAGGGAGAGAAGAGGGAAAGAGTCAAATATATGGGAATGAGAAGAGAACTGAATGTGGGTGGTGAACACATAATGCAACACATAGATGATGCACTGTAGAATTGTTCATCAGGAACCTATGTAATTTTTATTAACCAATGTCATGCCAATGAATTTAACAACAACAAAAAAATTTACCTGCCCATTTATATGTGTGTTTCTTTCTGGGTTCTGAATTCTATTCCATTGGTCTCTGTGTCTATTTTTCTGCCAATACCATGCTGCTTTGATTATTGTCACTTTGTAGTATAAATTGAAGTCAGGGAGGTGATACCTCTAGCCTTGTTTTTTCTTCTCAGGATTGCTTTGGCTTTTTGCAGTTTTTGTGATTCTATACAGATCTGATTATCTTTTTGTTAAATTTTTTTAAAAAATAGCCATCGGGATTTTGATAGGGATTTTATTCAATCTGCATATTGCTTTTGGTAATGTGGCCATCTTAACTATGTTGATTCTTCCAATTCCTGAACACAAAATATCTTTCTATTTCTTTGTGTCTTCTTCAATTTCCTTTAATAATGTATTGCAGTTTCCAGTGTATAGGTCCTTCACATTCTTTGTTAAGTTTATTCCTAGGTATTTTATTCTTGTTGCAATTGCAAAAGAACCTGGTTATTGTTATTTTTGTTTTTTCAAAATTTCATTATTAGTATATAGGAATGCAATGACTCTTGTACATTGATTTTGTATTTAAACTATTAAAAGAGAAATTACCTGCCAAAAATAATAAATATATCCAGTAAAGTTATCCTTTAGACATGGAAGTGATTCAGAGGCTTGGTCATTTATGGGACTCTAAAGCAGAATGAGAGAAGTCTACGATAATTTTCATTTTGCTGTATCTGTCTTGTTGCAGAGTATTTGGGAAAACAAGCAAGTTAATGAAGGAAATAATGTAAGGGAAATTACAGAAGCAAGTTAGAGAGGGTTTTGATAAAGGTAAGTTTGAGATAGCTAGGAGACATCAGGAAAAAATAATAAAATTATGTATGTATGTGGATAAGGCTTAGTTTTTATGTTTGCTTATTTTGAATTTTCATTTTTTAATACGATCAATTAAATTAAGGCAGGGTTTCTCAAGATCAGCAAAATGGAAATGTTGAGGCAGATCATTTTTGTAGTGGGCTGCGCTGTGTGCTATTGGATGTTTATCAGCATATCTGGCCTCTCTGCTCACTAGATACCAGTAGCATTTTTTTCCTCCATTTGTAAAATGTCTCCAGGCATTGCAGATATCCCCCTGAGGAGCAAAACAACCCAGGAGAGAACTATTGGATTAAGTTATCCAAACTTTCAGTTTCTCAAGAACACACAGAAAGCAATAATTAAAATGTCCATTTGTCCATTTTAGATTATAGTCTCATCCTAAGTTTTTTCCTACCCATCAAAATCATATTAATATTTGAATCAGACATCACTAGAATTTTCTAACCTCTGAACAAGTTTCACCTTGTATACTTCTGTCCTCTGATTATTATTAAGTAACTTCAGCAATACCTATGAGGTATGATAAAAAATACAGTGAATGTTTAAATTTAAAAAATTTTGTACAGTAAAAGATATATTGCCATGAATCCTCCTCAAACACTCCCCCTTGCTTCAAACACACTTATCCTATCATTCTTGCCACTTTCTAAAGCAGTTCTAGAGTGATTTTAGTTGCTCTGTCATGGCTGCCTCAATATCCTGATTCAATTTAAATGTTTACCTTTCATAGTCATTTTAACTTAGGAGAAGAGCCAGAAGTCGCACAGTGCCAGATCCGGTGAATAAGGTGGATAAGAACACACCGTTATGTTTTTATTTGACAGAAATTGCTGTACCAGAAGCAATGTGTGCCCTGAATTGATTCAGGACATTGAGGCAGCCATGACTGTACGACTACAGACACTCACAAAAGAAGACTTCACAATTGCTTTAGAAAGTGGCAAGAATGCTGAGATAACTGTGTCTAAAGCAAAGTAGAGGGAGATTTTGAGGGTGATTAAGGGCAATGTGTCTTTTACTGTAATGAATTTTTAAAATTTAAACATTCATCACATTTTTAAAAATCATACCTTGTATGCTTTCTTTTCTTAGTCATGTTCCATTGTTGTGAAGAGAGGGAACTTGGAGCTTGTGATTAAACTTGGAAATGAGGAAGAAATAAAGAATAAAACACAGGGGTTAAGGAAACACACTATACTGGGAAACTGGAGAAAGGGAGGGAAGAAGAGAAGGAGGGAAGGAGGGATGGAGAAAAAAAAGCCTTCTTAATAGTCACAATCTTTATTTTTCCTTCTCTTTTTCTTTCAAGAAACTCATTAAGCCTTCAGAAATAGTGTTTCACTTTAATATACACTTGCTATTCCGTAGATGTTCCTAATTACATTAGCAATGAAAACATAATGGAATGCATTGGAACAGTGCTAAGGCCTCCCAGGCTCAATATTCTACAAATGATTTAACAAACTACAAATGCAGAACAGTCTTGCAACCAGGTGACCAGGTAAGTAATTTCCACTATCATCTTCTCAAACGTTTTGACACATTTAAACCCAAAAATGTCCACCTCTGTTCATCCAAGAAATTTTTTGAAATGTTTTATTTCAAGACAAGCCAAAGGAAAACTTCTTTGCATTTCAAATACCTTATTTAGACATTGAGTAGTAAATGTTTTATTTAGAAAAATGATTAATCATCCTGCAAGACTTATAAAATACTTATGAGAGGAAAAAAAAGACCTTTAAGTTGGAAAATTCCTCTCAAAGGAATGCTAAAGGTCGCAAAGAACATACTGGACCAATTTTTTTTTTTTTAATTCTCTTTGCATCACAGTGTATAACTCACATCTGGATTGCAACAGAGAGGCTGAGACTGTTTACAGATCATCATTATCAGAGACAGAAAAATGTAACTTAGTGAAGTGGGGCCCAGGGTAACTGAAATCACAAGCAGAACTCCCTGAAGAAAGCTCTTGAATCTGGCCTCTCATCCCAGCCAAAGAAATGGAGCCAGACCATGAAAGCATTTTTGTGTGGATGCATAGTTCTCTCCTGCAGAGGACTGCCGGTAAAAACAGACAGTCGTAGTTAGTGCTTTGCCATCATTTTTGTCCCCTCTAACCAGTCTGCTTTTAGACCAACTTCACAAGGTTAGACAAGATAGATGTTTCTCTGTTGACCCCCTTGCGAGCTGGAGAAAGCGTGTTGCAATTCTTTCACTTAAATGAAGGATTTATAGCTTCCAATAAGTAGTTTAGGTTTATGTTCTGGGCCTCCAGGCAAGATTTCTGAGATAGCTTCCCTGCCCCCACAGCCCACTGTCTACGTATTTCCTTCTGTCCATCCTTAACACCCAGTGCTAACAGGAAGTCCTTGCAACTCCAGTGCCTGGGGAAAATATCGCCAGACTGGGCGGTGCAAGAGGCCTCTGTGGGATACCCTGGATCAATTAGAAGCAGAAAAGAGCAGAGTAGGGGGTGGATGTAAACGAATCCAAAAGTATTGTGCCAAATAGCTAAATATCCTGTTCAGTTGCTTTAAATGTCCCTCTTTCTCCCTCCAGACCCCTAAGAGGAAGTACTGTATTAATTTGTTGTCTTTTCTTTTGAGCAAGTGCTCTAGAGCTCAGCTGCTACAGATAGTAAAATAAATCAATGTCCACAATCTTGCCAGAAGGCAGGCAGAGGGTGTTAGGAGCAAGAATTGAGTATTACAGCCATGTCCCCTGGAGAGAAGCTGCCTTCCCTTTGGGGGACTCCAGCACTGCATGAGGCAGCGCTATGTTCTTACGTCCGTGGTTTCCACAACAGTATGATCCTGATAATAATTAGATTATATGATAACAATTAGATCAAGAACATACTAAACAAAGTTTTCCTGTCAGTAAATGTGTTCCTAGTAAAAAATAAAACAAAATTTTCTTAATGATCTTGCTACAAAAATGTCAAGAATCCAGAAACAACTAAGTAGCCAATGCAATGATCGTCTCAGCACAACAGAATGGACTCCATCATTGGTTCTCCAAATGTAAGCATCTCAGAATATTTTAAAGGACATAAATATTTCTCATTTAAATATAATATTAACAGAAAATACTTGACAAATTTATAATGGGATTTGATTTACTTTTATGGCTTATGATAGATTTTTCTTTTTAAATCCAGTGTTTATCCTTTCTTCTAAAATTATGAATTTACCCCATTAGTGTTTAAAATAAATTATTTCTGCTCATATTGTGGTTTTAAAAATTGTGTCTCATTGAAATTCTTATTTGTGTTTTTAAGTATTAACAGTGATTTTTCTTTTCATGTGTTAAGAGTCATTTTTATTTATTTTTCTCTCTGGTAATTTTGTGTGTTTTCTTTTTCCTGAACTTTTATTATAGATTTGTAAGAGCTGTTCATTCTGCAAGGAAATTAACTAGTTGAATATGAATTTGAAATACTTCTTTTCTGGCATGTTACTTGTTTTGCCTTTTTATGGTACATTTGCCATACACTTTTTTCTTCAAAGCCACTCCCCTTTCTTGAGCTATAATGGCATGTCACATTTCTGGGTTGTGATGATTACATGTTTGATTCTGTTTCTTTAACAAGAACTTGAAAGTTGGAGCTATGTACATAATCACAGCCTCAACACAGTGTCTGGTACATACTGTATGGTCAATTAACATTTCAGTTCCCTCATGGCAGACATTTTGTCTATTTGGTTCACAGATATGTACCTAGCACATGACCACAGGTGGGCTCTAATTCTTAAAAAGAATTTTGCTGAATGAATGCATGAATAACTAATTCAGAATACTGTTCCAGATGTCAGATGGGTACTAGATTTATCAGAGTGATCACATCATAAGTTATATAAATGTCTAATCACTATATTGTACACCTGAGACTAATATAACACTGTGTGTCAACTGTAATTAAAAATAAATTTGTAAATTTAAATAAACAAATAAATAAATAATAATGTTCTAGGTACAATATTAATTCATGTATTTTTGTGATTTTTTTAGAAGAGATCAGATTTTATTTTTTATGTAATTCAGTATTGTCAACTAGAGTCACCATGTTTCACATTAGATCCTTAGACCTTATTAACTTTATAGCTGAAAGTTTGTACCCTTTACCCATCTCTCTCTCTCTATTGCCCCATCCCACTGCCCGTGGCAACCAGTTTGTATTCTCTGTTTCTATGAGTTTGACTTTTTCTTTTTATAGAGCTCACATATAAATACTACTATGCAGTATTTGTATTTCTCTTATTTCACTTAGTATATTACCTTCAAGTTCCATTCATGTTGTTGCAAATTGCAGATTTCCCTCCCTTTTATGGCTGAATAATATTCCATTGAATGTGTGTGCATGTATGTGTGTGTGTGTGTACATATATACATGTAGATAGATAGATAGATACATGTACACACATATATATGTATATATATGAAAAGGGGGAAGAGATTAAGAAGTACAGGTTGGTTTTTACACAGTAGTCATGGACATGTAGGGTATAGCATAAGGAATATCCTCAATAATATTGTAATAATGTATGGTGTCAGATGAGTATTAGATTTATTGGGGTGATGGGAGGATGGTTGGGGACAGGGTGAAAAGGGTGAAGGAATTAAGAAATACAAATTGATAGTTACAAAAAGTCATGGGGTATAAAGTAAAGCATAGGAATTATAGTCAATAATATGGTAATAACTATGTATAGTGCCAGATGGTTACTAGACTAGTCAGGGGGATCACTTCTTAAATTCTATACATGTCTAATACTATGCTGCTCACCTGAAATTAATAAAAAATAATATTAAATGTGAATTTTAATTTAAATATTTTTAAAGGATGTAAAAGGTACAGAGGAAGAAGAGTTCAAATTTTCAGGTATAAAAAATGAGTCTTGGAGATGTAATATACAGCATAGAAAATATAGTCAATAATATTGTGATAGCATAGTGTGGTGTCAGATGGTTGCTGGACTTGTCACTGGTGATCACTTATTTAAGTATATAAACATTGAATAACTACGGTGTACCCATGAAATTAATATAATAGTTTATGTTAGCTATACTTTAATAAAATTTTATTTAAATTATGATAATAAATGTGTTGAGAATCATTACACAGGTTTAAGGTGTAGAAATAAGGCAACCAATTGAATGTGAACAACAGTAACCTAGGGCTAAATGGTAGAAGTGAAGATGAAGAGAAGTAGTAATATATGGATATGTTTTAAGGCAAAACCAATAGAATTGGCTATTAAATTGGATGTTGTGTGTGAAACATGAAAAATAATAAGCTTTTTGATCAAAAAAATTCAGCGAATGGAATTGCTGTTAAGTGAGTTGGAAAGAATATGGAAGAAACAGGCTTGGTAAAAAAAATAAAAAATAAAAAAAAATTTTTTTAAATAAAAAAAAGAAAAAAGAAACAAAAAAGAAACAGGCTTGGGAGAAGTATCAGGATTGCTAAGAATTCTTATGCATTCCACATCTGCACCACAGATGAACAAATTAAACTATTAAAAGCTAGCACCAATTACTATATTGCTACAATGCTTATTATATTCATTAGAGTTATTCACAAACATTCCAAGTTTCTTTCCAGGCATCCGGTAATATCATACTTCCCCATCCAATCTGAACTTAGGTGTAGCCAAGTAACTAGTGGTCACTAATGAAATCTATTTAATAGAGATTCCCATTCCCACCAACTAGAGTCTCCATCAACCTGAGTCCCTGAGCCACCACAAGGAGCAAAATGTCCTGTATTGGACATTTAGCTAGAGCAAGAAATAAACTTTATTGAATTAAGCTACTGAAATTGTAGGGATGGTTGTAACTATAGCGTATTCTAGCATATTCTTAGTGGGATAGAAATTAGCACCCAATGTGAGATGCAGTCATGATATATACAACATACAACCATAAATATAATATATATCATTGCCTAGTAACCAGGTAGTAGGCAGCAAGAAAAGGAAACTATCATTGGAAGCTGGAAGGATGATGATTAATGTAATATATCAATGAAACTTTTGGTAAAGCTATTGCCTGAAATAACCTAGAAGGAAAATAATATACACTAAGAACCTGTAGATTTAGTGAACAAGATCAGAAAACAATGTTACTGTTGTGTGCTGATTGCTGTTGGGTTCATTTAATAAAGTACAGTATTCCCTGATTATCCATGGAGAATACCTTCTAAGACACCACTGGTATGATACCTGAAACCACAGATAGTACCAAACCCTACATATACTATTTTTTTTTTTTTGGTAGTTCCCTGGCTGGGAATTGAACCCAGGCTGCAGCATTGAGTGCACTGAAGCCTAGCCACTAAACCACCAGGGAACTCCCTATTTTTTCTTATACATACATACCTATGATAAAGTTTAATTTATAAATTAAGCATAGTAAGAGATTAGCAACAATAAATATAAAAATAGAACAATTTTAATATACTATAATAAAAGTTATGTGAGTGGTCTCTCTCTCAAAATATCTTATTGGACTGTACTCACCCTTCTTGTGATGATATGAGATGATACAATGCCTACCTATGTGATGAGGTAAAATGAGGTGAATGGCATAGACATTGTGACTTAGAGTTGGGCCATTATTGACCTTCTGACAAAATGTAACAAGCACTTTATGGATTTTCTTTGACATATTCAAATTGTAGCATCACTACAACTGTGCTTTGGGGACATTATTAAGTAAAATAATGGTTACTTGAACACAAGCACTGTGATACTACAACAGCTAATCTGATAATCAGAGTGACTACTAAATGACTAATGGGCAGGTATCATATACAACATGGATAAGCTGGACAAAGGATATTTGTGTCCTGGGCAGGATGGAGGAAGATGGTGCAAGATTTCATTTCAGGGTGTTACTCAAAATGGTGCAATTTAAAACTTATGAATTATTTATTTCTGGAATTTTCCATTTAATATTTTTGGACCATGGTTGACCATGGGTAACTCAAACCAGGGAAAGTGAAACCACAGATAAGTGGGGAAGACTACTGTATTATGAGAAAGAGATGTGTTGAGAAAAGAATTGGCTAGCTTCAGGCAGAATAAAAACAAGTAAGATAGGATAGCTAAAATCCACAAATAAGGTGCAAGAAGATACTAATTCTCCCTTCTCAACCTGTAAAAGAAATATTTAAGATGCATTGGAATAACAAAGACGAATTAGAACTCATCAAGGGTAAGTAAAATCAAGAATGTAGCTTTCAAACTCGTTAAAATCTTTGAAAGATTAAGGAAACAAGAAGAGCAAGGGACAATTAAATGTTTAATGCTGATTTATTTTTTCCAATTTGAGAAAGGGCTTAGGGAGAAAAACAAAACAAAACAAACAAAGCCTGGTTGGCTCTTAATTAATTCAAGGTGGACAGAAGAACTTCAGGGAAATGAATTAGTATGTCTAAAAATAAACTATGTGTGGTTATTGGCACAAAGAACTGAATGGAATCTAATAGATATGGTGTTTGCTATGTTTTCAACAAGCTATACTACCAAAGAAACCGCATATCTAAATTCAACAAGGTCAGTGACTTCTTAAGAATTGAAATTATCTTAGGTCCCTAACTTCCAGGCATAAAGCAGATTTCAAATAACGCTTGGTATTCAATGGCAGACAAATTTCCCAGTATCTATTTTGGTTAATAAATGAGTAATGGCAAAGAAAGAAATTTTTAAAGCATCCGATTCAAGAACCATGGGAATAGTGGACCAGGGAGCTCTCCCAGTGAGCAGAATTGAGAACTAATCAAGGAACATTTCTCACTGTCAAGGTATACCAAAATTGCTATGGATCTGTAGCTACTTTGTGTCTCTTGGTCTTCCCTTTTTAGATGAGAATGTGTATTTTGGTTGTCCTAATCTCTCTTCTATGGGAGATATATAATTTGTCTATTACATTCATAGATCTTCAGACTAAAAGGAATCACATCTGGACCTGGTAAAGAGACTGTGAAGTAGCACTCAGAGATTCTGGATGTGGAGCTGGATGCACAATCTGCATGGAAGTTCATCTTAAGAGATAGGAAAACACTTTGGGGACCAGAAACATAAATTGTGGTTGTGATTAGGGCTGCTCACTTTGGCCAATTCAAAACTGACCAGAAGCTAGATACTTGTAAGTCACTTCCAGGTAGAAGTTTGAGGGATGTGGGATTCCCCACGTTCCCACTTTCCTCAATCTGTCATAATGAAAGAATAGGAGGGAGTGGAGAAGTATAACTCCTTCGTGTGCCAAGGAGAATAGGAACCACTAGAGAGCAGCCCTAATGACTGCCATAGTCTGGCTTTGCTGAGAGAAGAATAGTTATCCCAGCGGTGGTATCGTCTCAGCCTCCCTCCCCATGAGTGAAAGAAATAGAAGAGCAGATCCTTCTCCCATTTTAGGTATACTGGGAGAAGGAGGAGTTAAGGTTTCAATCAAAATAATCAAAAGTAACCCCAATTTAATCTGTCCAAGATGTTGTCTAAGTTACAAAAAAAGAGAAATTCATCTGAGCATGATTCTAGACAATGACTGGAGAAAAATAGAATGATTTCATGTTCATTTCCAACTGAGTTCAATTGTTCAAGAAACTGGTGAAGCTGTGACCTTGTTGGAGAATGATTGTGCAAAGATAAATGTGGACTCTGAAAAAATGAATGTTGGAAGTATGAACAATATGTAATAGAGCTGAGTTTGAAGGCTTGTCCAGAATACTTTATCTCACCTAAGGAAGTACTCGTATACAGTGATAATTCAAACAGTTTAGAAAGGAACAAAATGTGAGTGTAGTCTTAAGAGTTCACCAACAGATGGATTTCTCTGTCATTACTAGAGAAATACCAAAAATTTTTTTAAAAAGCATAGAAATTGATTTTTAAAGTCCCTATTTCAGACCCTGAATTTCCAAACAGGAAACCTCTTCCTAAATAAGAAGTGTAGGTGGTGACCTCAATGCCGGAGTCCTGGGGTATGAAAACACTCCTACATCCCCACACCAAAACATGCCACCGAAGCATCGAGTAATGTGTTGAGCAGGCAATGGAGAAGGCTGTATTCCCTTTAATGCAAAAAGTAAATTATCAATAACTGAGTTTATTTTCAAAGAATAGCATTCCCACCATTAGTGCTTTAGAGACTGTGAGTGAATGGCTCCACTACTCAAAACAGACCTTTGGATGTTTTGAATACCAGAAATCACAGCATGTCAGTTTTTTGGAAAGTCACCAGGAGGCTGGTTGAAAAGGTGTCCATGAATATACAGACTATAACAATGGACTGATTGGAAAGGTCTGGTTAAGCAGAATATTTTTAGACTCAGGAAATGTGGATCGTCTCTTTAAAACCAGTGTAGCAGTGCAATATTGGTGATTTGTTTCTTCTGAGATCAGTTTGACCAAACTCTGACACCGATCTCATCTTCTTTCAACTACTTATCCCAATAAAGGTAAGAGAAGAGGAAGGCAGTGATGCCTTTCATCCAAAATTTGAGAAACAGTTGTCAAATGAATGATTTTAGGGGAACTGGCCTACTCCCTAACCAGCGGGAATAGCCAAGACATTATCAGAGCATCTGAAAGCTCAAGCAGCTGCTTAGTCAGCTTTTGGGAAGCCTGTGTGTCAACACCTTTCCTGAGGCCCCTCCTAAAACACACTGGCAAGATTAGAGTTCTAGTGCCTACAAACGGACAGGCCTGTCCATCTACCTGCTGTGTGACTGACTGAGCAACAATCAAAGGTACAAGGATTTGCAGGAGGTCTGAGCCCACAGTGAGACTGAAGACAACACTACACAGCCACACCAGGAGGATTCAGAGGTACGTGTAAGAGGTCAGTGAAGTGCAACCACCCATGTTTTAGCTTTGCTTGCAGAAAAGGTACACATTCTGTGGTGGGCTGCACTCATCAATATTGAGTTGAAAGCATGGGAATCACATAAAAGCAATGGCAGGCCTGATGGATCTTGCCTTGATCCCACCAGAAACCAGTCTCTGATCCAGTCAGGGAAAAGAAAAACCTGAAATCACCCCTGATGATGACATACAGTTGAAAAGGGATTGGCTGTGACTTTGCAGCACCAGCCTCAGCACTCACAGCCTGAATCCTCCTCTCCAGGAACCTAAGTAGAAATAGAAAGGGGATTTAAACATGAATAACAGACTTCTGTAGCCAATTTTTTGAGATTCTGAGGCTAAGGCGTGAACAATATGCTAGAGATTAGAAGATCAGTTCAAACTTCTGTACAATATTACATCCTATGTGGCTTCCTTTAAGGCAAAGAGAGCAGCTCACTGTTTGATGAAGCTGTAGTTGTCCAGAGCAGTCAACCATGGACAAGTGAAGAGCTCATGGGGTCCCTGACCAAGTTTTCTGAGCAGTTAATCCCCTGGGACTTTTGCCAAGGCCTCTGGAAGAATAGAACATTCTAAGAAAAGCAAAACGAAGGTTACATTTCCAACCAATAAATCATGGAGCTTACTTAAAAGCCTGGTTACATTTGAGTAACAAAAAAATGTTAAAATGTGACTTTCCTCCCATCTGAATTTCATGGAACAAATTCAAATCTAAATACAAATATTGGACAAATTTCTCTAATCAAAAGCTGCTTTCATACAGAAATATATTTGTAATATTTGGAAATGTAGATAAAAAAGACACAAAATATGTTTATGATTTTGTCACTAAAATATCTGGCTATTGGTAACTAGTTGGTGTATGACTTCAGCTAAAAAAGTTATTCTAATGGTCAGACAGCATTTTGTACCTCTTGAAACCAACAGTATCGGAGGTGCTCAAGGTTTGGTATAGTTTCTATTGTTACTCCCAATCCCATAATTTAAATACCATCTATATATTCAGATAACTTGAAATCTTATATTTGTATCGTAGACTCAAGTCTGAGCTCCATGCATTTAACTGCCTACTTAATACCTTCACTTGAAGTTCAAAAATCAAACTTGATATACACAAATCTCCTGCTCCACTCATGTGTTTTACTCTAGCCAAGGCCATTTCCACAACCAAGTTGTCCAAACAGAAATTCTCAGCATCACTCATGATAGTGCTTGATTACTCACTCTTCATTAGAAAATTAAAATTTTAAAAAAAGTTCATCCAACTACTGCCAGCTCAAAATGATTTCAAACTCACTCAGTTTCACTAGGTCCCCTGTCCCACCTGAGTCCCTGGCTGATGTCTTCTGGACTACTACCACAGTGTCATAGGTTGTCTCCCCCTGCCTCTCCTGCCACTCTCTGTGCTGTTTCTCCATCATCCAGTACACTCCTACCACATAAGGTGTACTTCCTGTTCCTCTGGGCCTTCAATCCTATTTACTGTCTCCCACTCATACTCCTCTCCCCTCTCTTCCTCTAGCTTATATTGTAAATTATAGAAGCATGGTGTAAATCACTTTTGCATGGTGTTATCAAAGTGTTCAATGAATATTTATTGCATAAATGAAATGATGTTGCTCCTCCTAGAGATTACACTGGAATAATCCTGCAAGGGAATTTAAATGCCATCTACTCAAACCCTTTCATTGTATGACTAAGGAAATCAGCAGGTATCTGGTGCCTCACTCAAGGCCGTGCATGTGGCCAAGCAGCAGAACCAGAATTTCTGATTATTAACCTTTGTATCTCCTACAATATCATTTAAGTGTAATGAATTGCAAACATCAACCAACTCTCATTCACTTTTTTACCATCCATTCATTGAATGCCTACCATGTTAGTACTGGGGCCACAATAAAGAAAAAGATAGATACTGACCCCATAATTCTTTGTTAGCGAAAATTGTTTCCTGAATGAAATACTGGTTACTCAACATTGCTTATAAAAATTTATAAATTCATTGATACATCATAGAAATTTAAAAATAGTTTCTTTCCTGAATAGTTCATTATTTTATTCTGATTGAATTCAGAAAAAAATATTTTTCCTAAGTTTAGTAATATAATTCTACTTGAAAGCAAAAACATCTAAACATTAATGAGTTTAGACCAGACAGCCAAGTTCATTTTTAATATTTTTCTCCTACAAAATTAACAGAACTTGTCAATAAAAAAGGAAAATATTGATCAAGCACTTGAATGTCTTGTTAAATACAGGTGTTTGATATCACAGTAAAAAATTAATGTTCCAATGGTTTAATGTTTGTCTGCATTTTTTTAATATTATTGAGGCATCTAATACTTTTTTTTGTAAGATCATAGTGTTCTCTCTTGGTCCTCTGCTTAGTTTTCAACTGTCAGGTTGCCAATTCAATTGCTCTCAAATTTCTCTGGACGATATTTTAAAATTTCCTTTTAGTTTATATGATATCTTACTTTCTGATATCTGTCTTTCCTTTAAAGAAGTATTTTATAGACATTACAACACAACTTTTAGCAAGGAAATATTAGCAAAGAAATCACTGTAGTAGATTTGTTTTTAACTCTTAAATTATAAAAGAGCAAATGCAATACATTCTGAAAACCCTCATTTTTAGTGGCTGTGGATTATGTTGAAGAGGAAAATATTTTTGTGTTAGATGAATTTAAACAGGAACGAGGTGTGATTGTGTTCTATGAAGATATACACACTACATAATATATATACATATACACTAATTGTACATCTGAAGACTTTTACTAGGAAAGGTTAGGTTGGCAAATAGCTAATAAAGTTAGATGCTTATTTATGAAAGCACTTTCCCTGAGATGAACCCAAGGAGCTGAAGTGCATGGTGCTGGGAATAGGCAACAGTGACAGGTAGTGGGGATAGACTTCTCAACAAATTTTTTCAAATTGTTAAATATATAAGAGAATTAAATTGTTTTCAAATAAAGAAAAAATGTGGGCATTTGAACTTGAGTGGAGAGGAGAGTGCTTAAAAACTTTATTTACTTTTCTCACCGGCCTACAGCACACGCATTGCAGAACCCCCGTGTGGGAGACTCGTGAGAACCACTTACTTAACGTCTTTGGTGATATAATCCCTAAAAGTAGAAAAAAGCACCAAGATTCATGAATGTGCTGCTACTGGTGTCACAACATCAAAAGGAGTTAAGACGGGCATCCAGCTGCTAGAGTCTGAGTTAGAAGGAACGCCTGCCGACTGTTTATGGAAGCACAGATGGCTCCAGGGAACACGGCCTCTCGGAGCCGGCTCGCCAGGAGAAACACTGGCAGGACACCGTTGCACTGTGCTAACATTTCCCTCCAATTTGAAAGGGTCCTAATTTCACTGCTGAACAATAATAGTTGACACTTTTCGTATATGACTTGTATACAGACTATGGCTATAAAAGTTTATACTGGAAAACATCTGGAGAGAGAAAAAAGCGGTTCACCTAGCAGGAGGTCAGGACACACAATGACCTTTTGGAGCCCTCAAAACAATTACGGAAGCTTAGGAATGGCCAAACATGGAATGAACCGCCAAGCATGACAAACACATAATTTAAAAAGCATGGTCTGATTCAAGGTTATAAAAAATAAAATCAGAAAAAACCCATCCATTTGCAGAACTATTTATGATAACTGCATCAAAAATGAGAATAAAAGTTCACCCTAAAATTTAAATGAACGTGCAAAAACAAATCGTTTTTGTTATTATATTTTGATTTTTAACTTCTTGTATTTTACACTAAAAATAATTAATAAAACAAAACTAATGAACCACTAACTCTTTTGGCTTTCTGGGATAGGGAAGATTTTCTTATCACACAATGACCTGGTTAGGACATATCTACATAGACTGAGGAAAGAATGAAGAGTAGAGATAATAATTCTTAAAGCATTCTATACATACTGAATTTTCTAATTAGACTTGTTCAAGGATCCTCAACCTAGAATAAGTACACATTTCTATACACCCACACATACCGCCCCAATGAAAGGCCAGCTAAGTGTCAGTCATAAGAGAATTTGGTTTCTGAAAGTAATTGTTTTTCCCAACTTCAATCTAAATAAACCAAAGAATGTGGGAAGATATAAAATGCAACTTAACTCCATCACATCTCCCTAGTTTTATATTAAGGGGAGACAAACCAATTAGAGTTTATTTAACGATGCTAATACTTGGTTAATAAACTATATTAATGAAATATATGAGGGTTGTCCAGAAAGTATCCAGCTATGTGACACAAAACATAGAGGCATTTATGGCTAGACTTTTTTCTGGACAGCCCTCATAGACCTGGCAGTCTGGAAAAACTAGGTACTTCAAACATAACTTCAGAAAATCACATAACAAAATAAAAAAAATAGAATATATAATGCCCTCAGATTTTCAAGAACTATGCAAATACATATTCCTCAGACATTCTTTTAATGCATTTATGAAAATCTGTGAATCAGTTTTTGTTTACATTAACCTTACACAAGTATAAGCATGTTTATTCTCGGTTCTATTTACCCAACGCCAAACACTTAGGTAAATGCAAAAGAATTCCTTTGGTTTTCCAGATATAACTTTCTGCTCTGCAGCCTCCCCTCTGCTTCATTCCTACCTTTGGTGGCTTCATTTCCTCTTTGGAATTTAATCAGAAACCCCAGGGCAGTGATGGTGTATTCTGGACCGGCAGCATCAGCACCACCTGTCTAGCAGACAACAGAAAGCCTTTGAAGCCTTCTGAGGGGATCACTGACCGCTATTGCGAGGCAAGTGTAGCTAGACAAAGGTTAGACACACAGACCCATTGGATAATGAGTGTTGTGAGTCTCACCTGGGGCTGTGGTAATTGGGAAACCATGCAAAATATTTAGGAGCTTAAAATGGCAAGGTTTATGATGCACTGAGTCTTATGAAAGGGAGAAGGGAGAGAGTGAGGGAGTTTTGTCTGGGACTAAGGGCCAAAGCTTCGGAGACCGAGGAGGCGAGAGCCGGAGTTCTGCCGCTCACCAGCTGTCTGACCTTGAGCAACTTAGTTTCCCTGCTGAGCCTTGGGTTCTTCGTCAGAAAGAGTGCTGACACAGTCGGGTTGTATGAGGGTTAAAGGAGGTCACATGTGAGAGGATTAGCACAGAGCCCGGCACATGGCAAGTGCTCGATAAATCCTAGCAGATTTTAAAACTACTGCAGGTTTCTGGCCTGAAAGGGACAAAAAGAAGGGAGGGAGGGAGAGAGGGAGGAAAATAAGGAGGAAGGAAAGTAGAAGGAATTTGATGTGAACATGCTTTCAGAAATTAAATTCTAGTTATTCACTATTTTTAAAAAGTCATCTCCCTCTTTTTCTATATTCTCAATGAATTTTTATGCTTTCTATTTATAGACTTCTTTTCATGAATTGCCCCGTACGTCAAAGCATGCTTTTTCTTCTTCCTGTCCACATACAACTGCGCACTCCCATTCCTTGAGCAAAGTACTTCTCGGTCTTTAAGAACCAGCTCCCCATACCTCCGCGGCCCCTCATGGCACCATCTCTACCAGAATGGGCTCCTGGAGAAACCATGTTACTGACCTCTTCATCCCCATTACTCAGCTCCGTCCTTGGCACCAAGCAAGTGCACCATGACTTTATTTCTCTAAAAAAATTATGTCCCAGATATTAACACAAAATACTTTAACGTCAGACACAAATCACTGTATCCCCTTAAATCACCCCCGAGTTAGACACATTTACTAAGTGCCAGGTTCTATGACAGGCACCACAGGGTTAAAACACTGCCTCTGCCTCCGAGGAACTGAAAGCACAATGGAAGGGCTAAAATATAAATATGTGACAGGTTAAATGGAAATAGTGCATATCAATAAAAGTTCAGAATAATATGGAAAGCCATGTCATAAAACATGAGGTAATTAACTTCCCAAAAAGTTAGTAGCTGCCTTTGAGAACTACTGGAGTATATAAGATGACAAAATTATGTCCAGCTGTCATGGTTGGGGGTGACTTTGCGGAAATAACTGGACTGAATCTTATCCTGAAAAGTTTACTGTATTTGGGTAGGTGAAAAGGACTTCCGGAGAGAAGGTACTCCAGGGGAACAGGTCAGTGTGAGTCGAAGCAAGAGAGCATGAAAGATGGGAAAGCACAAACCGAAGACTATGGTAGTAACATGGCCCATTGGCTGAAGTGCAGTCTTCGAGCTTGCCCAGGTAGCTTACACCCAGGCTTTGGGTGCCAGTGAGGACAGGGAAGCCCCAGAGGTAGGGATAGCATGCTGTTGATGTTTGCATTAGATTAGCTTGGTGGTGGTGAACTTGGAAGGGACGGAAGCAGCAAGAAGGAATATGGTAGAGGGTTCCCTGGTGGTGTAGGGGCTAGGCTTTGGAGCTCTGAACACTGCACCCTGGGTTCGATTCCCAGCCAGGGGACCACCAAAAAAAGAAGAAGAAGAAGAAGAAGAAGAAGGAATATGGTAAGTAATCCTAACTTTAGTTCATAGAGCCTGGTTTGGTTTGTGCCAAACATTGTGTTTTATGTGCATTATTGTCTGCAGTTACCCCAATCCTATAAGGTGGTATATCAGCCCTATTTTAGTTACCCAAGTAGTGACACAGTTAGAGTTTGATCTCAGGTTGTCTAACTTCAAAATCCATTCTGGTGATGGAAAGAGAAGTCACACTGGGTGGTGAACTTATTATACAACAAGTTGACAACA
Organism: Lyroderma lyra; assembly: GCA_004026885.1. Taxonomy (NCBI): domain Eukaryota; kingdom Metazoa; phylum Chordata; class Mammalia; order Chiroptera; family Megadermatidae; genus Lyroderma; species Lyroderma lyra. The sequence continues at coordinate 187,057 of PVJL010001408.1, forward strand.
CATTGTGGAGTTGTATGCCTGAAACCTATGTAATTCTTGCTAACAGATGTCACCCCCAAAAGTCTAACAATAAAAATGAATTTAAAATAAAAATAAAAATATAAAAAATAAAAAAATCCATTCTGGATCAGATGTGTGCTACTTTCAAGGCATGGTGTAATAAGGGGCTGTGGGGGTGGCAAAGGGTTAGGTGCACGGGAAAGACAGAACAGTTAAAAAATCATTAGGTCTTGATGACTCGTTGGATGTGAGGAAGAGGAAGTCAAAGTTAGTTTCAAGCTTTCATGTTTGAGGGATGAGAAAATGGTGATGAAATTAAAATAGGAGATATAGGAGAGGGAATAGTTTTAGGGAGCAGCAAAAAGGTAAGTGGAACACTAGCTAAGTTTCACATGACTACAGGATGTCTCAGAGGAACTATCTGGAGATTTCGAGGATGAGCTCTAGCTGTGCTTCCCTCAGCTAGAATGGATGTGGCAGCCATGGCACCACAATGGAAAATGAGAACACTCATGGAAATCCAGCTTCAACCTGGGATCACCAGATCCCTTCCTTCCCAACATTTCCTCCAAGTTTGCTTAAAAATGTGAAACATGAAAAAAAAAATTGTACATGATTTTGAAGGACTCAAACATTGTGGTTCAACAGAGTAGGTATTTCTTTTTCCAACCAACCAAGACTTTCCTGCCTTCTAATGCCAATTTATGCTCAAATACCCTTTTTCCCCTAACAACTTAAAGTGTGAAAACATATCCTTTCCTCCACCGGCACCCTGTCCACAGCACATCCTATAAAATTCCATCTTCTGGCAGTTAACTGTAGCTTTAGAATGACATAGGTCTTAAAATAAAGGTATGAGGGCTCAAAGAAAACAGTGGGTTCCTAATATAAATATATCATGAGGCCAAATATTTAAGAAAATATTCAAGTTTCATAATTTCAGCCCTTCTTAAAGGAGCCTTTTGAGAGCTCTTGCTTTTTTCTTTTCCATTTTAAAATATGAAGTTTGTGAAGTGATCATTTCCCGTAGGGTTGCAAATATAGGTAAGCTGGACTTGGCCCTCCAAGGAAGGTACACAAAACTTAACCTTTTGGTATACTCTGGAAAGGTGAACCATTTCCTAAGCAGACTGTGCACTGTTGGGATAAACTGTAATACTGAATTTAGTATATGTCTCGCTGTGGGGGGAAAAGGGGTTTTTAAACTTCAATAAGTTTTTATTTTTATTATGAATATGATCTGAAAGTAGATAAAAGGTGGCATTGTTTGGTAGCAAAAAGTGAGATGGCAAACTGTACTGTAGCCAAACCATTTCTATATATATTCCACGACCATAGAAAAAAAAAATCCAGTAATAAAATGAGTATGAATATCTCACATTCTGTCAAAACCAAAAACAATGAAAGAAGTAAGGAGAATGAAACGTGTCATTTTAGTGCAGGTGGATTCAATTAGGGGGAAAATACCCTTTGGAGATCCAGAGGCATAATAGAGATCTTTTGAGTGAAAAAGAAAAGGGTATTCTTTTATTAATAGTATAACTGAAAGAATAACCAGAAAAAGAAGGCAACGGACAACATGTAACCAACCACGGAAGTTCATTTTAGCAGAATGATTGACACTGTGTATTTCAAGGGGGGACTGATCCTAGGAAACGTGTTTCTCTCCAATAGGAGTTTGGCGTGGTTTGCTCACTCCCTGCCCCATTTCCAAACATGAAGGATGGGTGCTGATAACGTCCAAGGGAGGTGCTTATGCGAGACGATACACCTGTCCCTTAAGAAAGGATCATACGTTACGTGCAACTCCAACCAAGCTTTAAAAACTCCAGAAAATATTAAGTAGCTTTTCCAAAGAATAGTACACCACAATGGGAATCCCAAATGTAGTTTGTTAAAAAATAGTGAGTTCAAAATCGACAAATCATTATTGATAAGAACACAACATTGATTACAATGATAGAACAATGTGTTCTTCCACAAAGGCTGGAAGGGAATATATTACATGAAAATTAGGTTTAGATGGTTAGATCAGTTTTAGTATTGTTTTATAAGTTTTAAAACAATTTCTGAACATTGGTTGTATTATACTCTGTTTATATGTATAGCACAATAAAATAGAAATCTCAAATTTAAAGTTAAGCAAATTTTGTCTTCATCACAAAGGTATAAGAGCATAATATTTGGCTGGCGTCAACGCCTCCCTCTGCCACTGTATTAGTTGTGTAACCTTGGGTAAGTTAACCTTTCTGTGCTTCAGTTCCATCCTCCATAAAGTGGAAATACTAACAGAACCAGCTTGCCATGACAACTGTCAGGATTACATTAGATAACTCATAAAAACCCTTAGCAGAGTACTTGGCACTCAGAAACTTTTATTAATGGCAACTATTATACTAATACATGAAATGTAAAGCACGTTTATATAAATGTGTGTATTCCATGTTTATATGTGTAAAGGCACTCAGTGCATGCCTGTCACATATACTCAGTAAGTGGGACCTAGCATGCAGTACTCACATAGCTACATTTATTGAGTATAAGCACATATGATTTGCCAAAAGTCTGCTAAGAATCTTAAACACATATATTCTGCATTATATGTGATATGCTACATGTTCTACTTCACAGCATTTCACCCTCAAAAAATTCTGAGGTTTAGGAATTATTATCGCCATTCTACAGATGGGGAAATGGAGACTCATGGAGATTTAACAACTTCCCCAAGACCAAAGAACTGCTAAATGGCATAGCTGGAAAAGAACAAATATAAGCTCTTAACTGCTAGCCATGCTGCTTTCAGTAAATGAGAAATAAGATACACTTAGCTCAATTTCAGACCACTGCATGCCTCATTAGTCTGGGGATAGTCTTTCAAACACCTGTAAGGTAAAGTCCTGCTACGAAGCCCTTTGACATTTCTTCTCTGAAGCAATTCTGGTCCTCTTCACCTTAACTGCACCCAGCAAACCCCACCCTGGGTTTTGCACCCTGGGCCATCCTAATATGAGCACTGAGAGTGAAGGGTAGTAAGTCATCCCAAAGTGGTGTTAAGAGAAAAATAACTCCCCATTAGAAGAAAGGTGTACAAAGAAAAGTCTTCCTCTGCAAATATGTCCTTTGAACAATTCAACATTATTAAATAAGACTGTTTTTACTGTTGGAACTCCTCTAAGTTTTAAAGGGCTACTATGAAATTTGGATCTTCAAGAAAAGAATTTAACACGCAGTATTTTCCACCCCAGAACCCCCCTTGTTCTGGGAGTCCTAATTAATGCTTTCCAGAATGAGTGTTCCTAGGGGCCCATTCCTGGGGTCCTGATCTAGTGGAAAAGCCACTGGCAGTCATCAGGAAACAGGAGTTTGAGTCCCAGCCCTCCTCATATTCATTGTGAACACAGGCAAATGTTACACACTTCTGTTTCCTCCTATAAAATTAGCAAGTGGTATCTAATATGCTATGGTGCTATAGAAAGTCTTTCTGTGTTGAATGTTCGGGGAAATCTATGCACATGATTACTGCACACCACAGTGTGGCTCTTAAATCTATCCATCCACATGATTGAGATCTGGTTATACAGGAACTGTTAAAAAGATTGAAGACCATATTGTTTGCTCTCAGTGTAATGTAGGAGGAATGTAGGAATTACAAAGCTAATAACAAAACACTTAGCAACCTAACAGGACCTAGAGAAAATATTATTATCCCAGGCAGCACACCAATACCACGCTCAGAAAGCAATCTCAAGTGTTTTTCCCGTAGAATTTCTCTCTTTGATTACCCACCCTTCCTTCCCACCCCTCTCCAACAGTCCCTCCGCTCCAGCCAAGCCAATCAGCTGTACCAGCAAAGCTCTCTCCACATAAAGGGTTTACTCCCTGTCACATAATGATCTGCTCTTCTGCCCAAAATAGTTTCTCTCATCAGACAAGTGAAGCCGTCCTTGATTCAAGAGAGTCTGAGCTTCTTGAGAATAAGAAGTCTTGTATTTCCAGCTCCTTACATAATATTAGGCATGTTGTAAAGACTAGATAATACCAGTATTTTCTCTTGTCTCTGACTCCTTTTCCACTTCTCTAACCATGCAGATAAGCATTTAAAACTATAACCTGCCACGTGTAATTGTTTTCCTGTATTTTTTGTAAGGGTACATGACATCTCCTTTAGTAAGTTATATGACACTGTTTTATTTCTGCATTTTTCAGAATACCTAGTAGAGTGTTAGGCAAGTAAAAAGTATTCTTTAAATACTTGTAGATTATCTTTTTGATTGTGGCCTCTCTTAAAGAACTATTATAATATTAATATGGCTAGACAATGGTTAGCACTTCACATGCATTATAATATTTATCTTTCACACTTAGCTTTGAAAAATACAACATAATTCCCATTTTGTAGATGAGGATACCAAAGTTACTGAAGTTAATGATTCTTTTCTAAGGTCATGAACCTACTAAAATAAGGTGGTTGTATTTGTCAACCAGACTATATCTGAGCATGAGTAAAACCCTAAAACTCATTTAAAGTTTTATGACTTTTGAAATATTTATTTATTAACAGGCAACTAGTTTATTATATTGGTAAAACTGTAAAATCATTTTATTCAAAAATTATCTTAAAATAATTCTTTTTAAAATAAAAATAAAATACATGTAACAAAATAAAAAATAATGATTAATTGAACATTATAAATAATTCATTTTGATACATAGTTGCATCTTCAAAATTGTATTATAGTGCCATATGAGAATTTTTTATTATGGCCTTATTATTTTTAAGTTTTTCATAAAAATTTTCTTAAACATTCAAAATTACATGTTATGATAAGTAGACTTAACATTATAACACTTTCAATAGAATGTTCTCTATGAAACAACATTTTTTTAATTAAAAAATACTTTCTAAATGTTTCTACATACAAAGAAAAAGAGGTCCTATAAGGGTAAACACAGTGAGAAAGTTGAAATTGCTCTTAAAGGGCATAAAACTACAAGGAAAATAAAGGAGAAAAAAATTAAAAAGGTCAAGTGGAGCAAAATAACAAATGTTATTACACATAAAGGATGAGTTGTTTGACAATGGAAAATAAAGAATAAACTTCACATGCAAAGTGTGCCATGCCTGTACAGGGACAATAATCCAAATAATCCAAAATGTGACTTTTATAAGGACAGAAACCACATCTGACTTTTCAGCTGTGTTCACCATGCCAGGCACATGTTCTGTCAATGGTTGTGGAATAAGTTAATGAACCCACCAGCTCATCGAAGATAAGCAAAACTAATAGGCCAAATAGAAAGACAATTTAGTATGTATTTAGATGATCAGCATCAATGTTTCTTTTTTTTAATTTATTTTTATTGTTAGACTTATTGGGGTAACATCTGTTAGCAAGGATTACATAGGTTTCAGGCATACAGTTCTACAGTGCATTGTCAACTTGTATAGTAAGTTCACCACCCAGTGTGAGTTCTCTTTCCATCACCTTATATTTAGCTTCCCCACCCCCTCCCACCCCATCCCCTTTCTCCCCTTCTGAAAACCTTGGATGCTGAGCCTGATGAAACTGCTACTACCTACAAATTATCACTACCCAAGAATAATTCAGTGTTAATGTCTTCAGAAGAAATCAGTGTGTCACAAAGTAGTAAATGTCAATACCATTGCTACTAAAAAGCTTCCTACCACCTTAGAGGAAGAGGCTACATGCCTCAATGTTGCTGGGAAGATCATTGATTTTTTTATTCAATGCCTAAAAAATGTTGCCAACAATAATTATAGGATTGCATTGGTTTACAAATAAGCTAAGAAAATTTATTTAGAGGAAGAGAAAGATCAAATACATGGTAAGACTTCCGACTCTGGCTTCAAATATCAGGAAATAAATTGTGTTGTTTAGTTTAAGAGAAAAACCTGAAGCAGAGAAATCCTATCATTCCTTTTCTGGAAACCTAGAAAGAAACTGCCCCAGAGTGTGGTCTTAAAGCAACGTGGCAGGAGGAGAGTAGTGGTGCACATCAGTGCAGCAATAGTGGAAGCCACATATGACTGGGAGTTCTTAAGCTGATCTTGGACTCTGGGATCGCAGAAGCGCCCCCAAATTTCTGACACATTCTCAGGGGGAAGTAGAATATACTTCAGAGTAGTTTTACTGGTGAACTCACCAGAGGGGCTTATCATCAGAGAGGCAAATGGGTGTTTCATGAGAACTAGAGAAAGGCAGACTGGTTGAGGCAGGCACAGGCAGACTTCATAGGAGCCCCACAGTGTGTGTGAAAGCTGAAGTAAGGCTGATTAAGCAAGATGTGCAAACGAGCGCGCCAGCTGCCTGGAGGCCCGGTGACTAGGCTGGTTGGAGAGAACAACATGGTGGGCAGAGGTCCAGAAAGACAGGGGACAAGGTAAGGACTGATGGGTTATGGTGTTTGTCCGTCCCACAGGGGAGTCATGTACATCTTCTTTCCCTCCAACTTCAACCAGATCCATCTCAAAGGTGAGCACAGAGAGGGGAGGAAATTTGAATGACGAAGCATTTATTCTAAAGAGACAGAGTAACAGAAAAGCATGTCTCCTATTGGAAGATGTTGCGGTACCCCTCGTTTGCAAGGTTAAGATCTCACTCTCTTCCACCATGGACTGAGGACTTGTGAGGGAAGTTAAATTCCCACAATCTCTTAGGAGAAGCAGTTGGCTTCCTACTTCCTCTTCCTTTCTGGGTGAAACTTTGTCAACATCACACCCTACTTCTTCCAGAGACAAGACTGCTTGTCTCAGTCTATGGCAAAAAGTTATTCTTCACTTCAAGTAGGAAAAATTTATGATCTGACTTGGCCAACTGAAATCTTCATAAAGAAATTGTTAAACTGCTTGGAAGTGGGAGTTATAGAAGACAAAATTTTATTAGTTCAATATCTTAAAAATATTATTTCCACAGTTTTCAGTTTAAAACTCAAGAAACGTATCACACTCCTATTTGGCACTTAACCTGTTTGTAGAGGACCGTTTTCTGTAGTCAGGCCAAAGTTGTTTGTGAGAAGTACATTGGATATATAAATTACTTGTAAGTACTGGGAAAGTGTAAGATTCAGAAATAATATGTAGCATAAATGCTATTCATTGCTTAAAATGATATGACAAAACTAGGAATTTGGTCATCTTTTATTCCAATTAACTTGCTTAAATGCCTTCATTTGTGTCCTAGATAAGTTTTATTAGGCAAATATAAGAAAATAAAGGACAGTTCTAAATCTGTATTGTAATATATGCCAATTTTAACATTTGGACAGAGATCTCTAGTACAGCCATAAATTATGACATTTTGTAACTACTTACAAATTAAGTCATTAGCAGCTCAGGGAAGATAAATGAAATGTACTACTACTGCGATGGCCTTTACAGTGTGGATATGCTGGACAAAAGGATGATTCATGTTCTGGGTGCGCATGAGATGTCATCATGCTACTCAGAATGGCATACAATGTAAAACTTGTAACATGTTTATTTCTTATATTTCCCACTTAAGATTTTTGTACCATGGTTGACCACAAGCAACTGAAACTAGAGAAAGTGAAACCCAGCTGCAGATAAGGGGGACTACTGTAAAAACATTTATCAGGGTTGAAGTAAGTAGTAAATGAGATGTCAACATCACCCTTTCTCTTTCCAAACACCCATTTAGGTTATGTTTTCTGTTTCCTTCTCCTAGAACTACATTTGGTCCTCTAAATTTGCTTGTTCTCTTTGAGATTACTGTATAGCTAATTTATTCTAGAATAGATTTTTAGGATGGAGATGCAGAAGAAGAACTAGAATGAACAGGGCATGGTGGGCTATGGAGAATCAGTTGGTTTAGATTGAGAATCTTTGTTCCAGAATCATACACAATAGATTCCAATGTTTTTCTATGCTACATAATAATATAGAAGCCATACACATACTTTTTAATCTCATTTTATGATGCCTCTATGGGTTAAAAAAATTTAATCTGTTAAACTCTTTCAGATGAAAATATTAACTTTATTTTGCCCTTTTCTTTGCATGTTTTATATGGAATCAGTTCATTTTTGTTTTTCTCATCTGGAGACTTGGTGAATTCAGCAAGTAAATTTGGTTTCTTGAATTGCTTTGTTCACATTTGGTTTAATCATAGAAAAATGTCAGAAAAAGAGATCACTGCATAAGAAGACCAGGAGTCCTTAAAATAATGATAATTAATCAAGAAGAAATGAACCAATTACTCCACTGGTTGGTATTAATAACTCTTCTCCCAGCCCCCCAAAAGATCCACATGTATACTTACAGACAAATAGGATTTAAATTCATTGAACAAATTTCACCTTAATAAAACCCAAATCCAGTTGAAAACAAAGATCCAGGACTGTAAAATAAAGGAAGCCCAGAATAACAGGAACTGCTGCCATTGAGAATGCTGCTCTCTTTTCCTCAAAGTGGTGGTTTCTACCACCCACTCTCTGACCTTTTACATACAATTCTAATAAGCTCCCTTACAGTTAAAAAAGAGGGGGGATATACTCATAACTACAAGTTGTGTTGAATGCTATGATTTCTGAGAATTCTGGTGCTTTTTTATTATAATAGAAATCAGTTTTTAAGAAGTGTGTGTGTGTGTGTGTGTGTGTGTCACAGAGAGAGAGAAGAGGAGGAGAGAGGGGGAGCCTAAGTGGGAGATCACTGTATTTATTATGTAAATGTCTAAGCATGATGCTGAACACCTGAAGCTAAAATGAAATAATATTGAATGTCAATTGTAACTGAAAAAAAGAATTAATTTTTAAAAAGAGATATCAAATATACCTTTAAAAAGGTCTAGAAAGATGAACCATTAGCTATTCATTTTAACAGTGCTCAACTCTTAGGTGTGAGATTACAAAAGGAGAATTGGTTTTCATACATTCCTACAATGGTTGCATTTCCCCAGTCATATTATACTTAATTTTCTTTTAAACAAAGTAATAGTATTTCGTGGTACACAGTGCATAACAAAACATGGTAACCTACATTCAACAGTTAGGCTAATTCTTCCTCTAACTTTGTACCTCTCAGAAAACACAGCCATCATTAGTTCTTTTACTTAGGTGCAAAACAGGATCCATATTTGATTCTCTCTGCTCACTTCAGCAGCACATATACATATTTGATTCTCTTTTCTCTACACAGTAGTACTTCTGTTGGCTCTACCTTCAGAACATACAAATCCAACCAGTTCTCATTTAATTCCACCACAAGCAGCTGGGTCCAAGCCGTGTTTTCACCGCATGTGGGCTACTGCGCATGCCCGTTAACCCATCTGCTGCTTCAGCTCTAGATCTCCAAAGTCAGTTCTTCCTGCTGAAGTCATATTGTCCTCCTTTAAATGTAAATCACTTAGGTCAATTCCCTGCTCAAAAACCTGTTCACATTTACTAAGAACCCAGTCTTCTTCACCACATCATCTAGCCCTTGTCTCTTTCCATTTCCACCTCCTACCACTCTGCCCCTCCTCACTCTGATCTACCTGGTCCTCACCTAACACACCAAACTCTTTCCAATTGACATGCTTGTATCAGTTTGCTAGGGCTTCCCTAACAAAATACCACAGACTGGGTGGCTTAAACAAAGACATATCCCTTCTGACACTTCTGGAGGCTAAAGAGTACAAGTTCAAGGTATCAACACAGTGGTTTCTTCCACGACCCCTGCCTTTGGCTTGTGACACTCCTTTTCCCTATGTCCTCACATAGCTGTTTTTGTCGGTGTCCAAATTCCCGCTTCTTGTAAGGACACCAGTCAAATTGGATTAGAGACCACCCATATGACTTCACTCTTTACAAGTTCTATCTTCAAATACATGAATATTCTGAAGTACTGGATGTTAGGACCTCAATATAAGAATTTGGAAGGAACAAAATTCTGCCCCAAAAAACAAGCTTGTCCTCTGCCCAAAGTATTCTTTCCCAGGAACTGTCATGACTCATTCTTCCGTATCCTCTGGTCTGCTGCTCAAATTGCTGTCCCCTACACCAATTTCCAATCACATACATGCCCTCTTCTTTCTATTCCCTTAGTCTTCTTCATAGCACCTCAATGATTTCACAGCACTGTATGACTTTTCTTAATTTTTCTTCTTCATCCTAACTTCCAGAACACACCACACACACACACACAAATACATCTTTATGAAGGTAGAGATTTTGGTATGTCTTATTTAGTGCTGTAACCCCAGTGTGTATAATTATAGTATGAACATATTCTCAGCTCAGCGAATATTTACTTAGTGAACCAGTAAGTTAATTAATATATTGAGGACTTTACAAAGAAACATCCATGAGGTCTTTCTGATAGTATAAAGGCACTGGGCAAAAAATAAACAATCCCTTATAAAGACCACACACAAAAGTGATCATGGAACATGTTACTAATGGTCATGCTTCCCATAATTAATGTTTGCTGTTGGCTATTTAACAACAAATTTAACAGATGATGTTTTGCCATGATTAATGTAGTTTATTAATTACTAAATTAGACCACTTGTTTTCAACCAAAGACAATTTCATTTCCCCAGGGGACATTCGGCAGCATCTGATTTATTTTTGGTAGTCACAACTGGGATAAGAACCCTGCTGGCACTTAGTAGGTAGAGACAAAGGATGCTGTTAAACTGTATAGAATTCAATGGACAGCTTTCCATAACAGAATTTTTTAGCCCAAAATGTCAAAAGTGCTGAGTTTAAAAAATCCTGCTTGAGAAAATTTAAGTCAGAATAACAGAGATTTTTTTTTAGTTATTCACTAATTTACCCTTATGACAATTTTTAGCATAAATGATGGGTTCTACATAATACAATATCAATATATCTTTTTTTAATATTTTTTATTGTTAGACTTATTGGGATGACATTGGTTAACAAGAATGATGTAGGTTCCAGGTACAGCTCTATAGTGCATCATCTATGTGTTGCATTATATGTTTACCACCCAGTGAATGTAACTATTTTTTAAATGCCCTATTCCTAACCAGCTCTAGACAAAACTTCAAATTAATAGACTTCGTCTTAAATAAATTTTAACTTTTCCCCTTCTGCCTCACTCCCCTTTTGATACCTCTTTATTCTTAGTATTGTGATTCCTTAAACACTAGAATATCTTCTCACTCAAGTCCACTCCTTAGAAGCCCGAGTTTTCACACTACATACCATACCAGGGTCTATCCTTAGCTAAGCTAAGCTGCAGGTTGCCCACCAAGCTTTGGCACTTGTCTGTGTCAGCTAAAAACTGTAGAACACTAGGAACAAACAATAAAAAAATTTAGCAGGGAAAATGTAAATTTTGGTGTTTTAAGTTTCATTGACCAAATTTCACCAGGACTAGATCAGGGAGATGATTCAGCCAAGGTTCATGTTAAAAAAAAAAAATCTAGGATATTTTATTGACACCTCCCTGCCCCAAGCTCAAAATAAACCACGACTGTACCGGAAGCTTGATGCCCCAGTCCAAGAACAATAGACGAACCACACTTCAGCTGGTAAACAATACCTGAAATATGCAAAAATGTGTTGGGAACCCATAATTATTACATGAGCATCAATTTCTAGGGGTACATTTACAAATCACTATATTCAGAGGAACTGCTAAAATGGCTGGGAATCTCAAATCCATGCTTTGTATGGAGCAACTGAAGGAACTTGAAATGCTGGTGCAATAGAAGAAATCACTTGAAATAAACAGAAAAACAACCTCTGAATGTTTGTGCAATGACTATCAAAAAAAAAAAAAAAAGACAAAACCTTTTTTTCCTTGCTTTAGGGAGAACTGATACAATTGAGCTGAAGTTATAAGGATGGAGTGGCTGACTTAAGCTCAATCTGGAAGAATTTTATGACATCTTGGTAAGAAATGCTGCTTCATAGTGTGTTTCTTATTACTGGAAATATGCAAGCAGAGACCACAGGACACTGCAGAAAAGATTCCTATTTTGGGTAGGAAGTTAGACTTGAAATCTCTGTGTCCTCTTCCAATTCTGGGATTCCATGAGTCCAATTATTCTGTAGAAAATAGTTTAAAATGTTTTACTATTCTCTACAAAGAAAATATATTGGAAATGAGGTTTTCACCTTACTCTCAATAGCTACAAGAAATCTTGAAAAAATATATTATCTATCATTTTTCGAACACTAGAAGGTTGTGTGGTTAAATACCCTATTTTTAAGATATAATACAAATTATAATTGATGTCACTTTTTCTGACATACAGTTATATGTTGCATTAGGCATAAAGTAAGAATACATATAAGTTTTATCAGCACAATCCTGCCCTACTTATCTCTTTTGATTTTTATTTATTTATGCTTTCTTAAATATATTTTTTCAGATTGGTAAAAATTTTTTAGTAAGTTACAGTTTTTATTTAGGAGTCATTAGAAAATAATGAAACAAACTATTTGTTAGATACCAAGCTCAATTTTGGCTTGTTCTCAGTTCTAACATTTTGAGCTGAATTCTAGCATTCTGACCACTAATAACTGTTTCCTCTATCCAATTAATAAGTCTCTGAATCTCATTTTCCTCATCCTTAAAATTAGAATTTGTACTAGTTTATCCCTAAGATTTCTTTCATCTTTAATTTTTATTTATTAATATTTATTAATTCATTTAAATGTTACAATCATAAACCTATTACTCGTTAAAATAAATATTTATGAAAAATATTTTCTAAAATAAAAAGAGAAGTGATACATCTTTTTACAATTTTAAAATCCCTTTAATTATGGTTAATAGAAGATTAATTTAGTAGTTGGATATCCAGATTGCTTATTTTTTTTTAATTAAACTTATTAGGATGACAATTTTTAGTAAAATTATAAAGGTTTCAAGTGTACAGTTCTGTAATATATCATCTACGTATTTGTGGTGGAAGAGAGAGCAGGGGTCAAATATATGGTGATGAGAGAAGAACTGACTAGGTGGTAAGCATCTTTTATTTTTTATTATTTTATTACTTGACATTATAAATGAAGTTATCACCAAAGCTACCAATGTAAGTCATGAAGATTTCAAAGAGTTATAAAAAGGAGGCCAGAAAATCAGGGGAATAATACAGACTTCAGCATCCTCTATATCCTGGTGTTTCATGTCTCATTATGAACATAAAGAGGGTGCCAAAAAAATGCATACACAATTTAAGAAAAGAAAACATTTTAATACTAACATATACTGATAACAAAAGATGAATATAAGTCACATTTGACTTCAGCAATTACAATAGGTGCTCAAAGTGGTTACCATCAGCGTCCAGACACTTCTGATTATGGTGAACTACTGCATGAGCAACATTGGCCAAAGCATCCACTTGTATCGCTGCCCAGGCCATTTCAATTTTTTCCTGATGTACCACCAGTGTAGCTGATTTTCTATGCTACACCACAACTTTTAAGCTACCTGATAGGTAGAAATCAAGGGAAGTTAAGTCAGGACACCATGGGGAATTCTCAAACAACATTCTCGAACTTCAAATACCACTTCAAAATGGTCTTGTGCTCCTGGAGCAACCATGCTCCCGCCATTTTCTTTGACTGTCCTGCCTGTTGCATGGTGACGCTAGCATTCATTTGCTTCATGTCATCCTTTGAGTGAACATTATACTACACGTTGCTACCATAATTCTATTCAACCTAGAAAAATAATACCTAGATAACATCACTTAAAATATGTATACATTTTTTGGCACCCCGGTATAAAGATTTGAACAGTGTTGTGTTGCCCCAGTCAACTAAGCTTAGAAATCACAGTTTTTTGAGAATGAGTAATTCATGTAGTCCTGTTTGGTATGACAAAATCAAAAAGGAGGATAGAACATATATATAAATAACTGGGAGGGAGATAAACATATCACCTTTGTTCTTTTTCTTTCATTTAATACTTCTCAAAGACCCACTACCCTGCAGTAGTTGAGCAAAATTGCATTTCTTTGGCATGGATGAAGCCACTCTGATATGCCTATGGCAGCCTGAAATGTCAGGCCACAGTGTTGATTAATACTGGTTAGAGTAGTGATCGGTGCTTCACACTTGGGTTTCTTTAATGCCACATCAATGAGACTGTAAGATCACATGGTAGTCAAAGCCATATGAGTTGGCTAGTGAAATAGAAGAAATCACCATAAAAGCTAATGTCCTCCTGTCTTCACCAGGTGGGGACAATTTTTCTTTGATCAAAATGAAATTCCAACTTTGGTTCTCCTGAGTAGCATATGTGTCACATAATTATTGATTGAACACAGATTATTGAGACTCTAAATGTTTCCAAATAGGCTCTTAAGATTCTGTAATGGAAGGAAGGAAGGAAGGAAGGAAGGGAGGAAGGAAGGAAGGAAGGAAGGGAGGGAGGGAGGGAGGGAGGGAGGAAGGCTAATTTTGATTCTTAATATGCATTTCTTTGTATACTCACCTATTTGTGTTTTGTTTTTTTAACTCCAGGTAGCACTTTCAGACTTTTAATGGGTGATTTCAATTCATTCACATTTAGCAGAGGTCTAAAGCTGGTTGTATTCCTTCCGCTTTACTCCACCTTTTTACAACTTGTCTACATTACTTTTTCCCTAGTTTTCTTCCCACTGGTTTTGTTAGTTTGATTGATTTGCTGCTTATTCCTACTTCCCCACACTAGATGAAAGGTTCTGGTGTGTTTTTCCATTCCCTTAATGGTTACCGTCTTTCCCCTTTCCTTTCTAATCAGACACATATGGCACTACGCTTGTTTCAAAAGCAAGAATGTACTACATTCCTGTTTCCTGCTCCGTGAGGTGCTGATCCGACTTCTCCAATATAAAAAGAAGTTTGAATACTTTTATGTTCCCCACATTCTTCCTCCAGCTTTTGGGGTGCTTCTATCTTCATTGTTATCCCCACATCCCAATGGTTTGCTGAGATAGTTTAGTGCTTATAGAGAGAGGGGGAGGAGGAGAAAAGGAGGGGAGGGAAAGGAAGAAGACGAGAAGCCGTAGGAGAGAAAGGGAAATCCTAAAAGGAAATCCAAGGACCTCCAGGTAAAAGGGGGCGACCATTCAAGGACAGAGGACAGCCAGCTCTGTGGTTGTGGTGGGGGTGTCTGGCACACAGCACACGAACAGATGCAGGACACAGAGGAGTCCTGCCTGTTGCAAACTGCCACAAACTGCCACAGGAGGAAAATCCAACTCTGACCACTTATATTCAGCTGTCCACGTATCAGTATGTCATAATAGGTTCCAGGAAGAGAAAATTAATTAGACTTAATTTTGAAAAAAGAATCCCAAAACATAGAGGAGTTACTGATGTCTCCACATTATGGTGCCTGTTGATGCACGTGCTGGTGATACAATGAGTTTTGTGATATCCATGTCTTTTACAAAAATATCTAAAATTATCAAATAATGAAGCTGGACTTTGTTTTCTTATATCCATATTCTCAATAGTTTTAAATGTTATTATTTTAGACTTCATAATTTTTAACTATGTAGAAGTTTAAGCTGGCACAAAGCCACATTTACATAAAATTATCCATGAAAAGTCATTTCAGGGCAAGTTCATCTTCTAAATAAAATAGCATGAGGCATATTTAATTTTCATAATTTTTACATACTTTTTCATTAAAGAACTTACAATACTCTATGTAAATTTAAAATGCTGAATTTAATTAAATCTTATAGTTTACATTATCAGCAACGGATGAAGCTCTTCAGTATTTTTTCCTCACTCTTACTAATCCTCCCTACAATTAGGATCAGGAAACCTTGAATGCTCTTATAATTCAATGTATTATTTAAACTTAGTTTTCTCTTTATCTTCTGAAGAACTGCATGAAGCATGTTGATACTGATGCATTGCGTTTTATTCAGAGCTTACTTTTTACATTCTTGTGATAACATCTCTTCATCAGCCAGCTGATAAGTCTGTATACTACCAGCAGCCAAATGGTTTGATGGATTTCTTTCCACCAATTGATTGATTCTAAATACGGTTTTCCCCCTTTTTGATTCTGCAACACTATTTTTTAGGATTCCCAGGACTAACAAACAACCACAAAACCAGCTAAAGACTACAAATTATTGGTATGGTTAAACAATGCATTTGATGTATATACAATGGTCTCACTGAGGCCATGCCTCTCACCCCGAGCCTGGCAGGGGGAAATCAGATTGCACGCTGTCTTAGAGAGCTTTCCTCGTGAGCCTTTAAAACGTGGCCATATGGCACCATGTAAACCAAACATTCAGTCAATCAGTTTTTGCAACGCAGTTATTTTTACTTTGTTATATAGGTAAATACTGAGTCAACAAATAATGTTACCTTCCAAAAATTGTGCTTCTCTTTCAAGTTAATTATTTGTCTAAGATACATAAGATTTAGTTCAGGGTCCCTTTTTTGAATATAAAATTCTTCTGAAGGTATTCGACGAAATATGGTTCTAATGAAATGCTGGCAGAAATGTCAAAAAGTAGCAAAGCCTTCCAGGCAGTCTGAGATTTTGTTTTCCAGGAAGCATGAAATGTAAACGGTTGGAATGTACCTTGGGATGAGGACTATCAGTGGCATGCTTATACAAACAGAGGAGATAACTTTTCCAGTTTGCTAATATGCTAGGTCCATAAGAGCACAGGGACACGGTTGGCATTCTATCGCATCATCTTATTCCCTGTGTGCTGAATTGAACACATTGTGCTCTGCCCTAAATTATCAGCTCTTTCCCATTCCTGGTTTGTCTAAATACTTTCACCATGCCACAGGGCCTCAGCTGCCAAAAATGCATGCAGGCACACCCTCCTTCTTAAAATGGATATACTTACAAATTTCAGGAGCTCCCTTGTTTAATATATCAAGATATTCTGGGGTCAACCTGTCCAACTTTAAAATAAGCTTGTTCATGTAATTCTTCAGGATTTAAAAGTGTTTGTGTGCCTAAAATCCAGGTCATGTTTTGCAAGCAACCTCCGTCATTCATCTTTGCATTAACTAATTGGCATTTGTTCAAAATAGGGCCTTGTTTCAATTTGGATGAAGGCAGAAGTCTCCAGAAGAGACAGACAAGTATATAGAGAGAAAACCTTTACCCACAAGGTTTGCACAACCTCAACTTTTCTTTTTCCATGGTCATTCTTTTGTACCCATTAGCTTGGCTGGTTAATGCTTTTACGTGAGGCAGGTATTGTGGTGTTTCTTACAAAAGGTGATGAAACCAGCACCAGTGGTCAGATCTTACACTGAGAACCCAGCAAACATGGCAACCAACATGTAAGGTCAAGTGTAAGTCAGCTACTTGTGACAGAGACTCCTTTCTTTCACTTTAACTGAGGATACCTGTAACCGAATGGCAACCGCAATGCCCCAAAGATCCATCAATACCGCTTTCTGTATGTCTACTTAGCTCTCATCTCATATTGTTTTCTACTTGTTCTATGACTTTAACTAATTAGCTGCTCCTCTAATTGGACAGAGCTTCATGCCAAGCCACCTCATTAGGCAGTGGTCAAGCTGCAACTGGCACCGTTGGGTCGGGAACCCAAGTATGATGCAAGGCAGGTCCAGCTCTGAGCCCGGAGTTATTTTAACAAGATAGGAAACCACTCGTGCTGAGCTCCCTGACCGGCCAGTGCACGCGTGTTGCAGCTTCTCAAGCCTTACACAATATTTTGTACTGCAGTGTGCCTTCTAAAACAGTAATTTTTACTCAAATTTTGAGTCGTATCTCATTGGTGACTCTTAAGTTTTGTCTTACTGATTTTCAGCAAAACTCTAAATACTGGTTTTCATTGATGAAATCCCAAAATTGTTTTCTTATTTTGATAAGTTGTATTTTCAGTAGTCAGTCTATTAAATTCCTCTAAAATACTCTAGAGTTGTATAATCCCAGTTTTTTTCCGGTACATGAGAAGAATTCTAGATTTGGAAGGAAAGCAGGTGAAACTACACAGATACAATACTGCATTTTTTTAACTAGACCCCCACCAAGCCTCAAAACCAGACACCACCCCCCAAATATATATTATACTTTGCTAGAAATTCACGTGAGAAGAGAAACGAAGGGTCTTCATTTGAGATTATGGAAGTTCAGTCCTCGCTATGCTAGAGCAATTGCCTAGAATAACTGCCCTTCCTCAGTTCTCTCAGATAATTTAGATGTGAAAATGCAAGTGCAACCTGATGTTCTACTAAGTTGATTCTCGGGACTGTTTCCTCTCCCTGGACGTGTGGACATCTAGAGGTGGAGTCTACATGGACTGCGGAAGGGAGCATCCCATTTATGTAATCAGCTGTTTAAATATGTCACAGGTTTAGATAGGATTCCAAAAGGAACTTCAGTTCCTTCAAGAGAGCAGATTATTCTGTCTTTATTATTCAAAATGTGATCCTCAGACATCAGATATTTTAGGATTAGCCACAAAAGAAACAGATTCCAAGTAAAACCAGAAGACAAAGACAGTGACATAAAACAAGCGATGCCAGATTTAAAAAAAAAAAAAAGGAGCAAACCAAGTCTATAGCCTGGATCATTAGTCAGTCAGATGTTGACAAATCAGACAAGACAATCCTGTTAAACTTCAGACTACATTTATTTATATTCCTGAAGTTCTAGCTTCCACCTCCTATTAGGGCACAGCATGCGGCGATCTAGGTTGTTCACTGCACAAATCTAAGGAGTGCTATTCGTATGGGCAATATTCACGTGACCTATTCATAGGCTGTGAGCCCCTTGGAACTGGGCAGCTCTGCCTTCTAGTCTGTGTAACATAAGAACAATAGCTTTAATATAATCCTTTCTGAACCCAAGGTCAGTAAGTTTAGGGTCTATGCTTTCCTCCATGCAATTTATTTTTTCAGGTCTTTGAGCCATTTGAGTTAATTTTGCTATACAGTGACAGATAGCATTCTAGCTTCCTTTTTTTGTATGTGGCTTTCCAATTTTCCCAGCATCACATATTGAAGACTTTCCAATGAGTAACTGATGTAGGGGTGTAAAGGCTTGGCTCTCTCCTCTGTCTCAAAGCAGTTCCAAAATGCCATCGTGGTATAAGAACTTCCCTCATTGTCAGCTGAGGTCTTCAGTTGAGGCTGATTCAGAGCCAGTTTCTTCCTTCTGCCTCCCTTTTTCCTTTCCCTTCCATGTCTGTGGCTCTCAAGAGCACTCCCTAATAAACCCCCTACACAACAACTTTTGTCTCAAATCCTGTTTGTGGGAAAACCCAAGTTGAGGCATCTTTGAATTCCAAATCCTACGCTCTTTTTAGCAGATTACACTCAGCATCCTAATGAAGTTTGCTCATAGAGGATTCAGAACAACTTATTCACACACAGCACAGACAGACCCATTTCTGTTGTATCAAGGGAAAAACCACACCTGCCCTGGTATTTCTCACTTCATACATCCTTTTGTTATCACTGATGCATGAAATCCCGTCAATAATGCAAAAATCTTCCATTCTGTAATTAGAATGTGTTTTAATGAAAATACCCCACAAAAGGTAACAATAAAAAATGACTATATTCCCTAATATATAGAGTAAGGGGCAGGTATCCAGCTACTGAAAAAGTATGGGAATATGTTGACTAATAATACAATCTACCTGGTAAAATCAGTGTGTAGCCTGGTCATCATTAGCTCTGCACTGCATCTGTATACTCAGTAGACATGTTTATGCATAAGAGTCAGTGTTTCACAGACTTACTCCCTCTGCCCTCTCTCATGCCTAAGCTCCCTGGACAAAAGTTTTAATGTTCTTTTATTCATGATGATTCAATCATGCCTATCATTTTGCATTTACATGTAACAACGTGAACTCACAAACTAGGCAGATCCACAAAGGCAATCAGATTCAATTCCTTCCTAATTATTAAAGAAAACAAAATATTGTTTTCTTTGTCCTGCTCACCCAACAAGAAATAGATGAAACCAGCTCCAAACTTGGCCATGCCTCCCTGCCCATTCCCTACCTTGAACAGAGAAGATGAATTACAGGGAGAAATGGGAATGCATGGCGTGAAGACAGAGAGAAGTTTTACCCTCCTGTAAGCACATACTTACACTGATCTCCTTTTATCCTCTGTGGACTTCTGTCATTGTTGCTGTTGTTTACGTACTTATAACTTTGTATTAGGCAATGCCAACCAGATAATACTGTTATGACAAACAACCATAATGACTGGCAGCAGCAAAGTTGATTATCACTCATACTACCTGTCTGTCACAAGCCCACTCCACATTGTCTTCATCCTGGGACTGAGACTGAAGGAAAAGTTCTGATCAGTTTTCTTCTAGGTATTTAGTACTATATTGACATAGTGTGAAATAGAAGAAAGTGTTTAATTTTCATAATATATGTCTGGCATAGGAACAAATAAATTAGTTTTCATTTTAAAATGACTGGAAAACTGAGTAATAAAAAAAACATTTCTTGTCATAATTTACAGCATATGAAAAGTGCATTTCTAATTTCTAGGCTGAAGACTTCTCGCTTTTTAATTTCCTTAAAGATATAGTCTAGGAAGGTGTGCAATCCACTCTAAAGTAAATAGAAGGCTAATCTGGAATCTTTTGTCTTATCACCCAAGACCAAGGTAAAGGTGATTATCCAAGCCAATGCCAGGTTTATAACTTAGAAACCTTATCATCCACCATCTTTGTTCCCAACTCAGTTGTTCCAGTTTGACTCTCAACCCAGTTACAAGCTACCTGTGACCTCACACCTGCTGAGGAAAGTCACTCAGCTTGAGGGTCTTAGCATAACCAGTGACTCTACTAAAAGCTAAAAGGAAAAGTCCTAGAACAAAAAATATTCCTTCAGTAATGCTTCTTACTATTCTCCTGATGTCCAGGCTACTACTGAAAAATCTTCCCAAAGATTATTTTAATTTCAGATTTGGGGTTCTTTACCCTAAAAAAAAGTCTCTTGGTTCTATGTCTCATACTCCATTTTCTCAGCAAGTAGCCATGCAGGAATGTGAAATAGAGAAAAAAAAAAAAAGACCAAATAGAAGAGCAGTCAAGAAAAGAGTAAGAAAGATAAATGCCTTGAATGAGTATTTTGTAAACAAACAAACAAACAAACAAACAACAACAACAAAACCTTCAATAACAAGGACCTTGTTCTGATAGAGAAATTGAAACACGAAACAGATATTCACATTCAAGAGGACACTTACTATCCTAGATGCTGAAAGACCACACCTGGGACTTTAGGGGAGAGGTGACATAAAAGTAAGAACTTTATTCTCATTATTTGGATGGCCTCATGCATAAAATTAAAGAAGCCAGCCACATCTTGATTCAGGTATTGTGAATTATCAAGAATATTGTGCCATCAATAGTTTAATGTTATTTGGGGACGAGTGGGTTAGGGAGGGGAGAAAGGGGAGGGGTGGGAGAGGAGGGAGGGGGAGCTAGATATAGGGTGATGGAAAGAGAAGTCACATTAGGTGGTGAACTTATTATACAACAAGTTGACAATGCACTGTAGAATTGTATGCCTGAAACCTATGTAATCCTTACTAACAGATGTCACCCCAAAAAGTCTATCAATTTAAAAAAAATTTACTCTTTCAGAAAAAAAAAAAAAAGAGTATTGTGCCACCCTTGACATATCAAACTACCTAAAGTTACCAAAATTAGTCATTTCTTTGGATTAAAATATTTAGGGACAGAGGTCAAGTGTTAATATGATTATATTGTTTTTAAAAAGAAGAAAACACGTTTAGTTATTTTTTTCTACCATGTATCAAAGTCTTGAGGCAAAAGAAAGAGCTCCTAGAAAACAAGAAAGAAATATATAGGTTTAGGACCAGCACAAAGGGATCCTCTAGAAGGACTTGAACCCCCCTCTCTGCTCAGAATCTCCTTCAGCCTCGCCTACATCCACCTCAAACATGTTCAATCTGTAGAAAATGGTGTGTCTGTTCACAAATGCAGCTTCAGAGCACATCTCAGACACCTAATTTCCTTACAAAAACTCTGCAGCAGCCAGACCACAGGCCCCTCCCCACCATGAGCAGAGCCAGGTAACCTTACTTATGAAAACAATGGAGATGTGGGTGGCATTTGGTATCTGAGAGGTTGATTTGGGAAAGCTGGGGGCATACAAAGGAGATTTAACCTGTAAGTTCGTGGCAGTGTCAAAACATGTTTACGTGTGGTTCACGGAAGCCACGGCAACAATAATTTCAAACCAGCTGGTGGCACACAGTAGCAGTGATTGACACAAACCAACAGGAAAGTTAGCGGCATGTTGGTTCTGGGATGTTACTGCACTCACAGCAGGGCCCCAAATAGGACTGGAGGTTCAGAGAACAGGATTATCTCCCTGGAGAAAGGATAGTAAGAACTAACCAAGGCATCAGGGCTCTGGCTGAGGAGTTTAGCTAGTGCCATTCCCAACACATTCTAATTCAATTCTGACCAAAAAGACCTGCCACGCCAGGTTGCTCTTAGCTTAAAAATTGGACTATATTTAGGCCTGAACATAGCTCTACCTCAAAAATGCAAAACGAGGCAGAGAAATAAGTTGGACACTTTTAAAATAATCTATAATTTATGATGCTCATTCTAAGAAAGCTGTCATGTAATGAAACTTACATAGTTGTAAAAATTAAAAAGAGTTAGCTAATGTTATTCTGATTTTGCTAAGTTTTTAGGAAAAATTGCAAGTGATAGCATATCTTTTGCAAAAATTTTCATCTTAGAACAAAATGCTACTTTTTTTCCTGCCCACTTTAACAACATTATATAGCAATCTGATAATACAAGGGCCATCTGGAAAGTATCCAGCCATGTAATATGAAAATTAGAGGCATTTATGGCTGGGTTTTTTCTGGACAACCCTCATATTAGATTTGACCCAGTAGTTACATTCACAAGAAATAAACATCTTGATTTGTTTGATGATATTCACCTAAATTTTACAATTTAACATGTGATCCCTCATTCATATCAGCTGTCCATATGCCTCACTATAACTATTTAAACCAAACCACACTTGGACATTTCAAGAAGCTTTCTCTCAAGATTGTGATCATGCATAGAGAAGCCCTAAAAAAGCATTATCCATCAACTCAATGGCAGATAAAATTAAGGTCTTTTTCAAGAACTAAAAACAAATCTAATGATGGGAGAGAGGCAGGGGAGCTGAGGAAAAGTTGATGAGAAGATGGGGTAAAATGCATCTCTCATTTTCCTTTTAAGAGACACATTTGGGGAAACAAACGATCATAAATAAAGATGCAAAGTTTCTTTTAGATGGGATTCAGCACCACTTATAGCTTAAAGTTATTAAAAATGTAGAAGAAATTACTTTTACCTCATCTTTACTCATGTGAAACTTTATTGACTTTCAAAAAAAGTCAAATGTACAAACATATTAGGTTTCCAAAGGTGTTAATAGATTTGAACCATTGTTCCACATTGCTAGCTCTACGATGTCAGTTAAATTCCTTGGAAATACATAGGCTTGTAGGATCAGAGTAATGGATAGTCAAACCATCAGGGAATTTCAGCATTAAAGGGGATTCAGAAGCCTATGTCTAGACCTACTAGAAATCACTAGGTGAGGAGTACATCTGAATTAGACTGATACCTGCTAAAGAGGAGAGAAACCACTACAGGAGAGAATAGCATGTGACCATAGAGGTAGAGACTGTCATGAGCATCTACAAGCCAAGGGACACCTATAACTGCCTGCAACACTAGAAGCCAAGAGAAAAGCATGGACCAAACTCTGTTCTGGAGACTTCAGAGACAGCCTCTACAACTCTTTGATTTTTGATGTCTAGCCTCCAGGACTGTGAAAATAAGTTTCCATTGTTTTAAGCTACCCAATTTGTGGCATTTTGTTACGGTAATCCTAGGAAGTTACAACCCAACCACTTTTAAAGCGGGTTACCTGACCAGCAATACCCGAAGTCTAGTCATTTCTGGCCACACTGCCTGCTCAGCGATGTCCAAACTTCCTCACTGTCTGGATTCCTGATCAATGCTCTTTTCAACAGCTACTACTAATTTTTCCCAAGCGGTTCCAGTTACTTTTTCCATTTCTGGCTCACTGCAAAGAGTTCCAGAGGTTTATGAAATGTTTGGAA
Organism: Lyroderma lyra; assembly: GCA_004026885.1. Taxonomy (NCBI): domain Eukaryota; kingdom Metazoa; phylum Chordata; class Mammalia; order Chiroptera; family Megadermatidae; genus Lyroderma; species Lyroderma lyra. The sequence continues at coordinate 211,153 of PVJL010001408.1, forward strand.
AACCAGAGGTTTCTTTCTTCAAAAGGAAAAAGAACTCTCTCATCTTAAACCTCTCTCCCAGAATGACCTTAAAAGGCTTAGAATTATAGGTTATTATGGGTAGCTAAAAAGCTCACATTTGTAGACTTGGGGGAATTTCTCTTCTGGGGATGACACTGAAGAAAGAAGATAAGAGACATTCCTGGTTTAGGTTGGCTCTCTCCTGCTGTCTTTCAGGTCTACCTCAGAAACAACAGTAAATGGCATTCTCTATTAGATAAGTAAGAAACATTTTCTCAAGTTTAAACCACCAGCCTAGCAGTTGACTCAGAACGTAGACTAGAGTTATCTTCCCATATACATGAGATCTAAGTCAAGTCATTTACCCTCTCTGGACAAATTTCATTATTACTTTAAGTGTTGAAATGACTCTTTATAAGATCCCTTGCACCAGTAAACTCTAATTGATCTACAGATGGGTTAGTCAAATTCTTTACTGTCATGTCTTCTGAGCTAAATTATAGAAATAAACACGTCTTTTCTCCAACACTGGTACATACATTTTATTTAAAAGCTTGGTTGGCTTTTCAGACTTCTGCTATATCTCTTACTTTTATCAAAAGAGATTTCAACTTTTACACTTGAAATGCGTGCTCGTGGTTTTATCTCCCAGTCATTGCCAGCATGAATGGAAATCACATTTGTATAGCCATTCAGTCTCTAGAAAGTGAATGAAAAGATATGGGATATGGTTGCAATCATGGCCATCCCTCCTTTTCCCACATGAGTAACTCAGAGGAGATGTTACTTGGGAGAAGTGGTGAGTGGAACGGAGCCAAGAAGAGTGAGACGCTCACACTACACTTGCTATCCCGAACAATTTGGGATGAACTTGGAAAACTGGAGAACTTGGAAGGGAAATGTCCATGTAATAACATTAGCAAATCTAGTAGTAAAGTACTTGCGTGAACATGCATACCACACCCCTTCACAAACTGTGCTTTAAATTTGATCTAAATTAGCTGTTTAGTCTAGAAAAACCTGAAAGCCCAACCTCAGTTTTTGGAATATGGCAACCGACTGACAAAATTTCAGCCACAATAAAAGCCAGAGATGGTTCCCTAAGAACTAGAATTATCTTTTGTTTTTATTGTGTAGAGTTGCACTTACCAAGATTACAACCACTAGACACATATGACCATTTAAACTTTAATTTTAATTAACTAATGTTAAATGAAATTAAAAATTCATATTTTTTAGTCTTGGTAGTCACACTTTGAGTGCTCAATAGACCCTATGTTTAGTGGCTGCTATTATCCAACAGCACAGATACAGGCTCCATCCAGAAAAGGCAGTAGATCCAACAATGAGTTTACAAGGAGTTCTCAGCTTTGTATTACTATGTATAACATTCTTTCATTTTAAAAATAAATTAAGTTAAAAGTTCATAATAATATAACAATATATACATCACATTTTCTTTCTAATTAGAAAAATTTGGAAACAATTTTGTTTGTCAGAGTTTTCCATTTAAATATGTTTTTCTCTAATACTTTTCTATGTCCTTAGAAACTAAATGTACAAGATCATTGTAAAAACATCTGACCTTGGCATTTCACTGCATAACGAAGTTGAGTCTGCTCTCTTTGTGTTGGAATATATAAATACTTTGGTTTTTAATTATAAGATATTCTGAAAATACAATCAAGTACCATGAAATTAATAAATTTGCAAGAAAACCTTTCCCTAGGTAAACTTTCAAAACTGTTTGTTTTTAAAGGAGAAAATACTTCTGAAAACCTAGACATTCTAACAAATATGAAGTGGTATCTTACTGTGGTTCTGATTTGCATTTCTTTTATAGCTAGGGAAGTTGAGCATTGTTTCATAAATTTGTTGGTCATTGGTATGTATTCTGGGAGAAGTGTCTGTTCAGGTCCTCTGCCCAATTTTAATTAGATTATTTGTTTTTCATTGTTAAGTTGTACGAGTCCTTTATATCTTTTAGATATTAACCATTTATCAGAGGCATTATTTGCAAATATTTTCTCCCATTCAGTTGGATGCCTCTTTGCTTTGTTGATGCTTTCTTTTGCTGTTCAGAAGCAAGAACAAGAAGAAGAAGAAGAAGCAAACTAAAAAAGTTTGGTCCCATTCATTTATTTTCGCTTTTATTTCCCTTGTCTTTGAGGTCAAGTTCATGCAGTCCTCTCTGAACCCAAGGTCCATAAGTTTAGTACCTATGTTTTTTTCTATGTGCTTTATTGTTTCAGGTCTTATGTGGAGGTCTTTGATTCATTTTGAATTAATTTTGGTATATGGTGGCAATTCATACTCCAGATTCATTCTTTTGCATGTGGTTTTCCAATTTCCCAGCACCATTTACTAAACAGGCTTTCTTTTCTCCATTGTATATTTTTTACTCCTTTGTCAAAAATTATCTCTCCATATATTTGTGGGTTTGTTTATGAGTTTTTTATTCTGTTCTATTGGTCTGTGTGTCAGTTTTTCTGCATACCAAGCTGTTTTGATTATTGATGCTTTGTAGCATAGACAGGGAGAGTGATGTCTCCAACCTTACCTTTTTTTGTTTTCCTTATAGAATTGCTTTGGTTATTTGGGATCTTTTGTGGTTCCATATGAATCTGATAATTTTTTAATCTATTTCTCAAAAAATCTCTGTTGGATTTTGATATTAATTGTCTGTATATTGCTTTGGGTAATATGGCCATTTTAAATATGTTGATTCTTCCAATTTATGAACATGGGATATCTTTTCATTTCTTTGTGTCTTTTTCAATTTCTTTTAATAGTGTCTTACAGTTTTCTGTGTAAAAGTTTTCATGTTCTTTGTTAAGTTTATTTCTAAGTAATTTGTTTATTGTGATGGCAAAAGGTGTTGGTTTTCTTATTTCTTTTTCTGAAATTTCATTGTTTATATATATATAAATGGAATGCATTGTTGAGAATGGTTATTATCAACAAGACACAGAATAATAAGTGTTGGAGAGGGTGTGGAGAAAAAGGAACCCTCATACACTCCTGATGGGAATGTAAATTGGTACAACCGCTATGGAGGACAGTGTGGAGGCTCCTCAGAAAATTGGTAATGGAGTTGTCATATGACCAGGAAATCCTTCTTTTAGTTATCTATACCCAAAATTTGAAAATCTTAGTCCATAAAGACTTATGTATCCCAATGTTCATCATAGCACTGTTCACAGTGGCCAACTCATAGAAACAACTAAAATGTCCTTTGATAGATGACTGAATAAAAAAGTTGTGGTACATTTACACAATGGAATATTATTCAGCCATCAGAAAAGATGAAATATGGCCATTTATGATAACATGGATGGATCTTGAGATCATCATGTTAAGCAAAATATAAGTCAGATAAAAAAGTCAAGACCCATATGACTTCACTTACATGTGGAACATAAAACTGGAAGTAACAAAGAAGCAAAAACTCATGGACATGGTCAATAGTTGAGTGGTTACCTGAGGGTAAGGGTGCAGGGGAAGGTGGAGGAGGGAGGGGGTATCAAATGTATCGTGATGGAAGGAGAACTGACTCTGGGTGGTGAACACTCAATGCAACATATGGATGATGTATTGTAGAGTTGTACACTTGGAACCTATGTAACTTTTGCCAACCAATGTCACCCCAATAAATTTAATAATTATTGTGAAAGCTATAGACATATATGGCAATAAAAAGCTATGAGAATTTTTATAGTTATCATAAAATAAAATATTTATATTTACATACTTGATATCATGCTACATACCTTGCCAGCTTGCATTAACTATATGCTTTGCTTTGTACCTCACTGTATTTTGAACATTACCATAGAGTCATACCAATAATATTCTGATGACAAAGATATTCCCGACTCAGTTTCAATCTTAAGAAGCAGTAGATGACTCTGGGTGGTGAGCACACGATGCAACACATAGATGATGGATTATAGACTTGAACACCTAAAATCTATATAATTTTACTAAACAATGTCAGTTACCCCAATAAGTTAAAAAAAATTTAAAGAAGCAGTAGCATTTCTATTTCTAGGTTGTTGATTGTATTAGCTAAAGTCTTATTTTAAATAAACCACATAGATCTGACTTATAAATGTGGGCAGAAAGAGAGCTCATGGTTGTCAAAAGTAAGACAGCAATACCAGTGATTTGTGGTTGCCCTTAGTTAAATGCTGAGATTCCCACTAAGTAAAACCATTCCCAGACACCCCCTCTCCCAATATATATGTTCTGTTGGAGAATGCAGATGACTCTCCAAAAAGACTGAGTACCTTTCCAGTAAAAAACACATGCTCTGCACACTGAGTCAGTAGCCTCTTTTTGCTATGTGAAATAACACATTTCATCTGAGTCACTTTGAGGTTGATGAGTATCAAAATAGACTAAATATGGTCTAAAAATTCACATAAACATGCCCTGTTCATGTTTCTCCTCAAAGAAACATACTCTGTAAAAACAATGTCATCTTCAATGAATGTTTAAATGAGTGTCCAGAGAGAGCTGAATCACTCTTTCACATTTAAAGATGGTGTGAACCACAAGTATTATCTTACATAGAATATAATACCTTATATGTATATTTAGGCATGACTGAAAGACTGCTATGGTACTAAGACCATACAGAGATAGTCCATGAATGAAACTGAATTCTATTGCAATTTAACAAATATTAAATAAACAACTACTTACTGTATGTGGGACATGTTGCATGAGAGGGTTGGGGACTGGAGGTAAAGAAAAGTAAGAGGTAAAGATTAAGAAGACCAAAAGAAAAAGTTAATTTTCATGGCATATATCTACATCAACTTGATTTTTTAAATGTAAACTGTTCTCCCTATTAAACATGAGGAAATGGGCACTACTGAGTAAATAAATGTCATTAATGTGAATTAAGTTAGTGTTTCTCTGTAACTTTTCATTAAAAAGTCAGAGAAGTGGCTAGGACATAGTCTACAAACAAGCCACAAATATATCAAAATAGATCATGCTATCAGATTTCTCTATAAGTTGGCAGGTATGGGAGGGCACGCTTAGCACTTTTGCTGAGCTAATGCTCATAGTGGTTATCTCATGGTTACGTTTTTATTGAAGCTCAGTTTTCAAGGTATCGCATATATGGGGTAAGTTTTAAGATAAGGGGAAGCTCTTTCTAGATATAATACATGAGGGCTGTCCAGAAAAAAAGTCTACCTATAAATGCCTCCATTTTTCATAGTACATGGCTGGATACTTTCTGGAGAGCCCTCATGTCATAGAATGTTTCCATTTTCATCTAAAATGATATTGTCCAAGTACAGAACACCAAATTACCTTATCTTTAAAAAGAGCATCAAGAATACAAAAGAAAAAAATTTTACCTGGGTTCGATTCCCAGCCAGGAAACTACCCACATAGCAAAAAAAAAAAAAAAAAAAAAAAAATTAATTTCACTGCCAACCAAGTTATATTGAATAAATTCAATGTCTTTCAGCAGGGTTAATGCACATGTGAATCACCCTAGGATTCTGTAAATGCATATTCTGGTGCAGGAGGTCCAGTGTGGGGTCTGAGATGGTGCGTGTCTAACGAGCTTCCAGGTGTAGCAGGTTTAACCATTCCTTCTCACTTTGAAGAGCAGTGCTCTGAAGAGTATTTTTGTGAGCAATGATAAAAAGCAAGATCTACTCCTTGTAGACTGTACAACAGAGTAACTTAGCCGTTTTAGAGTTTCACAGTTAATTTGAAAATTAAGACCTCAGGTTATCGCTGTGGATATACAAAAGAATGGTCCATGTTTGTGATTTCAGGGCCATTAGAAAACAAGCCAATCATAAAGGGTGACATGTCATCACCAGAAATTGAGTTATTTGGCTTAAAGTAGTTTTCTCAAACTTGCCCGACAGTACTAATTTTGCAGAGGTAGTTACTAATAATATAGATTCCCAGAGCCATCCTGGAACAAATAAACTGGAATCTCCAAGGATGGGATTCTGGAGGGTCAACAGTCTTCAGTGTTTCTCGCTATTAGTCAAGTTTGGGAACCAAAAGATTGCTTCTCCTAGTGCTTCGTTTTAAGTGCAAATGCCACTAGGAATAGTGACCTACTAAATTTGTGTCCATCATAGTTTATTCAACTGCATTTCATGTGATAACTAAGATGAGAAATAAATTTTGATAAGGAAATTAATGGGGATCATTTAAAGTGCCATCAAGAGAAAGCTAGAGTGGGTAAGGTGTAGCAGGAGAGGATTCCTAAGCAATCAGATTGTAAGAAGTAGAGAAAGAGAAAATGAATATAATAGCTCTTATTTACTAACAGCTTATTATGTGACCAGCACCCTTCTAAGTGTCACATGCAATAACTCCTTTGACCCTTACAACATCAATAGGAGGTGGGTTCTACTTTTAGACCCATTGTACATATGAGGAAACTGAGGCAAACCAGCTAGAAAATGGTAGAACCAGTTTTCAAACCTAGGCAATCTAGCACCATAGCCCACACTTAATTTTCATCATGTTAAATTTTTTCCAAAATAAACTATGATAATTTTACAAAATCTGCCCAAAGCCAATTAGGTTTATCTGAGTTAGTATCTGAGAAAGAAGGTTGACTTTGAGCCTGTCACTATAATATAAATTTGACATTTTAGGTAAACAATAATCAAAATTGGCCATTTCCTATGGGGTAATCTACATTAAATGTTTTAGTCATTTGAGTGTCCTTGAGCACTTACATTCTACCTAGTACTGGCCTAGTTACAATGATGTCCTATGGTACGTAAAGCTCACCTCTGTGTGCAAAGGCTGACACTCTTGGTGAATATTGACCACGTGGGGATTAGCAACAGGGTCCAATGAATCTTGAGGGTTTCTGTGATTGAGACTATACAATGTATAAGCCTTTAACCGATTTTCATTCTCTCTTTCCTGAATGCTCCACTCTTCTAGAAGTCAAAAGCACAAAGAAAGATAATTCTTCTCTCCCTAAAGGTAGAAACATTTCAGTAGCAAGGGGTGCTCAGCATGGCACACCATGTCAGAGTTTGCAGTGTGCTGACCAGAAGGACAATCACTAACTAGAAATATGTTTTATTTGCCTTATGCACTATTTTATTTGTTAAATGAATATTAGTATTTTAAATGTGAGAGATATTTTTAGATGAACAACTGGATTTCTGGTTCCTCTTGAAACACTGGAGTATCAGGTGTGCCTACATCTCCCTATAAACACAGATGGTGACAGCTGATTAGCAGGGGGTCCTTTGAAACCTGTATGTGCTGTCCAGAGGCGCCTACTCAACACCAACCCTAGTCGTCTCCTAGACCTGCAGCATTTTTGAGCAATTGGAGTTTGAACCTCCCTTTTCTACCTTGGGTTCCCTAATGCCTTCTGTCTCCTGGAAGAACCTTGAGCAATTCCATTATGTTACTCTTTCAACAACACCTCCAAGGGTCATTCACTGAAAGATGAAAGATATAGGAACACAGGCTTGGAAGGCAGATGGACTTGAGTTCAAAGACCTTAGGAAATGGCTCGTGTGATAGCAGTTTCACTCCCAAGTGAGTCATGGAAACAAGCTGGTTCACAATTCTTTTCTGTTTGACCTTCACAATTCTGTCTTGTTCTTCCATAACTTCTTCAGTTTATGCAGGTCTTTGTTGATCTGGAAAGTACCTTACTGTTTCATCTTTCCTCTCATTTTTCCTGCCAGGGCAAAATGTTTTCCATGCTGTGCATTTGGCCTGAATTCGGAGTTACTACCCCCCATCATAACCAATGGTACCTCTGAATAGCAAAGCCTATTCAGAATCAAGGTAGATTTTTTAAATGCTCACCAAGACTTCAAATATACTGGCACAGTGGAAAAGTTATTCTGTAATATTTTTTGTCTGTTGGTTACACTGGGACTTCCATTTCCATAATTTAACCTGCAAGGAGACTATAAGCTGCTTAGTATTAATATTACACTTAATGTTATTACCTGTCAAAAGGAATTTGTTATTTCTTACGTTGTTCTTGAATTATTTTTCATGTATATTTTCTCCATCTAGATTTAAAGATACTAATAGGCAGAAACAATTCTTCTGTCTTCCATGCATCCCTGGGCACTTAAAACAGCATTAGGCACATCCCAGGCCTCAAAGAAATAAATACTTTCTGGTCAGTGACTCAATTTTTATCAATTCATTTCATTTGCTTGGAATTTGATTTAGGAAAATATTGCATTATATTTACTTAAAATATAACCAATAAACTAAAGATTATGAAATTGCATCAGGAATTTCACAGATCTTCTGTGTCATTTGTTTGAGATTTTAGTCTGGAACACAACTTTCCATTCATATTAAAAATAATGCTAGTGGACATTGAAACTTTAAGAAATGTATAAAGGAAGGCCTCTGCCTTAAAGTAACTGATGTCATGCCTACTTTGAGAAACATCTATCAAAGAAACTATTTTGACATGAGTCTACACATTGCCAAACATTGTCTGAAATACAAATTCATTGCATATATTTTTTAAATTTTGAGATGTTGCTTCAAAGGGAAACTGAAGATCAGAAAGTCAGAAGAATGGGGTCAGCTAAATGACCAGCAAAAGTGGATAAAACAAACATAGGCAAATAAGCAAAAGTCACAGGAGCGGGAGTCTGAGGGAGTGGTGGATGGAGCTGACGGAATTCAGGTGGAATTCAGAATTAGCTCTGAAACCCACCACACTTGCCAGGATATTCTGCACTGCCAGCCCTGAAGTGCATGGCTGTTTGCAGCCACACTGGCTCTGTACTGCCCAAGTCCAGGGGATGCCATGTGTGTGGACTCTGAAAGGAAGGGAGCCCTGAGCTGTGCAACACATAGGCCCTGGACAATCATAAGGAAACCAAACCAGTCCAAACCAGCAAGCCTTGTATTGCATTAGCAGAGTAAAGGAGTCACATAATATCATTTATAACATGCCAACGTACCATTTTACAATTGCATGCTTTTTCATTTTCCCCATCCAAGCGAGAAGCAAGACTTTTGGTATTTCCTTGGACTCAGCTTCAAAGGTGCTTCTTATCTTTCATAGAAATCTGTACTATGAAAGATTGTCCTACATATCCCGAAAGGAGGGTGGGAGAAAAAGGAAATTGTCTTGAGAATCCGGAGAGAAACGATTGATTCCCAGAAACTAGGAAAAAGATAGGGTCTGAGGGAATTCCCAGAAGATTGGGGAGCCACTTTCCATACAGTGCCAGAACACCAAAGAAATATTTCAGAGTGTACAACTATGCAGTAGAAGGTGAGCCCCAGACTCCAATGCTCTCGGCTTAGGCCAGGACTTGGCGTTCACGTGGACTCAGACTGCATTAACCTAGGCCAGCCCCATTAAGGAAACGTCAGTCACCACTCAAGAGGACAGAGGAGTGTGCTTCTCTCATAGCCTCTTCAAGCTTTCCGGATTCTTATGTGAGTTAGGAAAAGGAGGAGTTTCCAAAAAATCACTGAAATTGAATATGTTAACATGCTACACACTCACAGAGAGGAGACTCCTAGATAGGACTTAATTGAGATTGTTTAAACGTTCTCATTTCTTACTCACCCTCTATAGTAGCAAATTCGTATCTTCACTCAGAAATAGTACTTCTAGAACTGGCATTAAGGACTAGTTATACTACCAGTACTGCTAATGAGAGTGAAATGTATTCTTCTTTTCCAATTGCTAAATATCAAACCTGTGATACCTCCATAATTATTGCACACTCTTATCCTAGCAACTAACAAAAATACTACTTCACTCTCATCCCTAGATTTTATTTATTTTATCCAAGAAAGTAAAGTTAACTTTATCACATAATGAAGGAAGGAAGGAAGGAAGGAAGGAAGGAAGGAAGGAAGGAAGGAAGGAAGGAAGATTCTATTATCTAATTTGCTCATTTTAAAATTAGTAGAAGTTGAGGGTTCCCTGGTGGTATAGGGGCTAGGCTTCAGCTCTGTCAATGCTGTGGCCTGGGTTCGATTCCCAGCCAGGGAACTACACACATAAAGAAAAAAAAAATTAGTAGAAGTAATTTTACTAATGTTATGTACAAATAAATGTTGCCTGGATCTATAACAATCGAAATACCTTTTTAATAAATGGAATCCCTTCAAAGAATGACTGAAAAAAGCACATCAATACCCTCTCTACAAAGTAAATTATATTACAGATTTTAATCACTATCTTATGTTTGTCATCAAGAAGTTAGGTAGATTTTCCTTTCTTCTTTCACTGATGCAACATAGTCAAAATAAGAAATTAGCTAATAAACTATTTTCTCAGAGTAGTTTAGTACAGATGTAAATGAAAGCAGTCTGGTAGCTATTTCATTTCATTTAGTTTACTTTATATGCCTTTGCTATTTAACTCCTTAGCCTCACTACTCACTAGGTGGAACATTTTACATTTGTTTCTTAGTGGCACTCTGTTGCCTAGTTTGAAATCAAGAATTCTATTGGTTTAAAAGCTGTTTAGCCTATGCATACCCTGTCTCCCCTCATCTCATACCCACAGGAAGAGGCGCCGGTGTAGGTAAGCACGTGACCAGTAAGTAGTGCAGAAAGCTCGCTGGCCTGGTAGCATAGGATCTTCAGCCTAGAACTAGAGTAACATTCCATTAAAAATAGGGCTTAATAAGGAACTAATTTTAACATGCAGCAAACCAAAAAGAAAACATAAAATACGTAATGTGTTGCCTCGTCCAACTCAAAGTGAATGGCATAAAAACGTAGACTTGGGTTTTCCCAACTGATAAATAAGAGACAGAATTTACCAATATGGCCCTTGGAATTTCTCAGCCAAACCCTAGAGCCCTCTACTGATTTTAACAAAAGAGTATTCTCCTGAACTTAGAAACATCACCCCAAACAGTTTGTAAGAAAGAGAATGAGAGAAACCAGGAGAGAAGCAGAGAGGAGGGGAGGGCAGGAAAGGCGGGGGTGGGGGTGGGGTACAAATAGACACAACAAGAAGGCAGGAAAGAAAGAAATGACTATCCTGAATATTTTGAAGTAAACACCACATATATTTGCCTTTTGAAATCATTTAACCAGGGTTCATCTTTGAATTTCCTGATAGGACGAAACAAAAGCGTGCATCTTTCACATGATCTCTAGCAGTGACCTCTCATCTAATTTCCTCACATCCAACCCCTTGCTTCTTGCATTTATCCTTAATTACCGGGTACCTTCCCAAAACACAGATTGGATCATGTCACCCCCATTCTCCAGCATCTTTTATATAAATTCCGTTCCCAAATAATTAGGCCCCTACGTCACCAGATAGGTCCGCTTCATTCATTTACATTGTTGCTCCCCGCTGCAATCTCCACAGCTTTTATTCAGTCTCTACTCCCATAACTTCCATCTGCTATTCAGTCATAGAGGAGGCTTCCTGCATGTCACAACCATGCTGTGTTTCAGTTCAAGCTTTTCCCCTACAGTCCCTTTCCATCCCCTTCCAAAATTTCTATCCCACTATCCTGCGTATTTCTCTCCACTATACTATGAACCACGTGAGACCTGAGGCCCACTTCCATTTGCTTCTCACCACTCTATTTCCAGCATCTGGGCACTCTGGAGGGCAAGGACCAAGTCTTATTTATTTTTGTATCCCAGGTACATAGGCCCATATGCAATGAATGCCTCTCCAATGTTGGTTGAATTGAACAAATTTAAATTGTACCTTTTGAAATTCTGCTGTTTTTCACAACCCAGCTCAAACACAACATCGTTGATACATATCCTGATGATTCTATCTACTCCCCCCTTTCCTGATCTTCTTTAGCACATTTTTAGTAAACCCTGTTGTAGCATTTTGTTCCTCCTATATTGTATGTGCTCCTGTAATAGCCTAATAATGTCTTATATGCCTTTACCCTAAAGTTTGAACGGAATCTTAGGTCAGAAGCAGAGAGTGTTTATTTAGTATGGCTCCCTGCCATTGTTGCACTGCTATTTCATCATCCAGTATTTTCAGTCATCACGTCTTCACCACGTCTTGGCATTTCATGTGGCAGTTATAAACCTCTCACTACCCCTGTGTTGTGTTTTTGCCCTGGGCTGTCAGATGATGAGCCTGTTCAATATATGACTATAAGGGAAATTGAAATACAAAAATTTATTACTCACAGGTCCCAAAGGAGGTATATAGCACAACTCAAGGGGCCACTAGGGAAGAGCAAGGCAAGGAGCAGGCAGAGAACATAGCAAGCCCTGGGCATATGCCTTCATTAGGATCTATAGTAGAGTGCTTTGGGGCTCCTGGGCCTCATACATTGATCATTTCCAAAAAGACCAAAAAGAGCAGGTTTTTGGTAAGCTCCTCAGGGTCTTATCTAAGGAGCATATAAGAAGAAGGCCCTGGGGCAGTGGGAGAGGGGAGACTGTTCATCACAAGGCCGTGGGAGAAGTCATATTGGGAACTGACATTTCCTTGTGACTTCATGGGATGTCTAGGGCAGGAGCTTGCATGGGGGTGGGGGTGGCTAATGTCAGTTTAGGGCTCCTGCAGACAAAACGGATGCCAAGGCAGCAATACCATGGAGTACCTTAGCTACATATTCAACACCTGGACTCTCTTCTACTCTCTTAAGTAGCAGCCATAATTAAACTTCTTAACCAAGATAGTCTATGCAACCCAGGGTACCATGGGATTCCCCCCCCCCATAATTGTAATATTAGACCTATATTAATAGATACTGAGGTAACATTAGGATTTTTAGAGCCTCTTTTTCTTGTTAATCATATATTTACTTTATGATCAGAACTTGTCTTTAATTCATACTAAATCACAGTTTATTGGTTGGGAATAGGTTTCCATCTGTCGTTCTATGTTCTGTCTCCAACATTATTCTATTTGTTGAGTAAACAGATTGTTGAACGAATTATTTGTTGAATGAGTACAAGTAAAATAAGTCTGAACTAATCCTGGAAAAATCTTGATCAAAAGGATATTATAAAAAGATTTTTCAAATGCTCCTATAAAATTAATGCAAATTATTATATCCAAATTCCAGCTGTTATCAAAGTCTGGTTCTAGGCCTAAAAGCAGAAGGAGCACCTGGGAACCACTTAGACATGCAGGTTATCTGGACCCGTGCCAGACCTACTGACTCAAAAACTCTGGAGGTGGGGCCTGGAAAGCTGGTTTCAACAAGCCCTCAAGTGATTGTGATACATGCTGAAGTTTGATAACGACTGCCCCAGTTTATCAAACTGGTTGTTTTGATGCAGTTCCATTGATTTGCTATCCTCATTAGGTCTTTATTTGTAACAAGGGTAAGCAGACTTTATTTACAAGTTATTCTATGTACCAGTATGGTGGTCTTTATCAAATTATTTAAACTGTTAGCCTACTCTGTCCTTGTCTGCAAAATAAGTACAGTAACAGCAAGATGAACCCGAAGAGTCCCATACCAAGATACATAATAATTAAAACGTCAAACTTTAAAGACAAAGATAGAATCCTAAAAACAGCAAGAGAAAAGCAGTTAGTTATCTACAAGAAAGATCCCATAAGACTGTCAGCTGATTTTTCAACAGAAATTTTGCAGGCCAGAAGAGATTGACAGGAAATATTCAAAGTGATGACAGGCAAGGGCCTACAACCAAGGTTATTCTACCCAGCAAAACCATTATTTGGAATCAAAGGACAGATATAAAACTTCCTAGACAGGAAAAAGCTAAAGAAGTTCATCACCACCACACCAGTATTACAAAGAATCTTAGAAGAATTTCATTAAGACAATTTTTTTTAAAAGATAAGAAATATAAATAAAATGGCAATAACTACATATCTACCTTAAATGTAAATGGATTAAATGCTCCAATCAAAAGATAGGATGGCTGATGGAAAGAGAACCGATTCTGGGTGATGAACACACAATACAACACATAGATGATGTATTACAGAATTGTACACCTGGAACCTATGTAATTTTTACTAATCAATGTCACCCAATAAATCTAACAATACAAATAAAAAATAAGGTGGCTATGGATAAGAAAACTTTGTGATACATATGCTGCCTACAAGAGACTTACTTCAGATCTAAAGACACACAGACTGAAAATGGAAATACCAAATAAAAAAAGCTGAGGTAGCAATACTTAACTTTAAAACAAAGGCTATAATTAGAGACAAGCACCCAGTAATCTCACTTCTGGCATTTATCCAAAAAAACCCAAAATGCTACTTTGAAGGGATGTGTGCATCCATATGTTCATTGCAGCATTGTTTACAATGGCCAAGACGTGGAGGCAACCTGGGTGTCCATCAATGAATTAATGAATAAAGAGTAGTTGGTATACATGGAGTATTGCTTGGCCATGGAAGGGAATGGATTCTTGCCATCTGCGGCAGCATGGATGGGCCTGGAGGGTACCGTACTGCATGGAGTACGTGAGACAGAGAAAGACAGATGCAATGTAATTTTGCTTACATATGGAATATAAAGAACAAAATAAACAAACAAACAAAACAGAAACAAACTCATAGACACAAAAACCATTTTGATGGTTGCCAGATGGCAGGAGGGTTGAGAGTGGGTGAAAAGGGGGAAGGGATTAAGAAGTATAAATTTGCTGTTACACAGTAGTCATGGGGATGTATGTTATAACATAAGGAATATCATCAATAATATTGTAATAACTATGCAATACTATAGATGAGTACTAAATTTATTGGAGTGATAGCTGGGACGAGGTTTGGGGGCAGGATGAAAAAGATAAAGTGATTAATACGTATGAATTGGTAGTTACAAAATAGTCATGGGGATGTAAAGTAAATGATAATAACTATGTATAGTGCCAAGTGGGTACTAGACTTATCAGGGGGATCACTTCTTAAATTATATAAATGTCTAACCACAATGCTGTAAACCTGAAATTAATATGAAATAATATTGAATATCAACTGTAATGGAAAATTTTTAAAAAGAGGGAACAGATAAAGTGGAATCAGAGTTTCAAATTTCCAAGTATAAAACAAATAAGCCTGGGAGATGTAATATACATCAGAAGAAATACAATCAATAATATTTTGATAGTGTGGTATGGTTTCAGATGATTGCTGGATTTATCATGGTGATCACTTCTTTAGGTATATAAATGTTGAATAATCCTGGTGTACACCTGAAACTAATATGATATTGTACATTGGCTATATTTTCATAAAAATATTATAAAATAATGTATAGATTTCTGTTCATGAATATGAGCTCATATTTATTATTCATGCTGAGTTTACCTAAAAACAGAATAAAGACTGGCTTTGGGGTTTTTTTTTGTACCAAGTATATTAATGCATGAGTAAGTGTTCAAAGAACACTTTCCAGACATTTTGGGTTTGTTTTTGCAGAAAGGAATTCTGGTATCATAAGTTTGAGAAATACCGCATACTAACACTTTCTTAGTGGTTCTCACAGCATAATTGAAATATTAAAGGTTCTGAGGAAGTCTACAATAGAGAAACATGCTAAACCTTGTTTAACCTAGCATTTCTCAGACGTAATTTATTAGTAAACTCTTCCCATTAAAAAATCATATATAATCTGATTCAGGGTTCTGTGGAGAACAATTTGAGAGCTCTAGCATAAAAAAACCATTTGGAAGGATATTCACCAAAATGGTAGGAGTGGTTCTTTCTGGGTACTGGAATTAAAGTAATTTTACTTTGTTCTAATATTTTTCTTAATAATAGAACTTTACATGTATTATTTTACAATTACAAAGAGCAGCTGTTTCACTAGGCAAGGGGATAGAGGAAGATGCAGAGATGAGGAAGGCATGGATTGGCAGGCAAGTGGACAGGTTAAGATTGTTATAGACCAGCCCTCTCACCACCGCCTACTCAATGTTTAGCATATGTCCACATCCTGAAATACTGTTATTGTGTATAGGTAGTGCTGTTGTAGTACAGTCATGTGTCACATAAAAACATTTTGGTCAAAGACCACAAACACAACAGTGGTCCCATAAGATTGTAATGGAGCTAAAATTCCTATCACTAGTACATCATAGCCATCATAAAGTCCCAGCACAACATGTTACTCACATGTTTGTGGTAATTGTCATCTAACCAACTGAACCACCAGTTGTATAAAAATGTAGCACATACAATTATATACAGTACATAATGCTTGATAATTGCAAAAAATGTTACTGGTTTATATATTTACTATAATTTTAGCATTATTTTAGAGTGCACTCTTTCTACTAATTACAAAAAAGTTTGCTGTAGAACAGTATGCTGTTATGCCAGCAGCAGCCCTATACATCTCCTGTTTATGTCTCTTGATTGCATCATTTCTCTTGTGCTCAGTTTGTTGTTGTTTTGTACAGTAACATGCTACACAGGCTTAAAGCCTAGGAGCAATTGATTATACCATACATCCTAGGTGTGTAGTAAGCTATACCATCCAGGTTTGTGAAAGTGCAATCTATGATGTTTGCATAAACAATTGCCTCATGTCACATTTTTCAGAACATGTATCCCTGCCATTAAGCAGCACCTAACTATAATAGTGGTATTGCTTCAAGACAGGAAGAAAATTGGGATGTTATTCAAGGCAAATATGTCTGACATTTTTTTAAAATGAAACTATCTCACTATTTTTATTTACATAAACTTTTTGTCCTGCATTTACTGAAAGTTACTTTAACCTTCGGATGTGTGTGTGCATGTGTATGTGTGTGTGTGTGTGTGTGTGTGTGTGTGTGTATAAAACAAGCTTCAACTTAGGTAAAAATGCAGCTGAGCCTGACTAACCTGAGTTTTTAGGGAGCCCATCTCTTCATTAGCATCTGTGAACAACCAAAGACAGAAGTTTTGCAAGATTTACTCATGTGGTGGCATTTATGGGCATTGCCTTCTTAGGCAAGCAGCAACTTGGAAGGAGCAATGCTGATTCCAGCAAAAAGGTTTTATTAAAAACATAGGCAAACTTCAAATGGTATTCATATCAAGAGGGGTGCTGCCAAAGGCCTCACGGGCAACCAAAATTTAGCACAGGGTGGCACCGCAGTCTCGTGACTCAAGCTTAGTCAAAATGTTATGTCGGAGTCTTTCAAGGTTAGTTTTAAAAAAACAAGGTCTAAACATCTTGGAGGGATCATTGGTCTGGACAAAGAAAATTAGAGCTAAAATTGAAAATAAAAAATAAGCTTTCACTAAAAGAAAGCCTAATAAATCAGGAGCCCATTATCACTCTAAGACAGGACTGTCAGCAGTAATCCCAGTGTGTCACTCCACATTCCTGGCCAATCATAGGCATGTTCAGTGGGTACAAAACTGATTTTCATCAAGATGGTTGAAGGTGTCAGCTCCGCCAACAGAGATTAAGCACACAGCTGAGAAAATCATGATATTCAATATTTAATGACCTCTATCCAGATTAGGGAGTGGAATTCAGACAAAATTTATGTTTATGTTATGCTATCTAAGACAATTTACATGTTCTTAAAACCCAATCTGTGTCAGACAGCTGCATCTGTCTGATTTTTTCCATGGAATGAAAGGTAATTTGGGTTACAAAAGACATCTCAAACCTACCATAAGTAGCCTTCTCAAATCGCCCTAGAAGTTATTGATCCCTGCTTTTCTCTAACACTTTCCTGGTATTTCTGTTTGGAATTGAGAACACACATCTAATTTTTCATATCTCTATCCTTTCATACATGTTTTTTTACAGTGATAGTAAAGAAAGCATGAACATTATTAATCAAAGGTCAATGTTACTTAAGTTGTCCTTCCTGACTCTGGGCAGAAGATCACCTAATCCACCCAGAGCCATGGCAGGTACTTAACAGACACTCAGGAAACACGCCTTAAATACAACTAAATTTAATCTCCTCCGCTGTAGATGCTTTTTCTTAGACTTTGGCCAATACTTCTAACATATTTGTATAGCACTGAATTATAGGTACATATTTTTCAGCTCAAAGAGACTTTAGCAGACATGAAGTAATAAGAGCCAACGCTCAACATTATACTAACAAACAGTTCAGTCATTATTACTGATTTAATCCTCACAAATATCAAACAAGCTGGACATTTTTATTACCTTCATTTTACAACACACACTAAGGCACAAAGAGTTAAGTAATAGGCTCATAGTCTTGTAACTAAAGTGATAGAATCAGAATTTGAACTCAGATAGTCTGGCCACAGGTTTTACCCCCAGAGCATCTTCCCACATTTTGGCTCAACTGCTCCTTTTACAAAGTAGACTCAGTGGGGTTCATGGAATTCCTAGTCAGAGAGCAATGTCTGCACTCCTGAGTCCAAGGTCAAAGCTCTTGTTTTTGAAATTTGGGTACAACCCAACCAGCTACAACAAATAGATGCCCAAAGATAGACCATGATCTGTATTCATAATCCTCCCAAAGAGATTTAATAATTCGGAAGAATGTGTGATAGTCCTCACTGGCAAGTTCTTCTTTTCATCAATCTTGTCACCTCCTCTCCATTGTCTTCACTGCATACGGAGGACAGTCACTCTCTTTAGAGCAGCCCTTCAGGGTGGGGGTGGGGGCAGGAAGCAGCCCTGAGTGAGGCATCAGGGCATCTGAGTTTCAGCCCTGGCTTTTCACTAACCAAATTGGCAAATGTATAGAAAATATTTAATCTCTTGTGAGATTGACCTAGAAATTAAATGAGTCAGATAGACTGTTTTTAAAAAGTTAAAGATAGAATGCCAAGCACAGAGTATAGGGGCTCAACAAATGTTTGTTACACTAAATAAACTTTTGACAGGATATTAAGTGTTTTAATATTCTCTTTTTACACATTTTTGAATTTATCCTCTTTCAACCATTAATTAAGTTGGTTTGGTTTTCAAGCTGGGGACAGATGAAAGAGAAGGATAAAAAGTGATGATGAGAATCATTCAACTTTCCTAATGCACCAGTGACATCAGCAGAGTAAACCACCCCTCATCTCAGAAAAATAACTTCTATAAACAACACTCATTCAAATTTCTAACATGGTCATTGTTAATCAATAAATATTCTAAAATCTTTGGAGAGTAAAATGATATCCCAGAGATCATCTGAACTCTAGCTGTCCCCTAACTCTCATTACATACTCTGAAGTCCTGGGGTAAGTGTTAAATTGGCACAGTGTGGGAAACCACTATACAGTGAGGCTACATGTGATCATTACTACCCACAGGCAATTCCAGATTCTAAAGCAAAAGGGAAGGAATAATGGCAGACCAAACAACAAGCAAATGTGCACTGAGCATAATAATGCCATATGCATTATTAATTGAAAGAAATTCTTTCAGTTTTTCTTTAGTAAAGTCACAAAATGACTAACCATTTGCTATTCTGATGTAATGTGATCTGGCATGTTGTAGCCAGATTTAATAGATTACAATCTTCCTGCTGAACCTGAGGATAAAATGTTTGGACTGCATTAAAATATTCATTATAAAGAATCCAGCATGGCCCTATTGTTAATTGTTTCCAGACTTTGCTTATAAAAGAGTCCTGTTTGGAATTTCACAATCACATTAGTATATTGAAATCTGTGTATAATCCTGGAAAAAGAAACTTGTTTCACCTTGTTTAATCCAAGTTTATTTCACCATGGAAAAATTATTTTTTCATTCTTATTGAGAAATAATTGACATATATGACTCTATAAGTTTAAGGTGTACAGCATGGTGGTTTGATTTATATATACTCTGAAATGATTATAATAGCCTCATTTAACATTCAACCTCTCATATAGATACAATAAAAATAAAAGAAACAAGAAAAAAATTTTTCCTTCTGATGAGAGCTCTTACAATTTACTCTCTTAACAACTTTCCTATATATTATACAGCTGTGTTACCTATCGTCAGCATGTTGTACATCATATTCCTAGTATTTATTTTATAACTTTGCAGTTTTTGATCACCTCCTTCCACCAGCCATCTCTGATAACCACAAGTCTGATCTCTTTTCCTGTAAGTTTGGAGTTTTTCGTTGTTGCTTGTTTTTTGTTTTGGGGTATTTTTTTGTTTTTGTTTTTGTTTTAGATTCTATATATACATGAGGTCATACGGTATTCGTCTTTCTCTGTCTGACTTATTTCCCTTAGCATAATGCCTGCAAGGTCTATCCATGTTGCCACAAATGGAAGAATTCCCTTTTAATGGCTGAATATTATTCGATTGTATATAAGATATATATATATATATGTATATATGTATACGTATATATACATACATATACACGTATACATACACATATATATGTATACATACATATGTGTATGTATACAAGTATGTATACATTTTTATATAGATATCACAACTTCTTTATCCATTCATTCATCAATGTACACTTAGATTTTTTCCATGCCTTGGCTACTGTAAATAATGCTGCTATGAACATGGGGGTGAAAATATCTTTTCAAGTTAGTGTTTTCATTTTCTTCAGGTAAATACCCAGAGGTGCGATTTCTGAGTCATATAGTATTTTTCTTTTTCTTTTCCTTTTCTTTTCTTTATTTTTTGAGGAACCTCCATAATGTTTCCCATGGTGACTGCACCAATTTATATTCCAATCAACAGTGCACAAGGATTCCCTTTACTCCACATCTTCACCAGCACTTGTTATTTCTTGATTGTTGTTTTTGGTTTGTTTTTTTTGTTTTTTTTTTTTGAGAATAGTCACTTCAGCAGGTGCGGAGTGATTGATATCTTATTAAAGCTTTCATTTATGTTTCTCTGATGATTGGTAAAGTTGAGCATCTTTTCATGTACTTGTTGGCCATTTATATGTCTTCTTTGGATGTAGAATTCTATGTAGTGGAGTTTACTTCTTCACAGAAAAAATAACTAATAGCATTTTAAAGAAATATTTAAAAGGGTATGCCTCTCAGAATCTTTTGTGCAAATTTTTCAACAAATAGATACATAGTGCTCCCAATTCCAGTTGATGGGAGAATAGAAAAAGGAAGTAAGGGATATCTGTATTTTCTAAATCTTCAGAAGAGTCATTCACTCCTAGTTGGAAATCAACAACCTGGAGGAAGACAAGAGTCCTATAGAACCCAGCATGAACCAGACTCCCTCCCTCAGTTGATATGTAGAAAATATTAGCCATATTTCTCTTTATTATTCAAAAAACAGATTAATAATTAGCTAATAATTACAGATCACAAATAATCTGTATATTCTAGTGGTTTTTATTAGAGAGTTTACAAAAATAATAGCTATTTTCTAGATAATATGTAGCCACAAAGGAAAGAAATAAATCCTCAGTAAAAGACAACAGTAAAATTGGGTTGTAATTTCTCATTTAAAAGCTTATCACTTAAAAATTTAAGGTGACCTACTTAGGTTGCTTCTCTCCCAATTGAGGAATATTATTAGATAGAAATCTCAGAATTTTATGGACTCATCGGTATGGTTACTGAGGAGTATGTGGGTTTAAAAGCCCTGTCATTCCAGAATCGTGTTTCTTTTTTTAAATGTAACTCTCTGAAGACTGGGTTTTTGTTCCTTTCTGGTTTTGATTGCTACTGTGGACTTTTTTCCCCCTCTAGTTTTTGCTTTGTTGCTGGTTATTTTATTATGAATCAAAGCAAGGAGATTCTACAAGGTAGCTTCATTTCACTGTCTTACCCAGAAATTTTCTCTTAAATTTGGTATTTATGTTTATGAAGTTATTTATATTTAACTTCATGTTAGCTAGTTCTTTCTAACTCATTTACTTTGCTGAAAATTGTAGAACTTCTTATACTGATCTAAATTGGAGGCTGTAGAGCTCTGCTTTTGAGAAAGAAAAGACATCAACCCAAAAACGTAAGTCACCTTTCAAAAGAGGATCAGCTTTAATTAAAAACAAAACAAAACAAAACCTGAAGCCATTCAGCTATTTCTGAGGGATTTTTTTTTTTTTAATTCCAGCAGCATGGTCTACACATCTTCTCTTTGTTGGGGAGAAAAGGTAGAAGATACAGAGTACATAGGACCAAGTGAGGTAACCTAAGGACTATTTTCTAACTATGCTTCAATGGTACTGATATTATTTTCTGTTGTGTTTTCCCATTATTCAACATAAGGAAGTGATTGTGTTGCTATTAAATTCTTTATTTAATACAAAGGCCTGTTTCTAGATATCTGCTCTGTAAACTTCTAAATTTCTAAATGCTTTTATGAATATAAAGAACCATGAAATGTGTTTTCTGTGTGGTTCTGGCAATTCAAAAACTGGTAAGCAAAAGGAAACTTAATTTTCAATTTTCGTCCCCAAAGCTTATCCTGGTTCTCACCAGTTCCATGTGCACCACTGTGTTAGTTCCAGTATTTGCAACAGCAGCTCTCTGTCTCTGCTCTGACATGTTTAAAACAAAAATTGCTTCTAAAGTCATAAATCCTGTAATGCAACTCAAAACTTTGTTTATTCTCCAACAAGGTCAACCTGTTTTAAAAAATTGTTATTAGACTATTAATTTTAGTTATTTTTCTTCTCCCCTCCCCTTTACCTTAACCTCTTGTCTATTTATGCTCTTTCCCTTTTATCTGAGCCTAATACTCATAATTTTCTGCTCCTTTTTCATAGTGGTCAGGTCATTCTGCACCCTACCAAGGATGCCAAAGAGTATATAAAACTTTGCTCTGATTTCCAAGGTAAATCATTTTGAGCATTATGCTACAAAGGGTGTTTTTTCTCCATTCTCCTATTGTGTTTCTATTGGCTCTATGTAAGTTCTGTTCTGTGCACTTATCCTCAAAGAAAGAGATCCCTATAAAGACCTGGTGTTTCCAAAAGACTAGGAAAACAGCAGGTCCTTGGCCCTGCTTATTCTTCAGTTGGATGCCAGTCAAAATGCCATCCGAGATTCACTGTGGAAGAGCAGGTTAACATGCACACTTTCTAATCCAGCTCCCAGTATCCTTGAGGTTTTCATGAAGTAGAGCTAAACGTGCATGAGGTCATCTTCAAACACCACTCCCTAGATGTCTGCTATTCCTAACAGACTATGTACATGAACAATGCAGTCTCCACTGAAAACGGGACTCTTCCTATTTCTAGCCCACCCACCTTTGTTTTAAACGTCCCGGGGTGCAATCAATATTCACCCACCATTCCCTCCCTTCCTAACCTATGAAAACTGTCAGAGTGGAGAAATCAGGCCTCCTGTGTCAACATGATTTAACAATTTATTCCAGGACATTATTTAGAGAAGATAAGAATGTAAATCAATAAATAATTTCACTCATTTCTTCAGTAAATTCCTGCAAACCAATTTATTTTAAAAAGAAAGAAAAATCTAGACAAACATCAAGCTTATTAAGACTCGCTCAAGACCATTGCATTCACCTATATTAAACTATTATGTCATGAACTTTGCTCAGTCTTAATATGTCCCCTATCTTGAAAGGCCAGCTTGAAGCCACTTGAGCCTGGATACTAACATCCTATAAATATTTTTCCTGGATCTTCCTCTTCTGAGACTCTTTTAAGACAATACAGGTAGTCTTCTTTATTGTATTAGGTCTAAAACCATAGTTTTGTTTTATTAACAGGTTTTCTGATAGTCTTCGAGAGAGTTGACATCTGTAGACACTTGTCATTTTAATGAGCTTGTACTTCTTTTTAATATAGAGAGAAAATGGGAATAGAATGTATCATGCTCCTTGAAAAGCGTGAGTAGAAGAACTGCTTGCCGGGTTTTCTGGATGACTCACCACCTGGGTCTAAATCTGAAACTAGCAAGGGAGATGTCTTCCATTCAGGTATGTGGGGTTTGTTTTGTTACATTAGGCAAAATACAGCTAGGCTAGATTCATAGTTGTGTTCTTATCAATGCAGATATTGGCAATCTTATTGTCTTGGGATTTTTCCAAGAACCTGTGGTAGGTTGTCTATAAGAGCTCCATGTGGATTGTGTTTTGATTTTTACTACATTTTTATTTTTTAAACTGCTTTGGAAGAATTTGGAAGATATTCCATAAAAGGCTTTTAGGTAGATGTCATTTTCAACCATAAGTTTGTACTCCTTTTCAAAACAAATTACTATGTCTGTCATTCAAATTGGCCATTCATTTGTTTTTTCTTCTCTTCATTAAACCAATATTTATGGAATATCTAGCCTGAGCCAAGTATTGTGAAAGCCATTGAAGATTTGCCTTCTCTGCTCTTGACAATATATTAGAGTAATCCAATGAAAGAATAACTTTTATATACCTAACATCTAAGTGGACATAGAGTTCCTCCTTAAGAAGAAAATGGTATTGCATAATAAAAAGTGAGGTTTAATGTTAGAGAGGAACAGAAAGTGTAAATAAAAATAAATCACAGCTATTCAAACTAGGAAAAAGGTTCTTTCCTCAAAATCTGTTTTGAAAAAGTCACATTTCCAACAGACTTATTTGATCATGTTTTCTCTAGAATAGTCCTGTAAATGGTTACTTATATAAACACTTGAGAAAAGTCACAATTGTTCCAGGCTAGAAGTGAATACTGACTTCCCTCCTCTTCCTTCCCATGCACCTCCATGTCAGAAAGCAGCCCATAAAAGCAATTACAGAGAACTTGTGTTTTATTGTGTTTGTTGGAAATTATTTTCGAGTAAATTCAGTAATTATACCCTGAAGTCCACTTACACAAGGCCTATATTATGAGTATTACTGAAGTGAAAATGACATCTAAGAATTTTTAACAATGTTTTGGCTTTCCATCAGTGTAACTTATATTTGACCAATTTCCAGAATTGATACTAGTAGTCTAAATTCATTGTTAACTAACAGCCAATTTAAAAAAAATAAGGTCATGTTAGGCAGGATTTAAACTCAGAATTAATACAGAGAAAATAGGCTTTATTGCTTTCATTATTATATCCCACATCTGAGTGAAGTCATATGGTTCTCAACTTATTCTGTCTGACATATTCACTTAGCATGATGATCTCAAGGTCTATCCATTTTTCGCACAAATGTTAGTTTTCATCGGTTTTTATAGCTGAGTAATAGTCCATTGTATATATGTACCACATCTTATTTATCCAATTATCTGTTAAAGGACACTTCGGTTGTTTCTATGTCTTGGCCAACATGAATAATGCTATAATGAACATGAAGTACATTTATCTTTACAAATATATGAAGATATATGATGGGTGACCTCTCCCATGTGTGATAATCTGTTGTTTTTTTTTCAGGACAACCTCTGTTTCAAATATTTTTCTATGTCATTATATAAGAACTGTTCAATATAGTTAATGTCAGGTCATAAATTATGGCCCAAGTTCTTATGTTATGTAATTTCCATGGAGTAGAGTCCACTACATAGTACTCTATCTCCCATACTACCAAGTGATTGAAATTTCACAAACAATTTCACAAATGATTTTATTCAGTAAGCCTTAGTATGAATAAGTCCTGGAAGTGCCCACATAGTGTGAATGCAGTTTCATCTACTCCTGAATGCAAATATTTAACATGGAGCTCATAAGAATGCCAGGTACATGCAGAGTATGGGAATTAGGATTAGAGAATAGTAATGAAGATAAGATAGGGCACAGATATGGAGATTTAAAAAAAATGAAAATGAACTATAGAAACGATCCCTGAAGGTATAGTCTAAGCCAAGACATGAAAACAACCAAAGTGCCCTTTGAGAGATGACTGCATAAAGAAGCCGTGGTACATATACATAATGGAATATCACTCAGCTGTAAGAAAAGATGAAATACTGCCATTTGCAACAACATGGATGGCCTTGAGATCATCATGCTAAGTGAAATAAGCCAGACAGGAAAAACCAAGAACCATACGACCTCACTCATATGTGGAGTAAAAACTGAAAGCAACAAAGAAACAAAAACTCAAGGACACAGTTAATAGTTTAGTGGTTACCTGGGGGCAAGTGGGGAGGAAGTGGGAGAGGAGGAAGAGGGTCAGAGAGGAGGGAGGAAGAGCCAAGTATATGGTGATGGAAAGAGAACTGACTCTAGGTGGTGAACACATAACACAATACAAAGACGATGCACTGTAGAACTGTACACCTGGAACCTATGTAATTTTTACTAACCAATGTCACCCCAATAAGTTTTTTAAAAACAGAAATGTACACTTGAAATCTATATAATCTTATTAATAAGTGTCACCCCAATGAATTTCATTTTAAGAATTAATTAATTAATTAATTAAAAACACATATATTGTCTTCTCAGGATTTGTCTAGATTTGGTCCTGCATGCAATAGCATTTCTGCTCATGGACAATTAAGAGTTACAAGTCAGTTAGATTCTCAATTTTATTTCATCCACTATGCATATCAATACCTATTAAAATGAGAATGTTGTCTAGTTATTCTCCTTTCCATGAATACAGAGAGGAAAAAGGACTTTCATGGTAATCTGATAACAAAGTGATTTTGAGGAAAGCAAGATAATTTTCCCTGCCCCAGAAATTACTCAAATTCTACCCAATCTGTAGTGATATTTACTGAGGCCAAATTCCACAAGTTAAATCCCAGTCTTTACATCCAACATAAAAACCTCTGTAGGTTGGCCAGGTCTAAGGCCATCTTGATATTAAGGTTCAGAACAGTGTTTGCTCAAAGTAGGCCTGAGAAGTTTTCAAGAATCCAATCCCTGAAATTTGGCCTGGATGTTGAATTTAAAATTCCTGGTCCATTTCAGTGTCAAAATATTCTCTAAAATGAGAAAGAGGATTTGACATCTTGTCATTTTCTAAGATTTCTATCCATGTTTAAACAGAAGGCAGAAGTCCTTAAGAGGTATCATTAAGATATGAAAGAAGAGTTTAGAAACGTCCCATTGGCAAAGAATCTGAGTGGGACGAAGTAGGTGAGAGTCTGCCTCAAGGTAGAAGAAGGCCCTCAAAAAGTCCCCTCCAACCCAAGACATTTCATAACCTAGCAGCAATCTGTCATTACACACAAGTTGTACTGAGATCATTGTGCTGTTCACAGTCATAAGTTCTTCTACTAAGAATCTTGTCTTGTGTTTGGGCTTTCATTTAATGGAACTATAAACACCATAAAGAACAAAAGAGAACATGGTGAATACAATCCCCTCCCACCACCCTGAAGAGTGGTAATGATGTAGAAGACAAAGAAAGGAAGGAAGCAGGAAACAAAGGAAGTGACTGTTCAGGAAAGAAACAGTGGCCTAATAAATGAGCAACAGACTTGTAAAAAACACATCAAAAATGAATGTTTCAAAGCTGATGTGATAAGAATATCCTATTTATTTCTTTATTTCACAGACATGTACCTGTAGGCTGACCAAGGGCAAGGGGGACCCTGAGTCTGAAAGGAAGGCACATCTTTAATGTGAAAGTGGGAAGAAAGGATACGTGGTATCAGCTTCTAAAATCTTCAAAGGTATAGAAGCAAGCTTTCAGTGGGCAGATGTTGGTGTGAGCCAGTGTGAGATCTATTAAAATGAGAAATTTCCTGGAAACAGAGAAAGAGGGTTGGTAATGAAAAAGGTGGAGAGATTTCATTAGCCAAAGAAAAGGCTTTCTGCAACTTGGAACTCCCTTAGGGTTAAGCTTGCATGCCAAGATCTTAATTCATGCCAAAGACTTTCCAAAGACATTTGCAAGTGAAGTAAAAACACCTGTCAGGACTGTGGGTGAAACTTCTGGACAATTTGGCAACAAAAGATTCCCCCTTGCTCTGTGGTAAAGAATGCAACCAGTTACATGCTATAATTATCAAGTAATCTGTTGTGTAGAAGGCATAGTCTGTATGCATCCTCTTTCCAAAGGCTGAGACTGACCTGGCACCTGCATTATGCAGTTAAATTCTGTAGCCCACAACCTTCCTCTACCTTTAAAAGCATGAGAATGTGTTTTCCATTTGTATTGCCTAGTTGAGTAGGCTAACTGCAACAGTGTGCAGCATCAGTTCCCAACCAAACCTCACCTCCTTCATTGCCCCTGTACCTTCCACAGAGCGATGGCATGAAGCCTGCAGAGTACCCGAGTAAAGTCTGCATAACCAGCGACCAGGCCCTCTCTGGGCAAACTCAAAAAGTCAACAAAATTAATGATCTTTCTTACATTTCCATGAGGTAACAGCTGCCTAAGTCACTCAGGGCCAAATTGATATTGACCCAATTGACCCAATGCACCTGGTCAGTTTCCATTATTCCAGACCATTGTACTTCCTTCCCTTAAAATCACCATATAATTGACATCAACTCACTGCAAATCCATAAATGACTTCATCAGCTTGCCTGGACTTGGATATCCTCATTTTTAAAAGTGTATTTTTAAAAATGCATTTCACGTTTTAGGTAAGCTTTAATTTGATACAAGTTCTAATGGTATTCTTAAGCAAGCAACAAAAACCTACTAAGAAATAAAATTTAAGGACTTTATTAAAAGGACCTAGTGCAGAGCATCAATAAGATGGCTGCAAAACCAGATATAGAAGCTACACAGCCAGGAACAATACCTATTATAGCACAGAACTACTCTGGTGAAGACACCACAGGCAACAGTGAGCCCACGCTCACCCCAATGACACCACCAAAACTGGACATCAGTGCACAATAAACAGGATGTGGGTATCACAAAGCAAAATACAGATAATGTATTATAGAACTGAATACTTGAAACGTATAACTTTATTAACCAATGTCACCTAAATACATTTCAACAAACAAACAGACAGATAGACAGCATTTTAAGTATGGTTATCATGTTTTATATTATCTGGCCACTGTTTATCATCAGTTCATATCCTGACACTTTGGAGAATCCACAACAGGAGAAAAAAAAATGACCTTCAATTTCTCAAAAACACAATGCTTGCTTCTCACATCATGTGCCTGTATTTGCACATGAGTATGTCTCTGCCTGATGTGTTCAACTCTACCTTTTCCCTATCTTCATGTTGCAAACTCAACTCTGGGAGGCTACTTCTGTATACCCAGAATTTCTCTGTGCTTCTAGGATATTTCCCATAACTTGTAATGAAAATCCCCTGACTCTGTTATAGTTTTTCTTAGTTTTCTGATTTCCCCACTCAAGTAGAATTGGTTTAAGATCATGGACAGTATTACAATGATGTTAAGGGCACAGATTTCTTGAGTTTGAATCTTGGCTCTAACTCTTACTAACTCCATCATTTAACCAAGCTATTTAAACTCTCCATGCCCCAATTTTCTCATTGGCAAAATGAGAGGAATAATAGTATCTATTGCATAAGACTTGGGGGGAAATAAAATTACTTAATCCACCTAAGACACTTGAAAGTTTGGTATGCATCATCATCATGATGACCCTTGTATAAATCCATTTTCTAGCTAAGTACAAAGCACCTGAGATACGCTATTTGTGGAAGAAAATCACACACTAACAGCCTTTACGGAAGCAATAGCTCCCATAAGGGCAATATTGCCCTCCCCCAACCCAAAGATTACAAAGACAAAAGTACATAGAACCAAAGAAATCCTGAAGCATATTCATGATTAAAAGGGTTGATATAGTATCACAAGGTCAAGGACAAGAGACTATTTCCAAGTGAAGGGGGTTGGGGATTGGTCTGGCCTATTTGGGAGGTGACAGAAAATTGAAGCAAGGCCATTTGAATCTAGGCTCTAATATTTCTGAGAGTGCACTTTTAGTGACATGGGCATGATGTGAGTAACTACTGGAGGTGAAGAGGCTGAGTGAGTGGCAAGGAAATCAGGACTTAACGTGCGGACCAGCTCAAGAGAGCTGACCGCGCATGGGAGGGTCAAAGTACTGTAAAGGTTAACGGGAGAAAGAGAGTGCTCACGGGTTTAGTTTCTTAATCACACCAGTTCACTAGTTTTCCCTTTTGAGAGGATAGATTTTGCCTTTACCAAAGGAAAGAATTTCTTGTCACCTGATGTCCCTCTCTATTTCTCATCACCGAGTATCATGCCAAGAATAAACACAGGCGGCAAATCCAATGGAGATGTCTGATTTTTATTTTATTTATTTATTTATTTGCATTGCTCTATTTACTTGAAGAAATCCTTGTTCCACTGTTGTAGCCACATTTTAAAGGCAAAGAGATGGATGTGGAGAGGGAAGAGCAAGGATGTCACCTGCTTGCTAAAACTTGTAAGGAATGCATTAAATGTTTGAGTAAGAGATATTAATCAAGACATTAGTCAGTTTTACAGAGCTCATCATGAGACACTGTAAGTTCAAAAATCCCAAGTAAACTGTTCTCATAGCTAAAGTTAATTCTGAACTTTAACTTTAAGGTGGTATTTTTCTAGTTACAAAACTATATCAAACTTGATGTGAAAAACTATAAAAAATACAAAGTATAATACATAAAAATTTAAATCTCCTGTAATTCTATCACCTACATAAAAGTACTGTTGACATTTTAACATGTTTTCAACAATTTTTTTCAACAATTTTTTCTATACACACATGTGCACACATATATGCACATATAGCACGCTCATTATAAATTTTATATCCTATCATTTCTCACTCACAGGTAGTTCCCATGCCCTTAATAATTCATCGTATAAACATAATGTATAATAATTATATAATATTCAAAATATTTTATTTGATAATCTTATTTTTGTTGGACATTAATGTGGAGTTTTGGCAGTTTATTTGCCACTACAAAAAATGCTGCAAAAGGTACTCCTTGTCCATCAGCATTTAACTCTAAGTCTGATAATTTCTTAAGAACAGATTTCTAGAATGATTACCTTGTTAAGGTTCCCCTTACCGAGATGCTCATGTTGCTACGTTGTTTTTCAGGAGTTAATAACGACTGACACTCTTACCACTGACGTGGGATGGGACCAATCTCTTTGCGTCTACCCTTGCCAGTCAGTAATCCTAGTTTCATTTTGCATATAACATGTTAGTTATGAATCCCGTTTTTAATTTTATTTTCACTTACTAATGAATTTAAACCTCTTAAAATTCATTATGGGCCACTTACATGTCTTGTTTGTATGTTGTTTGACCATTATTTTACTGAAGTTGTTTTTCTTAATAATTTTAATAACTTTCCTTGTAAGAAGGATATGAACCTTTCTGTCACATCTGTTTGTCTTTTAATCTTGATGGTATTTTACATTTTTACATTGCTAAAATTTTGTATGGTTAACTTTGTACATCCAAATGTTAATACAGTTTGAATATTTGGCACTTCTTCATGGCTTTGATTCTTAGAAAGACCTCCACTAATCTAAATCAGATGAGTATCGTTCAGATTTTTCTTTTAAAAAGTTGTTTTATATTTTATGTTTAACTCTTTAATCCAACTTGAATTTTTTAATACTTTGGTATATACAGTGAGGTAAAACGCTGCCTTCATATTTTCCAAATATTACCCAGTCATCACAGTGCAATTTTTTTAACTTATAATCAATCAATGTTTTTTACTACTGATTTGTAAAAACAGTTTTATGGATAATACATGAATTCCTCCATCTACTAAGGTCTACTTTCCAATTTTCTATTCTGTCCATTGATTTATTTATTGATTTTGGTGCTAGTAAAGTAACCTTTTGGTGACGAGCTTTTGAGTATGTTTTGGTGCCTTACAAGGCATTAGTGGCATTTTCATTGTTTTAAATCTATAGCTTCCTGTGCTTTTACTTTTCCAGGAACAGAATCTCTGCCCGTACAGAATTTCCAAAGCATGGATAGGAAATACAAGTCTTTGATTTCAGACGGTGTCATTAAACTATACAAAGTGACCTCCTGGTTTCTAGTAAACATTCTTTCTCTGGTGATAGGTTTGTGGTGGTATCTTCCTAATTGTTGGTTTGTTGAAGAACAAATCACCCTGAATTAGGACCATATTGAGCACACTGCTCAAAAAAGTATCATGTATCAAAGCATCATGCAGTGCATACTGCTTCCCAGCCTGTATATTGAGAAGGCGTGATTAACTAATTTTCAACAAAGAAACTGAACCAAACAATTTTCTCCTTAGTTTTTCAGTTCTTCAGTGATAAACTTTAATTGAATAAGAAAACTATTTCTTTCTCTTTATCAAACTAACAAAATATACTGTTTGTTCATTGGTCCGTGAAAATAATAAGTTGAACTGGGTTTATATTAACTGTTATTTTTAACTTGACTAATTAATTTAAGAGCACAAAATAGTAATTCCTACTCATTTTTCAAGTTAATATTCAGAAATGAAAATTTTTTTTGCAGAAAAAAACTATATTTAAGAGGTGGTTCCTTCTTGGAAAGAAGGAAAACAATGGTTATCTACTGAAAATACATAGCTATTTCAGGTTGGTGGCAATACACAAGAGAGGCCTCAAGTGATTTCTTAAAAATAAAAAAATTTAATTCACTGCCATATTTTCAAGGATGCATTTATTTAATCACAATGTAGCACTAATAAATGTTCTGGATATCATGCATGTTTAGATCTTGCCAAGTCACTTCTTCAACTTCATTGGCTAATACAATTAAAATTTTCTTCCCTTAAATTAATCCAGTCTAAACAGTGACTAACCATGCATGTGCAATCTTAAATGTCAGCATTCTCCACTAACTTGGTAAAATGCTTTCTTATAAGAAAAGCTAGGAATTTATATTCCAAAGAGATTGTTTTTATCTAAAACCATTAACCTTGCTTAACTTTGAAAATAACCCTGTGTTAAATAGAAGGGAGCAAATAGTTTGGCTGTTTTGAGAGGTTTGGGTCTCTCTGCTTGAAGGTGCTCTAATAAACAAGCCTAAGAATTCTGAATTAAAAATTAAAATTTGATAATATTTAATTAAATTCAATAAGCTTCCACTTTATTTGCAAAAATTAGTTTAATCTGAAAAAGCAAGTTCAGAGAAGACAAAATTCTCTCTCATGGTCCAATTACAATTCTTCCTTTATAACATGAGAGTCTTGAAGTCATATTTAATGTTTCTTTGTCTCCATGTTTATTGCCTTGGGTTAATCAGTCTACAATTTCGAAGTTATTATCACTGACCCAAAACTTCTAGGAAATCAGTAGTGATTTGGAATTTGTTTTGATGGACTTGGACTTTGACTTAATATAAACTGTCCCATAGTTTCTTCTCAAATATCATTCAAGCTGAAGGTTTACATAAGAACTTATAAGGGATTTATGTTGACCTACAAAAAAAGTAAGTATTATATAGGATAGGACAACTATAAAGTTGAATAATCAAATATTAGAATAAGTTGAACTACCAGTAGAATAGAGATGTTAGATAAAGGGATAGGTAGTACCTGGAGCCTAGAGTAACAAGGTAGCGGGCAACAATGGATGTTTGGATGTGTGCACGTTGGGCAGGAGGAATATGGGGTGGGGGATAAGGGAAAGGAAAGAGTATGCTAACCAATATTTGTAAAAACCGACTAACATATTTATAAACACAAAATAAAAATGAATTTTTTCATAAGGAATTCAATGCTTATTTGGTCCCACAGTGAGTCCTTACAACCATTCTGGAAATTAGATGCCGCTATCCTCAAAGCAAGCACCTCTGATGTTCAATTTAATGACCAAGCATTAGTTAGCATATACTCTATAATAAGCTGTCTGCTAAGTGCCACCTCTCTAAGGAGCAATGAACAACACAGTCCACAGCGTTCCAGTGTTTAGCACCCCCATGGCTTAAAATGTTTTTCCTAATCAAGCATTATGTTAACTTTTGTACAGCCACAGATACTGAAATAAAAATTGCTAAAGATTCTTTCTAGGTTGTATGTTAAATTTTAAAACCTGATGTATTTAAAATAGCAAGTCCTGTTCCCTAAATGTATTATCATACTTAATGACCCAAAATGAAGAAAGCAAACCCCTAGATTCCATTGAGGAGGTTCACCACTACTCTGCCTGTCAGAGAATAGAATAAGTCTTCTTGTGAAGTAAAAGATAATATCTGCCAAATATCTCTGATATTTACAATGTCTGGAATTCAATAAAAAATTACCAGTGCTCCCAAAAATCAGTATCAAGACATCAAATAGACTTTAAAAAATTCACTGGTAATTCAGATTTTGAATTATCAGACAAAAACTTTAAAACAGCTGTGATTAATACCTTTAAGAAAATAGATGATAATGAAAACATTAGCCACAAAATTTGAAATCTATAAGCAAAATAAAAAGAAATTCTAGAACTTAAAAATAACTCAATTAGGGACAAAGTTAAACCTATAAAATGGCCATAGCTAGAAAAAGAAATTTTGAACTAAAATACCAGTAGAATATTTCCAAACATAAACACAAATAGCAAAATAGAAAATACAGAATAGAATGTAAAGCATATGGACTATAGTCAGTATCTACATATGTGTCATTTGAGTCCCTGCGAGGTAAGAGAGAGAGAATAGAGCAGGAAAAAATATTTAAAGAGTAATGATCTTATCTATGTTGACTAAGAAAAAAAAAGAAAATTCAAATCACTAAAATTATGAATGAAAAAGGGACATAACTACAGAAATTTGGGGGAAAATTATAATGGAATATTGTAGATTACTATAGACCAATAGATTACATAACTCTGATGAAATGGAACAATTTCTAGAAATACATAATTACCAAAATTTATTGAAGAAAAAAAGAACAGAAAAACCTGAATAGACTTATTATGAGAAGACATATCCCATTATTAATTTTAAAACTCCCCAGAAAGAAAATCCCAGAACCTCATAGCTTCCCTGGTAAATTTTACCAAACATTTAAAGAAGAATCAATATCAATCCTTCACAAACACTTCCATAAAATAAAAAAGAAAGAAAGAGTTTCCAACTTACTGTACGAAGGTGTGAGGACAACATATTACCCTGATGCCAAAACCAGACAAAGATATAACAAGAAAAAATAAATAATTACAGACTAATAGCACTTTTGAATATATGGAAAAATGAAATCCAGCAAACTAAATCTAGCAAAATATAAAAAGGATTATATAATCAAGTAGGATTTATTCCACAAATGCAAGGTTGTTCAAAATCTAATTAATGTAATATACAAAATTAATAGAATAGAATACGAATACCATATGGTCATTTCAATAGGTACAGAAAAAGCATTTGAAAAAAATCCAGCACTCTTTTATGATAAAAACACTCGACAAATTGGGAATAGAAGGAAACTTTCTCAACCCAATAAAGGGCATCTATGAAAACTACAACTAACATGGTCCTTAATGGTTAAGGACTAAATACTCTCCCCATAAGATAAGGAACACATCAAAGTATTCTTTCTCACTTCTATTCAATATTGTTCTAACCAGGACAATTAGGCAAGAAAATAGATAAAGGTGTCCAAATGAAACAAAACTATTCACCAAGTAATTCACTAAGAGGTAATGTGTGAGAATTTTCTAATGAACTAATAACAAATAAAAGTCATAAATTCAAGAAGTACAAGAAATCCTAAGTAAGATGTATACAAAGAAAACTACACCTAGGCACAGTTGTTCAGCATGACAAATTAGAACCAAAGACAAGGAAAAAAAATGTTATAATGAAGTACACCAAAGAAGAATTATATTTCGAGGAGCAACATCAGGGCTGACATTCCGCCTCTGAAGAGAAAGGATGAAAACCGTAAAAAAAAGAAAGAGAGAGAGAGAGAGAGAACTCTGTAGATAGAATTCTACAACTAAAATTTTTAAATAAAAGGAAAATAAACATGCTTCCTGACAAACAAAAACTGAAAGAACTATTTGCTAGAAAGCCTAAGGAAAAAAGTTATAAATGAGGTTCTTGGGGCAAAAGAAATAATGATTCTAGATAGAAACATGGAAATGCAGCCAAGAATGAAGAACAGTAGAATGTGTAAATATTACTTACTTTTTGGTCATATTTACTAAGGCTGAACATATGCATACCATATAAACTGGTAATTTCAGACCTAAGAGTAGTGCCTCTCAGAAATGCACACTTACGTGTACCAAAAATCATGTATTAAAATGTGAAGAGTGGGACTATTAAAAAGAGGCAAATACTGGGGGAAAAGTCCATCGATGAATGTCCATCAACAGAACAGTAAATAAATTGTGGAATATTCAAACAAGGAAATACTATTCAGCAATGAGAAAAATAAACAATTCTCATATATAATAGCATGGATGAATTTTTAAAACATAAAAATGTACCTACTGTATGTCTCTATTTGTAAAAATTTCCAATCCAAGTAAAACTAATCAATAGGGTTACATATCAGAATAGTGGTTAGCTCATTGGAAGTGAGCAAAAAGAGGTTTCAATGTTCAACATCTTCATACCAGTAGTGGTTATATGAATATATGTACTTTGTGAA
Organism: Lyroderma lyra; assembly: GCA_004026885.1. Taxonomy (NCBI): domain Eukaryota; kingdom Metazoa; phylum Chordata; class Mammalia; order Chiroptera; family Megadermatidae; genus Lyroderma; species Lyroderma lyra. The sequence goes on from PVJL010001408.1 coordinate 247,417, forward strand.
AATTCTTCCAACTATACTCTAAAAAATTGTGCATTTTTATTTACATATGTTATGTGTCAATCAAAAGTTTACTTTAAAAATGCCAGCATAGTGGTTATTTGCAATGACATCTTACTCATTTACCTTTACAAATAGAAGGTTTCCGGTGGTCCTTGTAAAGCCGTAGTGGTGCCTGTTATGTGAGACTTTTGCTATCAAGTGTAGAAATAACCCTTGAATGGTCTGCAACTATTAGATTTTGACCACTACCTTAAATGCCAGTGACATCTTCATCTTCAGAAATCAGATTTAGCCCTGCTCAAGGTATTTATATTTCAAAAATACCTAAAGGTTTATTTTTCTTAAACATTTAATATTCATCTTAATTATACTCCATTGAAGAGGACAAGAAATAATGATCTTTCTGATTAAAATCATAAAATAGAGTTACATATTTATGTACTTTTTCTTCAGAAGAAAATAGGATGTCAGTGGGTATCAGTAACATTTATTGCACAGAGATGTGGTTAATATTCATGCCAAAATATGCTATTGCTCACGCTGCAGGATTTGTGTTCCATTTGCAATAGATAGGGTGGTTCCTCACACCCCAGGGCTTTGCATGTACATGCAGGCCCCTGTAATCTCTCTTCATACAGACCTATTATTTGGGTTTTCCATTTGGAATTATTTTGCCCACACCCAAATTCATACTGGAGAGAGACAGAGAGAGAGAGACAGAGAGAGAGAGAGAGAGAGAGAGAGAGAGAGAGAGAGAGATGCATGGCTTGCAAGACTATCATTGCAGTTAATCAGGTGTGTTGGACAAGGCAGAACCAGGGGCTGTGCCAAAGCCATTTGTTCTGCCTCATATAACCCCTGTCTTCTGTGGGTGGCTATGATATTTCTCATCAGCTTCAAGCTTGTTGTTTTGGCTGCAGAAAACAAGTTCACACACTTGTAAGAGAGCAAGTAAGTAAAAGAAAAAATATCTCCTTTTCCAATGTCAGGAGTAAGCCAAACACTTGGCTGCATTTTCTGGACATTTTCAGGCTCCATCTCACAACGTACACTGTTAGGCAGAATCAGAAACTGATAAATCTGCCACACCGAGGGGGCACCACACTGTCTTCTGGTCCTGCAAGCCAACCCCAGGCCTGCCTGCACTCCCAAGATCTGACTGGAATAACATCAACCACAAGGGCTGCCTGTAAAACATCACTGATAACATAACTAAACACAGAGATAAAAAACCTTCAGTCTAAAAAACTCTGAGAGTCAATCATTCAACATTATTTAACCAAACTGTTGTGCTAAAAATTAGAATTTCAAAGTGGTTTCAATTTCATAAGCCACTGATCTGCTTATTATGGACATTGCAGCCGAAGCTCAAATTTCCTTTTTAATGTCAAGTCACATCATTCTGCTTAGAACCCTCTATGGCTTCCTCCTTGCTGGGAGTGACAACTGGGATTTTTACAATGGCTACAATGAGATCTGCCCCATCCTTCGACACTCCCTAACCTCTCACCCCTTACTCTGAACACTCCCACCTTAGTGTATTTGCACCAGCTGTTCTCTATTCCTGATGTGCTCTCCCCAGATACCCGCACGGCCATTCCATGGTCTCCATGACTTTGCTTAACCGTCACTTTCTCTATGAGGCCTCATTCAAAGTTCCAAAAACCCACACTGCCCAACACCCTGATTCCCCCTTGTCCTCTATGCCTTTATCTTTCCTTATGGTAATGATTACCTCCAAAAAACTATCCAGTTTACTTATTTATATCCATTATTTATTGTTGTTCCCTCCCCTCCAAAATGTTAGCCCTGTGAGGACAGAACTCAGATCTATCCTAAGTGCCAGAACACAGCCTGGGCCATAATTACTGTGCAATAAATGCTTTTCAATGGATGAATTACTGACATATGAGCATTTACTCTGAATTCAGAGACTGAATAACTATTGCTAGAATTTTAGAACCAGGTTTCAAACACAGCCTGCCCACTTCCCAGTGGGTTGACTCACATGGGCACTGAGGCAAATGGACTCATCTCTGCAGAGCCCTGTCTGCAAGCTCTAAACGAGGTACAGAAACCTGAAGAAGAGTAACAGAAACTATATTTGTTTCATGCCTTACAATTTACAAAACACTTTCACAAATATTTTCTCTTCAGAATCTCACAGAAACCCTGTGAAGAAGACCTTATTATCCTTATCCTTAGGTTTTTAAAGAAGAAATAAGATGGCATGGAAAGTCCAGTAGACCAAGCGGTCAGAGTTTGCAGGAGAGTGCTGACAATGGGAGAGCTTCCCAGCAAAACGAGGCCTACGATGACGTTTCTCCTTGAGCTGCTAGCAGACAACTGATCAGTAAGGGCATGTGAGGAAAGGACCCTAGGCCAGGGAAAGAGCCATCGAAGAGAATTAGAGAGAGACGGGGTCAGTGCTCACAGACTGAGAATAGTCTGGTCCTACCGGGCAGATAAAAATCCACATAACTCATTGTGCCTTGGGTCAGGTAATCAGAAGCGTCCTTCCTCAGTGGTGGAGAATAATTAGCTCTAGACTGGTTCCCTTAACAAATCCTAGAAGCAAGGTGTAAGAGAATCAAGTTGCTTCCAAGTTGCATCTCCGAACAAAGCTCAAGAATATTCACAGGCATACAAAAATATCCACTATAGGGAGTTCCCTGGTGGTGTAGTGGAGCTACCCGCTCCCCCACAAAAATCCACTACCTAAGAATGCAAAATTTCAAAATATTCTGAATGAATTTAAAAAAAAAGTCAGACCAAAAAAAAAGAGTATATCTTGTATGATTCCATGTATATAACCCTAGAAGAAAACTAAACTCTAGTGACAGAAAGCAGATCAATGATTTGTTGGATAAGGATGGAGGTGAGAGGGCACAAGAGAAAGGAATTATAGGATGGCACAAGAAAACTTTTGGGGATTATTCATTATTTTAAATTCAGTGATGGTTTTTCAGGTGTATGCACATATCAAAACTTCTTAAATTGTACACTTCAAGTATCTCCAGTTTTTTGCATATCAATTATAGTTCAATAATACTGTTTAAACAAAATGTATAAACCTGTGTCCCTAAAAATCATTCACAGCTTTGGTCTTGTATTCATGTCAGTTTGCAGGACAAGAACATGTTATTTTGCTTAATGGAATACAGAATATATTTGGAAAAACAGCAGAGGACAAGTGGAAGTGAAAGCTATGTGGATGTCCTTAAATGGCATATTATTAGGGAAGAAAATGAGTATACTACAAAGGGTTTTGTTTTTTGAATTGTTTTTAAAAAGATTATATGCTCAGATTTACATGTGATGAAGCTGAATTTGCTACATTTGGCAGTAGTGTTTCAAGATGTATAGAGAAGAAGATTAAAAGTATGAGGGTTGGTTATTTCAAAAGCCTAATTCGTGAAATCAAAGTTCAATCACAATGGTGCTTATGTGATTTGCAAAGAGAAGAGAAAGACAAGAGCCTTTGAAGAAGCAGAGAGAGGGGAAGGTCTTGCACCTCCATGATCAAAATGGAGGTGCTTTTGGCAGAAATCATCCCAAGGAGATGATCTGGAAATAGGTAGTATTAATCAGTTCTGATTCACACAAACATTCATTCATTTAGTGGTGATTTATGGTTTATCTTAGAATAGCTTAGGGGGTAATTCACTGGTAGATCTATGAGGGAAAAGCTGTTTCTAACTTCTCACAAAAATAGTTTACTCCCAATTCACTGTCTCATATAAAATGTTCTGCAAGTGCTTTCTCTTTAGGATCACCCAAGAACTCTATTACTCTGAATTCCTATTTTTGCTATTCACTCCTCTTTTTAAAATCATAGCTGCCAAATATGCATGAAGTGTCTATTGAAAAGTTTATAACATCATTGGGAGATTAAAACGACTGGAGGGAGTCCTTTCTGAGCAAAGAGATCTCATATCCTGCCAGAAAGGATCATATCCAAATCAACAGATGTCATGAGGAAATCATCTTTCTAATGTACATATAGTCTTCCAAACTTTGGAACTGATTTGGCAGACGAGGATGAAAATTCTGTTTGTGAAAAAAGATAGTGAGAGAGGCCGCTGGATTGACACATATCCCCAGAGGGGGAAAAAGACCGTTCTGTTTAGAGTCCATTCCGTTTTATAAATGGAATACCATTCATCTTTGAATTAATTAAGTATGTGAAAGACCAACTCTTTCAAAAAATTTCACTCCAGCTAGTAAACATATCATGCTGATGAATTCTTTTAAATATCTTTTCAATTGTAAGGTTTTTCAAAAATACTGCAAAGACATCAGTGGCAGGAGAAGAGAGGTTGGTGAGCTCAAGAGACCAGGGTCCAAGCGAGCAGGACAGGAAGAAATGTTTGTGTGGAAGTTAGCGAGTTATGGTTAACGGTTGCCAGATGGATTTGCAATAAGCAATTCAGTTTTCGCCTACTGACTTTCAGTTACCATTTTGTAACATGGTAGTATAAATACAAGGGTTAATTAAGCCAGATTTAGTCAGGTATTAGGCAGAATTGAAGGAGTTCACATTCTTTCTCAATCCTTTCATCCTGCTTGGCTCCATTCTCAACAGTGGGCATTCATTTACATTGGCAGTCACGTGCTTTCCACCAGAAGTGCTGGGAACCTGACTTATACTAAAGACAGGAATTTTGGATTAAATAGAAGCCACTGACTCTGACGTACTGAATCTAGATAAATTAGATTCTCCTGTCCTTTAATTCTTGATATTTTGAGTATGTACAATGTTTTTGGCTGAAATACTGTTCATTACGTTTCTGTAACTGCACTTCTTTCGTAAATCCATCTATTAGGGTTGATATGCTTAAGTGTTTTGTGAACTGCATATCAATAAAACTATAATTAAGCCATAATTTTTATATTTATTTTACATAATGTAAAATTAATTCACATTTCACTGACAGCCTCACTTAAAAATTACTTTGATTTGTATTCAAAAGTTATAGGATGAGATACTGTCATGAGAAATCTCTTAGATTCTCTTTAAGTGGGATATGCACCATTTATCTGATTCAACTGATGGATAAAAATCTAGATTTACAAACAAAACAAAACAAAACAAAAAACAAATGGAAAATGGCATCCACATCACAATAGTAATCAAACTAGGAACTTTTAAATATCATGTTTCCCTTATGCTTCTACAATATCTTCTGATTTATCAAACTGTGATTTTACCTACTGCATTTCTGAAATACATGTAGTATGTTAAGTGTCTCCATCATCCATCATATTTAAATAGCCAAAGAAAAGCATTCATTTATCAAGTCTTACAAATTTTATAAGAAGTATTGTGATGATGGAGGTGGCTAACAAAAGATAGCCTAAAATTATAAATTATTTCCTGCTCTCAGAATCAAAAAAGTACTCCAAATAGAAGATTACAAACCAAATGAAAAAAATATTTACATGGTATTATGTTATCAGCAAATTTCTTTAATTACTTGCATAAAAACTGTTTAAATAGTAATAGAATCCTCATCTCTTAAACTGCATTACTGTAAAAAGAGGGGGAAGTTAGTTACATAGAGTTTACTTAACACCACTGCATGGTACTTCCTGTCAAATGACCTGGGTTTAACATGACACTGTGCACATAGTCTAGTCAGCATCTAAAAATTACTTGTCTGTGACAGATAAGAGTTAGAGAAGTACAAATCTCTCTCTCCTTCCCAGGAATTGCATTAATTTAGGGGAGACTCAGAATAATTACTAGTATTGAAAATAGAAAAAAAGCAAATATTAAAACAATAAAGTAGGACCTAACATATACCTGAAACTTCATCTTCTGATTACTACTCCCAGCCATCTGCCCACCTATCTATACCTTACCCTCTTCTCAAGCCCACGTTTTTTCATGTTCTGGTGCCTTACCAAGGGCTGTTTGCATCCTAAGCTGTCTTACCCATCTCCACTTGCCCTTCTTTGCCTCAAAAGCTAACTCCTTTCCGCGGTATTTTCTGACCCTTCCCCAACAGCTTCCCTAGCACCTGGAGGGCACTATACCAGCCCTCATCCTGTCGCCATCCTCAGGCGCTTTGTCTCTCCATTGGCTGGCTGGGAGGCTCGTTAGGCGGCAGCCACGGTCTGTCCCTGCATCTCTCACGTCTGGCACGGGGAGCATAAATGCCAACTCCGCACGCATCATATGCAAACTCAGAGCAATGTGAAAAAAATGAGTTTTGGCTGCAACTGAGTTGAACACTGTGAGGCCCCCGTCTGCCAAATGGAAGTTGGAGCTAAGCAGGTCATGTGACGACCGGGAAGAGCAGAGGGCCCCGTGCTGGAGTATGAGGCCAGGGGCGTGCCTGGCCTTCTGCTCCAAAAACAAGCATATGCGTCTCAAAACCAAGGAGGGATTTGCCTTGGAAGCATATTGACAAGTCAGGTCATGGCAAATGTAACCCCAAGAGTGAGTTGTCATGGTAAATCCTGTTACCAAGAATTCAGAGCAACTCACTAATTTGTCCTAGTTCCACCAGTGCACAATGGTTTTTAATAAACTCTTCTATGCACTGTATTTTGGAATAGTTTTCATTGCTTTACACTTTTGCTTTTGCAGTAGTCTTCTTTTAATTCTATAGCATGTTTTAAATTATTTTTAATAAAAATTCCACTACTGTACACATATTTCTCAGACAACAGCTAAACAACAGCAAACAGATATCTTGAAATGGAATTAAGAGGTACAGAAAGACTTGAGTATTTTCTGTTCTACAAAAGATTACACTCGTTTGGGCCATGACCAATTCTACAACAACGTGGATTCTAATCTCTCTGCAGTTTATAGTGACATATTTCTAAGTATGGGAGGAGAAAACAAAATGACCTTTCAAGTCCCATAATGCTATTTTAAAATAGTTTTAATTTAATCATCAGGTCTCCAATCCAGCTGGAAAATAAGTCACCCTAATAATCAAAGTAGGAGGCAAATGAAATATGACTTTAATAAGTATAGTCTGTCATTTTGTTCTCTATGAATATATTTCATGCTATTTACTGTCAGTTTAAAGATCATATACTTAATCATTTTCTAAAATTTACAACTGCAAAAATGTTATTTTTAGTTGAACTTGTGAATTATTCACTTACATGAAAGAGCAAAGGTAATCATTTTCAATTTGAATGGTTATCATTAGGGCTGCAAATGAAATTTATTTCTTCCTGTCAGCACCTTGGGATTCATACCAAGTAAACTTGAAATGGCTCTAGAAGTTAAGAAAAAAAAACATTCTCATCAATGTACATTTGTTATGCTCTTAGAATTTCCAGCATAAAATGATTCCCATCTTCAAAGATCTACATGCTATTTAAAGACACAAGATTTACATAAATGACATTTCTGGAGTTCAGTAAGATATATGTCAAATAATAAAGTGCGAATTCAATGAAACAAATGTTAAGTATCTGGGAATTTAGAGATAGTGAGACCACCATAGCTGGAATTGTAAGGAAGACTACGTAAAAAAGACATGGGGTTTGACTAGGATCTGAGATAAGGTATAAATTTTGAGAAGGAAAATAAGACCCTGGTCGAACTACATGAGTGGCATGGTGTAAAGAAAGGTATAGATGTGTGAACAACACAGTGTGTAAAAATTCACTGTGAGTGCATCAGCCTGTAATGCTGTTCAAAATAATGTTCAAAATCAGTATTTCCTAAAGTACTTTAAAAAAAACTAGATCCTGGGAAAAGAATAGATAATAAAATGGTTAAGCTTGTGGTTATCAGAGACCAAATAATTGGTTCTGGTTCCTAATCCTATGTCTTTGGATTGTGTAACCTTAAACAAGTTACTTAACTTCCTTTGTAAAATGGGAATACCAAAGGTACCTTGGTATTAAATAAGTTAACTATTCTATTAGTACCTGACACAGAATAAGCACCTGACACACGTTAATTCTCCTTAGCTATTATATTTTTCTAAAAACCATTGTGTGATCAAATAGGCTTAGGAAGAAGTATGTTAAATAGAAGTTCACAGGTTTATTGATGCATGATTTCCCAGAAAACTTAATATAATAACATAATGTCTTATAAATCTCAAAACACTCAGGGTTTCCCAAATTTATTAGGCTATGGAACTCCTTTTGTGTAGAGCACAACTAACCTATGCAAGATTTGGGGTAATGCTGTTTTATGTAATAGAAGGTAACTGAGTCTTAGATAACATTTTCAGGTTCACACACCTAGTGAGTGGCAGAGCTGGGATTCATTCATATATCAAAGTTCACAGATGTGACCAGTGGTAACACTGCACTGCCCCAAACAGTGCTGGCCTCCTTGGTTTCTTATGGTCTCACCTTCAACTACCAGCTGGCTTATCAAAAACTTCCTTCTGAAAAATACAGAAAGCAGTTTGGTTAAGTACCATTGTATCCATCTCCTCACAGGAAGAAGGCACGTAAGAAATCACGTTTCAAAGTATATACTGTAGTTTTCTGGTGAGTCTGCAGTTGGCTTTAGTTCAGCTTTCACATACCCCGGGAGTCCTTGGTTACTCAGCCTGTCTTGGTGCTTTGAGAAGCGTGCACATTGTAGAGCTGAGTATGTTAGGTTTCTCCCTTTTCTTTTTCATTAATTTTGTTTCATAATAATCTTTTGCTCCACACTATAGAAAGTCTCTCTTTTCTGGGAAACTGAAATACTGATGGGCAGTACTATCAAAGGCAGTTCTCCTCAAAGTGTGGCCCACCACTGTCCAGCACCAGTTCCTGAGCTCTTCGCTGCCATCTGTCATCGAATTTGTACAGAACTTGAGCTGGGTGATTAGAAACTTTTATAGCAACTTGAAAGATGGTACAAGGCTTTCAACGAGCTAGTACTAGAATTTTGAGGGAGGATGTAATTTTGAAATTATTCCTCCATTGCTTTCTAACTGACAACTCCTTTGAGCAATCTATGCCACTCCTACCCCTAGATTGAAAATATGATATTTTACCAACCAATCATCTATTTCCTAATAAACCATGATGTGGGTGTTTTTCTGTTATTTTTTTTTTAATCCTGGACACTTATCAGATCCTTTAGCCTAGAAACCTATATCCTTGTATTAATTATTTTAATATTTTCCAATTTTCCAGTCCTCTGTGTATAATTTCTCTTAATTGCATGTTGCCCTCCAAGGAACTCTTAGAACCTAGATTAAGCCTCAATTTTTTAAATACCCGTTTGTCTTGTCTAGTCCTGTCTATGTTTGTATGTGTCATTCTGTTTTCTTAGGTATTCTTCAATATCACCTTCTACTTAATTTTAATTGAGGTATACTTTTAATACCCATGAGGTTTTCCTGCTTCTCAATATTACGCTTCACAGCACCTTATTCTAATATGACATATGCAGTGATTTTTATCTCTCTGAGGATATTAACGAGAGATTTTTAAAGCGTTTTTCCATTCCCTTCATTGTATTTATTTTTTTCTCTTTATTTATTATAGTCTCTATTCAATGAAGGAGGCTTTTATCAAATATCTCTTGGTGACCCTTATATATCAGTTCGTGTTTAAGAGTGAGGCTAAGCAAGAACAATTGGGCACTCTCCACACAGGGTGTAGGCATCTGAGCGGTAGAGAGAGGAAGGGACTTGGCAATTGGAAGACTTCACCAGGGGTGACGAGGCAGACAGATTTCTTGCTGAGGTTCCTGCAAATATCAGAATGCTGAGGTCCTTTCAGCTTCTCCAGAGAAAGCTTCTCCCCCCGCCTGCCTGGGAAGTATATGCCTGAGAACAGCATTCTGGGAGGTGGACCGTTTCAGGCAGTGGGGCTCACCATCCAGCATAGGACTTCACTTGATTCCCTTTTTCAGCTCAGCAGCTCATTCCTTGGTCCCTGTTTCCCTAAATCAAGAACTAATCTGGTAGAGTCTGTAAACCAAAATTAATTTTAGTCTGCAATAAAGAATGAAAAGCACTCATTTGAGGAAAAAGAGCTGAAGCCCAGGAGATACAGATTCAAGTAGCCACCAAACTTGTTCTCCAGAGAGAGCAAAGAAAGGCAAAACCCATGAAATATAACCCTTCCACACAAACGAAGGACTGTAGACTAGGTTAACAGAAGTTGGTTAGTTCCAATAGGCAAATGAGGGAAACAAAAACTACAAGCAGGAGGCAAAGTCCTTATGTGTCTGGGCAGCAGTTGTTGCTCTAGGGTGTTTATGGCTCAGGCTTGAGCTGAGTTTAGCAGCAGGTTTAGACACTTAATAGCAATTCTGAGAACTAAGGCATAAGACTGCATAGGCCACACTTCCCTAACAGCCTCCCGACTCTAACTTAAGTGACTCTCTTAGCAATACTTATTTCACTTTAATGTTTCTCTTAACCAATGTCTCCAAAGAACCAGATATCCAGGTTTCTGCACTGGTAGCGGAAGAGTACTCCATAGTGTTCCAAAAGTGAACAAAGACCTAAGAGTTTGCTTCCTACACAAATTTTCAGTTAACCCTCCTGTTTTTCATCCCATGGCTTTCAAAGCACTTCGTGCCTCCAACTTTTGAGCCCTTATAGCAGGCTGACCATATGTACTGTTTTAAACAGAATAGTACTGTTGCTTTTTGTCCTATTTGAAATGATATGTCTGCTAGGTTCTGCAGGGAAAGCTTAGCTTGTTTTCCTATGGTATCCCTCCTATAGACACTTTTAGCAGCATCTTTTATTTAAATCAGTTACAAATCCTCTTTCTAATTTTTAGCTTCCAAAGACAGACTTGCTGTCATCACTCACATGCTGATACCTTCTCCATCTCTTCATCCCTTTGGGTTTTCATTGGTTTTACTGCTTTATCATTATTTTAGTAGTGTTCTGAAGAAGTACAGATACAAACACTTATGTTACTTCTGCTATGTTTGTCCAGAAGACAAATATAAATTGTTTTTTAAAATAATTTAAAAGAAAATTACGAGTTCTTTGAGGATAGACCTCACATCCCAGCTGGCCCACACCACCTATTGCAGCAAAGAGAAGGTAGGAGTTACCCAGTAAGAACTTTGTGTACATTTAGAGGGACTTACATGCTAATGATTCAAGGGTATTGGTATTTCAGAAACTAGGACAGATGATTTCCCACTCACTCTGATAGGGGCTCTTTCTGGAGGCATTTACAGTAAATTTGACCAGATCCTTCTCCCACTCATTCTTCTATTTGTTTTCATTTAGGATAAAAAAAGAACATTTTGTTTAGTCTTTTTCCTCTGCAGACATGTGTAGGGGTGGGACATGGGAAAGAGGTTCAGTTACCATTGCTCACATGGGTTTAAGTGGCCTGGGAACCCACGCACGTGTCCCCCCAAATCATAGCCTACAACCCTCAGAGCACAGCGCCGACTTTTCCATATACCCAATACCAGATAAGTGTATGATATGCTGAAGATGTTCAAGCTAAACTACTCTGAAGGACAGCAGTGGAAGAAGGGCACATTTTTCAACGATCTGTTGTTCGCCCCTTTCCCCACAGAGCTGTGGCTTCTTCCAAGCCTGACACTGAAGCACTCAGCAGATGCAGGAATGTGGTTTTAACTTAATTGTACTTGTTGCTACTCACAGCCCTCAGATTTAGATATCAGAGATGCCTGAAGCCTTCATCTAAATAAACAGACCCAGTTATTGCTGCAGGAGCACATCTCGGTGATGTCTAAGAAGTAGATCTCTCCTCTATGTGCCAATTTCACCACAAGATCTTGTATATGTGATTCTCTTCTTGGAGTAATTTTGACTGGGGCTCATTATAAAATGTGGGGGTTTTATTATATAATTCCTCATTTAAGAGTCAGTAAACAAACATCTTTTCAAGAAAATTTTTAACAAAATTTAATCAAAGGAACATTCTTGGACTTACAATTAAAATTCCAAAAAGAACCACAAATTCTGCTCTTTCTGCCTCTGCCCTATTCTCACCCCCACCCTGTCACAAAACATCACTATTAAGCAGTAGCAAGCAAAGGGAAAGGGGTGCAGTGGAGAGGAGGGAAGGGGTGCAATGGATGGGAAAGACAAGGAGGAGAGGCGGGGGAAGAGGAGAGGAGGGAGAGAAATATTAGATAATTTTCTGTGCTTACAGGTAACTAATTTATCTTTGCCATAATCTTAAAGGACATGGCAAATGAGAAGCCATTTGCTATTAAATATTTTCATTAGGTTTTATGAAGATTGTATTTGGAGAAGAGGGATTTTGTTTATAATTTTTTTAAACTCCAATGCATTAGGGAAAGGAGAAGTATCTGGCATTTAACTATTTTGTTCCAGGCACTTTGCTCTTCCCTTACATAGATTCTCTCATTTAATCCTCATAACAACTCTGTAAGGTGGGAATTACTGTGCCTATCTTATAGATGACACAACTAAGACCTGGTTTCCAGGGTGACTCAGTGAATGCAGGATCTAACCAGGATTTGAACCCCAGTGTTTCAGAGTTGAAATTATGTGGGAGACAACATGGTTTTGTGGTAAAAAGCACAGACTCTAGATCAAGAATGGTTACATTTGAATCCTGACTGAACCCTTTCCAAATGACCTTAGGAAAGTTATTTCAATTCTCTGTGATTTGTAATGCTGTCATAAAAAAAAAATAAAAAAAAATAAAACAAACAAACAAACAAACAAAAAAACGGGGATGATAAAATTAATAACCTCACAGGTACATTGTAGAAATTAGTGAAGTACAAACTGCAAAGTCCTTAAGAACAGTACTTCGCAAATAGTAAGCTTTTACTATATGTTAACTATTATGATCATATTGTCTCAACTTGCATAAAAATATTTTCCTTACTTATTACTTCTACTATACAAAAAAAAAAAAAAAGAAATTTTATAAATAATTGAACCAATAGGAGGACATTCGTCTCCTAAAATTTTTCTTTATATTATACATAGGAATTGAATTTGCCTGGGCATTTAACCAAGTTGGAAGTTATAAATAAACTTAGTTATCCTGTTCATTTATATATCCCAAAGGATTTTCAATATCTCCTTAAAATTTCAAGTATTTTCATTGGATCTGACACACATATTTTGATATTTTAATGTTTGAAACATAAGAGCTAGTTAGGAAGTAGAGTTGGCTGACATTATGGATGGAAAGTACTTTCAGCTATCCATATTAAGAAGGAAAAAAAGGCTAAAGTTTCAAGTATTGCATCTTAGACTTGGGAAGGGCCATGGTAGACAAAATAGTACAATGAAGTTAAGTTCATGTTCTTAAATACTTCTTTGCTTAATGTTTGACAGATTCAAAATGCTTTCACATACGTATTTCAAGAAATCTATTATATTCTTGCCATCACTATCTGTTCTCTGCCCAAATATTTCTAGTGATTGTGATCTCATTGTTCTAGAGATAAGAGGATTAGAGAAACTAATATTTAAAACTTGCTATTTCAGGTCAGCATCTATTGGAGATTTTAAAGAAAATAAAGTTTATAAATTCTGCCTTCTCTGTGACTAATGGCTTTCTTGGAATTGATTAAATTGACTACATATTTACAGTCTTTAGACTAATTTTCTAACCCATAGAATGAAACTATTCATAAAGCTCTGAGTCCCATGAACATTTAACATATGCTATTTAAATGCAGTCTCCAGGCTCATTAGCATGCAATCAATGAGACAATGTAATAGATGGTATGAAAACTGAAAAATGAAAGAAAGAAACCAAAACTATAGTTTTTAAAGGATTTTCTGCTCCTGAAAGTGTGCTTACATTTGCATACATTTTTCTTATAAGAACAAAGTAAATAAGGTGTACTCTTACAAAACATCAGATCAGGTAGATTCTGTTGGTTTATGTTTAAGGAAAATAAGACCAAAAAAATTACTTTTGATTTGTCATTTTATTTTCAAAACTATCTTTTTTGAAGTTTAAAAAATATGAATTAGAATGCATATATGCTAATTTATATACTGTGTATGTGTATGTGTGTGTGTGTCCAGAAATTGAGGCCACAGCAGGGAAAAGATAGTGTGGACCCAGGTGGGGAGTTGTTTCAATGAAAGGAGTTGTTGAGGGAGAAGAAGGAATAGCAGAAGAGAATTAGAATGAATCAGGAACGGTAAATCCTCAAAAATGATCATTGACTCTCTTCATCTGCTTCTTCCACAAATACTACCATTGCTCCACATCCAATAGAGTCCACAAAAGCTGCACAAGATTTCGCATCACACAGTGAATCTGGGTATTCTCTTAAAACACAGTATGAGGGAATCTTGCTTAAATATTTTGGACTCAAAGGTATTGGATTTATATTTATATGCACTGCAAGATAAAAGTTCAAATTTGTTTTATTTTTCCATATCACTAGCTAATTATCCAATCCATACCATTTTATAACTAAGTACTTATTTCCCACTGAACTAAAATATCAACTTTATCACATGTTAACCTCTTACATATATGAGAAATATTTCTGCTGTATCTACTTTATGCCTTATACTTATTTTCTATTCCTATATTAACATTATATTGATTTGACCACAGAGATTTTTATGTTAAATTTTTAGTTATATGCAAAAAAATAAGTAAGTATTAAAATTTAAATAAATATTTTCTCTATTTTCTCCCTGTATAAATATTGGTTGATTTGGTTTAACTTGTGCATTTTTCAGTGATTACAACCCAAAGTATTCCACACATGGAAAAGTCAATAACTAAACTATTTTTTACAAACCAATGCAAATTATCAGATTACTTTCACATAAATAGAGTACCCAAGCTTGATATCTGGCAATACCTTAAATGCAAAGAACTTGATACATTGATACCTGTCACTGTGCTGTCAACTCTGGACTCTATTCGCAAATGCCACTAGATTCTGTTAGAGATTTTATTTTACTCTTTAATTACTAAGAACTAAGATTCTAATATAGCATAAATACAAATGCTCTGACAGTAGTTCTTACTCAGGAAAACACTCTTCACAAGCACCATGCGGCCACAAACTCCGTGCACACAGGAAGAGAAACGTCACTCAGAATGAAGTTTTGGGTCTAACACGTATCTGAGAAGTATCATTGAGGCCCAATCTATAAACAGGTTTAATATTACACTAAAACTGAAATATCATTTGTCCACATATCATATCTCCTAAAACCATGGCCCTGAAGAAACCTGGGTCTCTAAAACATCCCCATGGTCTTCTGTAGCAATACATAGTCCAGATGCAAGTGAAGAATAAGCTCTAAAATTACATTTTTGCCTGGGAGAGCTGCAAAGATCCCAGGTAGGTCTTTGGGGTCACGTTTCCTCATTCACATAGTTAGAAAATTGAATATCATCATTTAAGCAGTTAAATTGGTTTAGTCTAAAGTACAATACTTTTCAAACATTTTGTTATAAATATACATAAATAAACTAATTTATGAAAGATTGACTCAATCTTTCATAAATTAGGCATGCAATGTTTCTAAGGGGGAAATTTTCCAGCCTGTGGCCCAAATTAAAATCTTTTTCATCACAAAATTCTTAGACCCGACTGGTCAGGACAATCAAAAGTACACCATGTACAAATTAGACAGAATTCTAGAGCTCATCCCCTCTTCCTTTGTAGTGTATAATTTTAAAAACAGTAATGATATTAATGTGTGTGCACATATACACACAAACAAGCTTTAACAGTTAAGTTCACAAACTTGCCACTATGAGCTTATGTTGGCAGAACTGTACAAACAACTCAGTAAGGTTTCATAACCTTGGTATATCTGTGTCTCATAGCTGTGTTTGGGCCAAAATGTAGTTGTGTCTTGCTGAGTGGCGGTCATTATTGTTGTTGTGTGTTTTTGTGTGCCGTCGCAAGAATGTCGGAGCTTGAATTAGAGCAATGAACAAACATTACATTTCTTGTTAAACTTGTGAAGAGTGGAAGTGAAATCAGGGACATGTTAGTCCAAGTTGATGAGGAAAATACCACGAAGAAAATGGCAGTGTACAAATGGATTTAACATTTCTCAGAGGGGGAGAAAGCGTCACTAATGAAGAGAGGTCAGGGCATCCAGTAATGAGAGTAGGTGATGAAAATATGGCAAAAATTCATCGAATTGTGCATCAAAATCATTGGCTGACTGTGAGAAGCATAGAAGGCCAAATAAACATTGATAGAGAAACAGGAAAGTCTTAACTGAAAATCTTGGCGTGACAAACATGTGTGCAAAAATAGCTCACCAATGAACAAAGGAGAGTTGAAGTTTGCCAAAACCTTTTGGAGAGGCAAGATAATGTTTTGGGCCGTGTTATTACTGGTGATGAAACGTGGGTGTACCAATAGAAACCTGAAACAAAGGGTCAAAGTGCATAATGGAAGGCAGACAATTCTCCATGACCAAAATATTTCTGTCAGTCCAAATCAAGAGTCAAAATGATGTTGCTAAACTTTTTGATATCAGAGAGACTGTTCATTATGAATTTGTACCAACTAGATAGAACAGTCAACCAAGTTTACTATTTGGAACTATTGAAAAGGCCCACATGAAAAAGTTAGATGAAAATGACCTGAACTTTTCTCCAACAACTAACTCATGGCTCTTGTACTAGCTCACATAGCACTACCTGCAAGGAAGTTTTTAGCCAGTAAACAAATAACTGTATTGAAACACCTTCTTTACTCACCTGATCTGGCCCCCAGTGTCCTAATAGGATGACAACTCTGATGGCCATTCCAGAAAAAGAGTTAGAAAATTGCTTTGAAAAATGAACTAGGTGCTGGCATTGGTGCACAGCTTCCCAAGGGGAGTACTTCAAAGGTGACTGTAGAGATATTCAGCAATGACATATGTAGCACTTTTTCTAGGATGAGCTCACAAACGTAATTGTCAGACCTCATATATATACATATGTAGTTATGTTTTGGTATCTCACCTTGTTCTAAAACACAGTGATGGCATTATACAAAGTTATATAAAATAAAGCAAGATAGCATAAATTGGAGATGACAAAAGAGAAAGAAAAAATAGACTTGGGAATGGAGCAAATACAAAAGTACATGTCACAAATTCTTATGCACTTGGTATCAGTGGACAATATAGGTAGATCTAAGGTATCTAGCAAATAGTATAGTAGCCTCATATCTGTAGTACTTTCACATAAATTATCTCACTATTAGCACTGGCCTACAAGGCAGATGAGGTACTCCATTACTCAGGTGTATATTCTAACATCCAGAACATCATGAGACATAAAGCATTAAGCCTCAGAAAATCTAATATATGCCATGAACAACCCTCAGGCTTTTCGTAAAGAGTGCTGTAGAAGTATTGTGCTATCAGAACCAAATGGAATATATGCAAAAACAATGATTTACTGAATGCCTGTTATATTGTAAACATTTTTATGTAAATAATTTATTACTAATGAGGCTCTAAGCTGAATATCAGTAGCCTTACTTAGACTGTAAGAAAACTAAAGAGCAGAGAAATGAAAGAACTTACACATGATTGCACAGCTAGTAAGAGTTAACACTAAGGCATATATCCCAGCCTTTGTGGCCAATGCCAGTGTTCTCTCCACTGCTGTCTCAATCCCTAAATGGTCAAATTAATGGATTGTTTTAGACTTGGGGTCACCATGATGTGGGAGCAATCCAAAATCTAAGTTCAGAAAGGGCTGTAAAATATAAACTCCCTTACAGCTGTTTATATTATTTGGACACAATGGATTGTCTATTCTAAGTTTGTTTTATACTTGAATTTAATTTTATGATCTAATTATTTTGGTAGGTTTAATAAAAATTTTACTCAAAATGGCATGAAATAAATTTCTCTAATGATGATTAATGATAATAACTATAGAGTCCCTTCCAACTCTGACACTCTTCAGTTACAAGTTTTTGAATATTATATATCTGTTTACATAAATCTAAGCATGACTCTAAGGTTTAGTTTGTATATTTCATACAAATTTTCAATTTTCACATTAAAAAAATAATTAAAGTGAGGCTCTTCTCTAAGGCATTCAGCCTCATGATGTTCATTTGCTGATAACAAAGGACAAGAAGAATTTCTAAAGTGAAGGTTCTGTAATTGGCATCAAAATAGCTTCAAAACTTAAACAGACACCTTCTCTACCTCAGTAACAAAGCCATCCAACATATAATAAACAAGTAACCATTTAACAAATATTATTGGCAAAATAACTTAAAAGACCTAAAGGAAGATTTAGGTTTTATTGATGGGTTATTAAAAATTCATAAGTAAAAAATTTAATGAAAGTAATCAAGTAAATTTTAAAATGTAAATAATATTTAAATGTAAATAAATATTTTTAGACAGATAAAATAAGTGTCATGTCAAAAACATAATATATTGTCTTTAAGGGAAAAGAAGAATTACTATGCAAACAAAGGCAAAACTCTCGTGGAAGAAAAATAAGAAAAAGATACATTATCAAAGAATTTGTATTTATAATGAAAAGGAGTTGTAGGATCAATTAATTCTTACCTTCAATTACTGTAAATGGATAATTAATATGCTGCTGAACCTTAAACGGAAAGTTTCTGGTCCTGGATTTGACCTACTTTCTCTCATATCCTAAATAATCCTTAAGGGAAGAGGGCAAAATGGCGACTGGAGAGGAGGTCCCTAAAGCCTCTCCCAGAAAACACAATTGAGCGGCCACCCAGGAGCCAAGAAAGAGGACCTGAGGTGACAAAAAAAGGCAGCTGAGACATCCACACATCGCAAGTAAACACCTCAGGTTTGGAGAGAAAGGGGCGAGCGGGAGAGAGGGGAGGGAGCAGAGACGGATCGCAACAGGACCTGATCACGGCTGACTGCAGTGCATGGGAGGGGAGAGGCCGAGAGGTGACAAGAGGAAAAGCCCTAGCAAAGCAGCAAAACAGTGGGAGTCCATTAGGGAGCTAGGCTGGGGAACTGGAATTTGGAGCGGCGAGTTGGGGACAGACCTTGGGAGCCATCCTCTGGAACTCTTGAGTGGTAGCAGGGCTGAGCGAGGACTCTGAACTGCAGAGACGACATCTTGGCTCTAGGCTCCCTTGGGACCCACAGCGCAGGCGCACGCAGCTCCTGCACAGGACTGCGGTTCCTGGTCCCAGCCCACTGCAGGGGCGAGCCGGCTGCTGTGCAGCAGCGCACAGTCCCTACACAGACGGGGTTGCAGTTCCTGGTCCCAGCCTGCTGTGGGGGCGAGCCGGCTGCCCCACGGACAATGCACGGCCCCTATACAGACGGGGCTGTGTCTCCCATTCCGGCCCGCTGTGGATGTGGGCCAGTTGCTGGCGCAGCGTGCACCGCTCCTGCACAGGGCTGCGGCTCCCATTCCAGGCCCACTGCGGAGATAGGCCAGCTGCCTTCCTACCGTGGAGTCAGACCCACAGCTTCGGACTTGTGTGCATGCCTGCTCGTGCACCCCTGGGTCCTAAAAGCACGCTCTGCCCCAACATTTGGCCACGGAAGCAGGCCCAGGAAGAAAGGCGGATGATAGCATTCGCCCCAGCCAGCAGGAGCTTCCTTGGCCTGCATCACCCAGCTTCCCCAGCATAGGGCAGAAGGTGGAGCTGCCCCGGTGTGCTTTTTGTTGGCCTCTCCCCTTTCCTACAACCTCCCCAACCAACTAACTACAGGAAGTGGAGAGACCATGATAGATGTGCACCGCCTTCAAACGTAACAGGATACCAGAAATAAGAAATAAACAACCTCTCTCTCTCCCAAAACTTGCCCCCCCCGCAGTACCACCTCATGTCTGCCTTATAAAAAGACATCCCAAAAGTACCAATCTGGGCTCCTGGGAACTACTGAACATAATGCCCTCATGTCAAAGAGGAAGAACCCACCAGACAGGATGAATTCCTTAAAAACTAAAACTCCTCAGAAAGAACAGGAAATTTATCAAAACAGCTTCTTAGACATAAAAGCTTCCGAATTAAGTGACAGAGAATTTAAAGTAGCCATTCTAAAGGCTGTGAGAGGAATGAAAACATACTGGCAGAGCACCATGGCTGACATAAACAACATAAAAAAAC
>PVJL010001409.1:0-266882 GCA_004026885.1 Lyroderma lyra
AATCTTCATAATAACCCTATGAGGTAGACATGGTACTATTATTATCATTATGCCTGTTTCACAGATGAGGACCAGAAAGTTAGACTAGACAATTGGCCCTAGAAGGTATCAATCAAGTAATATTTCCCTTCTGGGGTCCTGGGGGACCCATTCCTCCTTCTTAACTCCCAGCCTGCCTTCATAGGCCAGAGTTCACCTATATTCCCAGCCACTGACAAGTGCTCTCCCAAATGGGTTTGCAGCTTTTGTTCTCCCCACATTAAAGAGGCAGTGGAGAGGAATGAGGTGGAAGGATCACAAGCTCAGATGCCTACAGGGCCAGACCCAAAGGAATAAATGTATTCAGTATGGCAAGATCAGATGGATGTCCAAACAATGTTTCATTCTCTTTATTATCCTTTGAAAAAACAGCAACACAACAGTACATGAACAATTAAAGGACAATTGACACTTGGCCCCATAATGGGAATACAGAGGAGTGGTGGGGACTTGGGTAACCTTGAGAGCTTATCCCTCATCCAGAAGGGACACTGGTACTTCATTCCAACTGATCATTGTTGGATGGGACTATAAGGCCTAAGGTTGCCAGATAGACTTTTTCAAGAATCCATAAATCTGGATTCTCATAAGAAATGTGAGGATTTTTAAATGTGAGCAAAGATTTTTTTTTTTTAAATGGAAAACACTCTGCAGGTCAAACAAAATACACTTGCTTACTAGCTGAGTGACCTATGGGCAAGTAAATTCACCTCTTGAGCCTCAGTTTCCTAATATGTAAAATAGGGATAATATTAATATCTACTTCAGAGGGTGAGGATAAGGATTAATGAGGTCAAAGAAGTGAAAGTCCTGTCACATAGTAAATGATGAATACACGATAGCCATTAGAATGATCATTATGTTCCAGTCTCTTACCTGAGGACCATGTCTTTCTAAGTGGCTGAAAAGAAAGACTCTACCCTTTACCTCCAGAGACACCCCTTGCCTTATCTAGGGGATTTTAGCTCTACCCTTCCCAACAGAAGACACTAAAGATAACACTTACAGTGCAATAGGCCAGCATTTGTAGATGGGGAGTGGGGTACATTCTTCTTTCTACCCCTTCACAGCAAACCCAGTGATGACTGATTTACAAAGCAAGTATGGGGCCAGGAGAGGCCGAGGAGACCTGCAGTATGATTTCCTTCAGGAGGAAATGGAGATAGGGAAGTTAGACCAGAGTTCACATCCCAGTCTACCTTCAGTCCTTACTGAGTACACCCAAAGTTCTTGGCTGCTAAAGGGTTAATACTGTCATCTCTTATTTTTATCTCTTCCTTTCAAGCAGTGGTTCTTACCCCTGACTGCACATTAGAATCACATGGACAGCTTTTCAATAATACTGATGCAGGAGCCTGACCCTCAGAGGTTCTGGGACCCCTCACACAGTTGTAAACAAAATTGCAAATGAGCATGTGTGCATATGTGTGCTTTTGTCGGGACTTGGTCAGGGCCTCAAATGGCAGTGCCAAAGATGAGTGTCATAAGCATGTTGCCACTATGGGAAAGAACTGTGGTTCTAGGTCCACTTGGCCATCACATAGTATCTGTCCTCGCAGACAGACCTTCTTACCTCTCTGAGCCCGGATTTCCTCACCCATCCCAAGCATATCAGTAATCACGCCCACTTTGTTTCCTATGGAGGTTGTGAGGATGTACTGAACTACTAAAACATTTACAAAAAAAGGGCTTTGAAAAAGCCCAACCCCCTCTCCACAAGGGAGGGCCCATTATTACAAGGTTAAAGAGGGTGTGGGTGGGAAGCAACAGAGGCAGCAGGGAGCAGCGCTACACATCTAGAAAAGGCCATGCATGTTAACAAAGCAGCTCACAAATGGGAGCAAATTAATACAGGGCCCAGTGAGAACAGAACATTCGCACTGCAGGGGCAAAGCACCCATTGGAGCAGCTAAGCCTTGATCGGAGAAGGAGGTAGACTAGCAGAAAGAGGCAGGGGCCAAGCGAGGGGGGTTTTCAATGCTAGAGAGGATTGCTGTGGCTAAGAGTAAGAGGGAAGGAGTCAGCCATGAAGAAGGGAAAGACACTGGTGGTAAGTACTTGCAGTGGGCCTGGGTAGAAGGCAGGAGCACCTGACAGCCCTTGTGTGTGTGTGTGTGTGGGGGGGCATCAATGTTGGATACAGAATTAGTGCCCCAGGCAGGTAATAGTGGGAACAAGGGTCTGTCCATCTTCAACACATTTGGTGTCATTCTCTGGCAACTGGATCCAAACAACAGGGCAGAGGGTCACCAAGCCAGCTGCTACTAACTACAGAGCCAGCCCCATACCCTCTGCTGCCTTCTTTTTCTTGCTTCTGTGAAACAACCAGGCCTACCTGACTCAGAGGCAGGCAGTGGGGCATACCTCAGTTCAGAAAGCCTTTGACCAATGTTCAGGACAGAAATGCTCTGGGAAGAAGTCGCCCTAGAAAGAACAGTGTCCTGGAGGGCCCCCTACTGGACCAGGCATTAACCCTTGGGTTGCTGGATTGGAAAGCAGTAGGGACAGTTGGAAGGCATTCCAGGGGTTCTTGAGGCAGAGCTGTTTACCAATCACTAAGTCAGGAATGTCAGATCTGAATAAGTGTTATGGGATAAGGGTGTTCACTGCTAGAGTATCAGCCTGATCATGGGGTGGCTGGAATCAGTCTTAGAGGACATAGGAGATTCATGGGCAGATTCACTGGGGAACTGAGGGGTCCTGTCTACAAGACGGGGTGGGGGACAATGAACAATTTTCCCTCCGCTCCCTAGCAAAGGTGGGTCAGACACTGGGTATATTGTTGAATAGCAGTGGCAGTCTTGTGCCCATACCCTTCTAATTCCCATACCCAGTGCCATGCCCAGTGTCCTGAAATGAGGGACCATTCTGGAGGGGACATCAGCCTGTTTCAGAATCAGATAGCCTAGAGTCTGAGCCTGTTACAACAGTAAGGGGTCCTGGCAATCAGCTAGTCCGGGACTCCTTTTTGACATACAGGAAACCAAGGCCTAGAAAGGGATAGTCAGTATATGGCCATACATCTAATTAGTGCCAGAGCTGGGAAGAGCATCAAGATATTCCTGCTCCTTGCCTGGTGTATTTTCTATTGCTTTCTTTGCTGTTATTCTAAGTCTTCATTATAGTTGAGGGAAAATGCCAGAATATCCCCAGGGCCAGCTTTACACATAAGTAAATATGATGCAATCAAATATGTCTCCTCAATGACCTGTCACTGTGCCTGAAATTTCACCATCAGTAATTCATTGTTTTGGATCTTGAAGCTTTCTAGTCTTTCAAGGGGGCAGAGATGAGGGAGGGATTTATTGACAATCGCTGAGAGAAAGACTTTGCAAATTGGAATTGGGTTATACGGGGCGCGGGGGGGAGAGCAACAGCAGCTGGCCCTGGAAGAAGGTGCAGGCTGAGGTGGGCATAGGAATCAAGGTAAGAACCTGAATGCAGGGCCCAGGCCACCGTGATGGGGCAAGGAAGGAGTGTTTGATACACCCATAGCCAAAGGTTCTGTCATGCCTGGTTGGGGTGTGCATAGGAAGCATTTGCCCAGGAGACTAGACTGTGACCTGGGAGGCCTCAATCACTGCTGTGTGGCCCATGCTGTGAAGAAAGGGCGGGACAGTAAAGGATAACATCAGGCTGTCTGGAGTGGCCACAGAGGCACTTTATTAAGAGAAGCAGCCTGGGTGAGATGAATGTGACAAGGGAATCTATGAAGACATTGAGAGGAGCCTTAGCTGCAGAGGGATGGGCTCCGACACTGCCAAGGGGAGGCTGGGCGTAGAGTCTGTCTGTTCTGCGCCTCTTCCAGAGACCTGCAGGCTGAAGGTGCTGAGGGCACGGCTGGGCTCCTTTTTGTAGCTGCCTCTGAGTCCTACTTTAGTTTGGCTCCAGAGATGTGCACTGCAGCTCTGGGCTTGGCTGGCCATAGTGCCCAGACTCGGAGCACGCCCTGTTCCACATTAGTTCTAGCATGTTTATATCGAATAGACTTCAAGGATCTGATGGGGAGAGGAGAGGGAGGAAGGAGGCTAGCAGATTTGTCTGGAAAGTGTTTGTCCGGCGATACCCCATGTTTCCTACTTGGGGTGGGAAGGAGTAAGGGAGAGTGCTTCTGGAAATTTGGGGGTTCGTGTTGAAGATGTGTTTGCATAGCAAGAATAGTGTTGTAACTTAAGATTATAGATCTTTTGGGGGTGGCTTGCAAGGGTAAGCAGAGCAAGCTAGAGACCCTCCGAAAGGGTTCACTAGTTCTGTTGTAGATCTCAGCTAAATGGGGCGAATCCAGAATCCCTAGTTTCCAAACAAACAAACAAACAAACAAGCAAACAAAAAAGAGTGGCTATTATCAGGGCCACCTTCTGCTGTCTGACATGAGCCTGGTGCTTCCTGAAGGGGTGTTTCTGGGGGCCTCGAGTGGTTTCTACACAGACATGTGCAGGGTTCGAGTTGGGGTGAGGATGCTGCTATTGCTAAGAATTAGAGACTGGTAGCGAAGACTGCTCCACTGGTGCACTTAAGTCCCCCCCTACAATCTCCCTGGCTTAAGGCCAGGTCATTACTAACCCGGGTGTCATGGACACTGCTGAGGGAGGATGATATTTCACAGAAGAAGGACTCCTGCCCAGGTGTGGGCTCAGTGATTCTCAGGGAAGATGGAATTCAGTGCAATCAATTTGGGAGAGTCAGCCAGGATTTCTTTTAAGCTTTACTTCCCAGCAGCCCCCTCCCACTTTGGAGGCAGACTAATCCCTGACATTTGTCTAGTGGCTTTAGACTTTTCAAAGCTCCTTTTCATCCATTATCTCCACTGAGCCTCAAAAACAGCCCCATGAAGTAGGACAGGAAGGTGTTATCAGCCCTGCTTGACCAACAAGAAAACCGAGGTCCCGTGACAATACATGACTCATCCAGGGTCACAGAGCTATTTGGTCAAAGAACGAGGACTTAAAATGTGTTTCCCCCCATTTCTGTGTGACTCCTGCCTCCCAGATAGGCTCCAACCCAGAACCGCAGAGGTGCCCAGAACACGGTGCTGTGCCTGATACATAGCAGAGGCTAATATATATTTGCTAAATGAATGACTGAATGGATAAATGGAGGCAAAGCAGAAGACTACAAATTCTAAAAGTTCTTGTTTTTATGATCAGAAAAGAAAGGCAGGAATCCTGTGTTATTTCATAATTTTCACCAGGAAGGAAGGAGTAAGAGATCTTTCCCAATTCACAGATGGCATTGCCCAGGCAAGGATATTAGGGTAACTACCATAAAACAGCCATAAGACTTAATTTCCCCACAAGGCTGCTTTCCACTCATCCTTTAAAGAGGAATGTGTGGTGTGAACCCCACCCCAGAAGCAGGAAGCAGTCAGAATCGGCCCTGTGGGAAGAACACCCTTCCCACACTATCCCTGCAAGCCCCTTCTCTCCCCATGTCCCCACCAGTGGCCACCCTTAGAGTCTCTCTGTACTCAACCTTTGACCCTTCTAGCATAAGCCAGACTGTGCAAGCTCAGTGTCTGTCTCCTCCATGGCGAGTGGACCAAGACTACTATCTCCTGTTACTCTTTTTGTCTCCTGCAGCCTGGCACATTGTAGATGAGGTACAGAGGGATGGCCTGTCCCTGGACACAGGCACTGCAATCAGCATCCTGCCTCCCAGAGCCCCAATTCCATCAGCAAACTGACCTGGAGCTGCCACTTGTTCCCAGTCCTGTCAGAAAAATAGGGACACAGGAGGTGGAGACATGAGTATTCAAATATACTTTGCAGTAGCACAAAGTGGCTTTTCAGGCAGGCAGTGGCCAATCTGAGATCACTCTGTTTTCAAATCTTGGCCCCACCATTTATTACTAGCTCCTGTATTGGGGGCTATTGGCTTTTCTCCCCCCAGCCTCAGTGTTGTTTTCTGTAAAACGGGGAGAATGATGAGGTGAGAAAATGGATGTAAAGCACAGTGCCAGGCAGCTGGATTAGGCACCCTGGCTGTGTGGTTGGAGCCCCCCTTCTCAGCTTCCAGCTCCCCCCTGGAGATCGGTCCAGCGTTGTGGGGGCAGCTCCTCTGCCGGCGGATTGCAGGCAGACAAGATGCAGCAGACGCCTTGTTTACCAGCTGCCTTGCTAGTTCAACACCTTGTCCTCAGCTCTGAGGCCCAGCCAGTCGCCTCCTTCTTTAAGATTCTGGTCACAGCAGGGGATGGGTTTCTAAGGCAGGCGTGATTTTTCTTTTCCTACAGACACTGCCGCTGCTGTCGGAGCTGGGCACAGCCAGGGGCAGCGCGAGAGGGAGGTGGCCCGGAGAGGCCCCGATAGTAAGTACCGCGCTCTGAGCAGTCGGGTTTGGACTCACCTGGGAAAGGGCCAGAAAGTGGGGCGCCTGGCCAAGTGAGGCTGTGGTCTCTGGGGTTGGGGGTTGGCAGCTAAGTGCTGGGGTCCTCGCCAGCCCTTCAAAGTGGCTCCTGGCGGCACTGGCACAGGCCTCTGGTCTCGGGTGCATGTCCCCTGGGGGCCCACAGTCAGTGGATGGAGCTGGCGCGCCCGGAGACCACACCTCGCCCTCACCCAAGCCCCCAAAGAGCGATTCGGGTCATCAGCCCAGTCATAGGCCACTTCGTGGAGCCATCCACGAGGGAACTGGAAGGCAAGATGCGCAGGGCTGAGGCTATGGACACCAGTGGGAAAGTCACAGCGTGAGCAGCAAGTTTGTTGCTGGAGGGGACAGCAAGGATACCTAGAAGCCAGGTGGGCAGATGAGGCGACACCCTAGGGGCTTGGCGGCATCTTCCCAGCCTTCGCTGCTGTTTCCACCCTGCCGCTAAGCTCCACCCCCAGCAGGGAGCCCCCTGTTGGAATTGTGGGGAGCTACTGGGCATCTTTCACCCAGCGCCACGGCTTCTACAAGTCCTGGACACCCTGGCTGGCCATCCCTCTCGTGGTCTCAGCATTCATGAAGCCTCGCGGGACTGAGAAGCAAGCCCACTGTATAAAGTGGTGCGTTATTTTTAAAAATCCTTGGCAAGTGGGAATATGGGGGCCCATACCTGTCAGTTTCTTTTCTTGAGCTGTGTAAAATTAAAGGGATGGGGGTGGCATAGATCACAAAGGTGAGTTTATCCTAAGTCACTTAGTCCCCCATTTCAGAAAAGACCTAGACCCCCCTTCTGCTCTTATGCCTCCAGTCACTCATCATTACTGAGAGCACCAATGATCATTGTAATTGCTACTATTACTATGTGCTGAGCATTGTGTTAAGCTCTTTAGGTAGTAATAGGAATTCCTATATAATAAGGACAGTAGCTGGCATTCACTCAGTGCTTTCTGTGTGCCAGGCATAGTTTTAAGTGTTTTATTATCGTATTTAATCTTTTTAACAACCCCACAAAGTAGTTTCTGATAGTATCTCTATTTTAGAGATGAGGAAATTGAGGTGGTAGAAATTGAGGTGTAGGCACGCTCAAGGTCCTACAGCTAGTGAGAAGCAGAGCTGGGATTTCAACCCAGTCTTACTTCAGCAACCCACGGTTAACCACTACAAGAAATATGAAACAAGTTGGCTTAAATGAAGTAGTCAAATAGAGTTTGTTTTCCCCACAGTAAAACTTACTTTATTCTGTAAATCTGAAGTGCAGGCCCAAGGTCCAAGGAGATTTGAATCAGTTTTCAAATCACCCCCATTACATTCTGTGAAGAAAGGCAAACCCAATGGGCTATAGGACAGCAGATCCTATTAGAAGGTGTCTAATCATGACAATGATAATAATTGCTAATAGCCAGCATTGACTGAGCACTTACTTTGTATTTAATCTTCATGTAGGTACTTTGGAATAGTAGATACTATCATGAGTCCCATATTTGTAGATGAGGGAACTGAGGCTCAAGAGGTTCATTTGCCACAGTTGGGATTCCAGCCCAGACTCACTGTCTCCGAAGCCCAGGTTGGAACTAAACTTTGGCAGATCCGTGCCATTGCTATCCCCAGCTGGGCTCCTTGAGCTGTCCTCTCCTTAACCAGTTGCCCTGAACTCTGGACTATTTATTCCTCCTTCCCCAGCTCCCGTTGCATTAAAGAAGAGGTGGTGCAGATTGTAGGAGAAAGGGTTTCCTAGAGAACATGGAACTTTCTGCATAGATTTGGGTTTTGTTGTATTAAGTGCTGTGCCTGTAATATCAACAAGTTGTTCTGCTTTATAAGTTTTGTTAATTAGGCAAGTGTCTGGTCTGCTAGCTTGGAGTTGCTAATCTCACATTATGGCTCTATCTGTGTATGTCTGCTAGGAATTATTTTCTAAAAATTTTTCAGAGCCCTGCAATGCTCAGCAAAGCCACATTCCCACCTCATGGGGAGGTAGATGGGGCTTGTTTCTTGGCTGGGACTTTGTAGCAGGAACTGCAGCTGATACTTGAATAGTAGTGTTACTGTGCCTATTGATTTCAATCCCTTGTTCCCCTCAGCTGTCCCCTGCAAGCTAAACAAAATGAGGCCAGGTCCCCAGGGGATCTTCCTGCATCACATCCGGTCATGCAGTGGGGCTCTTTGTAACTTCCCACTGTTTGTCCTGGCCCATTCGTAGAGCTGGCTTCCAGGGACCCTCTTCATTGTTCTCATCACTGGGTGTGTGAGCTTCATGGCTGTGGTCTCCATCACTGTGGCTGGATCTCAATGCTTCTACTGGCAGTTTACCCTTTTGGCCTCCTTCTATGATGGGAGAGGGGGGCCTTCCATGTGTAAGTTTTGGGTGGTGAATAGGATCTGTGACTGGTAACCCCAATGCTTGGTTGTGCCCCTGGTGATCTCTGTGGCCTATTCTGAGTGAACTGCCTCATGTCACAGGACCGCATGAAAGGGGCCAGGGGGTAACACGAGTCTTCTGCTCTCATTCATGTAACCAGAAATGAAAGACTCCTTTCAGTTTTGACTGCATGCATTCTATGATTGTTATTTTTAAGTGCAGTGGCTTAAATACCTAGAGGTTTCTCTCTTTACAGAATCTTCCTTATGATTAGTTTGCTGTCAATGTTCCTGGAATGCCCTTCAATATGTTGTCCATCTACTGGACTCCTAGTCATCTTTACCACTCAGTTGGAGGTCTGCTGGGAGTCATGGGGGAGGGAGGTAATGGCCCCTCCCCTGTGCTCCCATAGTGTCCTCTGCTGTCTCTTGTGGTACCAGGTAGCACATGGTTTTATATTTGTCTGCTTACATACCGGCCCCCACCTCAGCATGCAGCCTCTCTGAAGGGAGAGACTAGGCCAGATTTACCCCTGTTTCTCCAGTATCCAGAACCATGCCTAGCACATAGTAGGTGCTCAGTTAAATTTTATCACATGCATGAATGAATACCATCTAAAAGCTGGTGGAGCGAGGCTGTGACTCACTGCAAGGGACTCTGTTATTTGTTCCCCTGACAAGAAAGGGGATGGGAGCAGAGCTTGCGTTATTCTGGAACAGAGTCCCAGCTCTGTGGATCTTAATCACTGAAAGAATACAAATACATCATAATGCCAAAACCTGAATGCTTGGGGAAGGGCTTTTCTGGTTAATAGAAGCAGCATTAAGAAAAAAATAAAAAGAAAAAAATCCCTTTCCCTTACCCTTTTTGGTTCTTCTTAAAATGCCTGAGTCTGCTTTTCTACCTTAGTGAGTCAAGTCTGGGGTTCATCTTTGAATCTGTTGCAGAGTAGAAGCCTGCAGTTTCTCAGGATCCCTTGAGAGTCTCTCCCAAGCCTGGTTGCAGAGTAGGGTGCAGTCTTCTTACCACCCCCACCCCTACCCCTGCCCAAAGACAAGCCCAGGGCCCTTTGAGGTTTGCCATTTTCTGGTACCCATCTCCATGGAAACAGGGCATCTAGACTAGCAACATGGGGGAGGTGTGGAGTGTTTGGGGTCTAACTCGAGCCCTCTGAGATAGTAACTCAGCCCCTGCTCTTATCCTTGGCTTTTATTCCTTGCCCTTGGCTTTTATTCCTTGACGGAGGCTTCACCAACCTTGCTCTCCCTTTTCTGATCCCATGGGATCCTTCCTTGTTTTTAGGAAATACCTTATAATTTCTTCCTCCCTCTCAGCAGGAAGATGCAGTTGAGCAGAACAAAAGGTGTCTCATTGTCCTGAGGCTGTATGTGGCATCTCTGGACACCTCCAGACAGGGTGACATGAGTTTACCAGTCCTCTGCTTATATAACCTCTTGTGTCTAGTTGTTTCTTGGCCTGATTTCTGCCCTACCCCTACCCTGTACTTCTGGATGGACAACTTGTAGGTGGTGCCCTGGGTGGAAGCCAAGGGTTGTACTGTTTGCACCCTCACAGAGGGTCAGCCAGGCTCCTGCTAGGCATGGTGCCTAGGCTACACTTGCATCATCTCAAGCAAGGAGGTGGCAGATGGGCATCTAGGCAAAGCAGCAGACAGATGTGTCTTTCTCTGTCCACCTATGAGTAGACTAGCCTGCCTGTCTCCTCACAAGGTCCCCAAGGGGGCACTTAGGAGAGGATTTTATGTTGTCACAGAGCCAGACTTGAGAAGAAGGAGGAAACAAAATGTTTACTCACTGTCTACCTGGGCCTACCCAGCTTCTTCTTAGCTTACCTCACCCCAATTCACCCCCCACCCCCTATCCCCCACTCAGGCTGTCCACCTTCATGCCTCATGCAACAACCCCACCCCCATTCTCCTTCTGTCTCTGGGTCTGGTACCCGTGTCCTCCCGCCCTATCTGTCCCAAGCTGGCCCCTTCTGTCATACCCAGCTGTAGTCCTCTAGAAAGCCTCCCCCTGCTGCTTCTGGAAGTCAGCAGAGGGTGGACAAAGGTGAAGTAAATAATTTCCAAGGTTCCTGCCAACTCTGAGATTCTCTGGCTAGTTGGCAAGCCAGGGTTGGGGGCATCCCAGGTTGGTGGTACAGGTCATCAATGCCTGGTAGCCTGACAGAGGATGGAGACAGCAAGCCAGCCAGCTGAGTTGGTGCTCATTTGGCTTTGGGAGGTCTTGCCCAGAGTCCTCTGCAACCGGTGCCTGCCAAGCAGCCCCCCGGGGGTCACTATTGGAGCCCTGGGTCTTTGGCTACTGGAGGCAACTACTTTTTAGGATGTTCCCAGCATCACCTGCCCACACCTGCTCCCCCTATTCAGCCTCCAAGTCTTGTTTACAGTTCAGCCGTTGGCTGACTAGAGGCTAGGTTTCAAGAAGAGAGAGAGATCTGAGTGGCCAGGGACCCTCAGACTTAGAATTCTGGGCCAGAGCTCTGCCGCCCAGCCTGGCTTCAGAGAGATGTGTTTACCAAGGGGGAAAAGTCAAGCCTGCTGTTGCCTTCCATGCCAACTCCACATTTCCCATAATGACCATTACCTCTCTCACTTTCTGGAATGTTCTCCCCTTCCTGTTTTCTCCACTTGATCTCATTCTCTTTCACAAGAAAAATTTAGTCCCTTGTGGCTGAGGAATTGGCCTAAGTTGTGGCAGCAGCCTGGGTCTCTTCTTCAAGCTGCTTCACATTTGCCACTTGCTCACTACACCCACATCTGTGTAAGAGGGAGGGCGCTATGATGCTGTCAATTTGGTGGGATGGTCCAGCAGAATCTCAGGGCTCCTCCCCAAAGAGTTTGAGCACTGTAAGCTCTAAAACAGCAGGCCCTTATTACCATGTGGCCTCTTTCCCAGTAGCAGGGACCTGAAGGCAAAGCCCAGGAATGGGGGAAGCGGGCAGCACAAGGGCATTTAGAGAGCAGGAGAGGCACTGGAGTTTGCTAACACAAACTGGAGTTGGCAGGCGCAGGTTCTCTGTTGGGCTTGCCTTCCCAAAGCCTGTCCTTTCACCTTCAGTGTCTCCCAGGCCCTCCTCTTGTCTAGTTTCTCCACTTCTGTCTGGTTTTCTCTGTCTAGCCTTGCCTTGCTCCTCCCTCCTTGCTCTGTCTGGCCCCCTTTCCTACTCAGCTATCTTTCCCTCCATTCTTCATCTCTCCCTCTCTGGCTCAGGCAATCTCTGTCTCAGCATCCCTCAGAAATACTTGGTGGTTTGTGGAGGTTGGGGTCTGGGGTGCCCAGGGCTCTTTGGAGTGACATGACAACTCCTTCAAGCTCTTGTGAATATTTCATTGCTCCAGTTCCCCCTCATTGCCTCTACCAGTTACAGGTGAGTGGGGGCTAAAAATGCAAGGATCTCCACAGTAACACTGCCACAGCTCAGTGGTGGCAGCTTCAGACCTTGTGACCCATGGTGCCATATGGCATCAGCTTCACATCTGGCACAGTCCTCACATCTGTCACCGGCTGGCAGCCCCAGCAGGGAGGGTTTAGGAGCGTGTCTGGGCCTATTAGACAATGTGTCTGAGTCTATTGGATGTGTAGCCCCTGAGGGGAGAAGTAGAAAGTAGAGGGAGCAGCTGCCAAGCAGTTTCTCTGCAGTGTCCTCTCGTCCTCTCAGAAGCACCATGGGGGTTGGTCTTTTGGGAGGTTACTCCATGCTCCCAGGTATTTGTGGAAGGACAAATGGCTTTGGTCTCTCTACCTGCTCACTAGAATAGGTGACAGGTGTCTCCATTCCAGCCCACCGGGAAACAGCATCTGTTTGGACAACCAGAAAATGGATCCAGACACCAGCAGATTTTCCAGAAGATGTGTATCCAAGCTTAGCTGAGGAGGAAGTTGCAGAGCCACGAAGACCTGGAGGGAAAGAGGGAGGCAGCCCATTCTGGAAGAAAAGTACTTTGCCCTTTAAAGAAACATTTTTTTTTCCCTGTGAAGGAATAGCTGTTAGATTTGCCACCCTGGTATCCCTAAAAGGACTGTAACCACCATTTCTTCTTAGAGTATATCCCTCCTTGTATTCTTCCTTTCACTCCATTCTCTCCCTACTTTTGTCTTTGACCAGAGATATTGAGAAGTTTCTCCCACTGACCTGACTCCCCATCCAGAAACCTGTCTCTCACACACTGAGATAGAACCAGTAGATGTTTGTTAATGAATTGCAAATAATGGCCAGAGAATTCTAATCCATATGCCTGAAAATCATTCCTATCTGTGCATCCATTAAGCCATGTAGACAATATTTATTAAGCACCAATTATGAGCCAGGTACCATACTAGGTGGTGGAGATACGCTGTTGTACAAAAGAGATACAGACAATTCCTTACAGGGCTTACAGAGAAATAATCATATAAATGAATATACAATTACAAGTCATGATGAGTCTCATGAAGGAAACAAACAGGTTGCAGTAATAGGGATAACCAGGGAAGAGTTCTCAGGGAAGACCTCTGTGGGGAGGAGATACTGAAGTAGGGACCTGAAGGATGAAAGGTCAGCCACATGAAGAAGGGTGAAAGAGGTTTGCAGATAAAAAGAAATACCAAACGGGAAGGCCCTGAGGTGGCAAAGAACTTGATGTGTTTACAAACTGAGGAGAGGTCAGTGGATCTAGATTGTTCTACGCAACAGTAAGAGCAGCATAAGAGGGGTTTTGGCAAGGAGGGCAGAAGGAGATCACACAGGACTTCATAGGCCATGGGAAAGGAGTTTGAATATTATTCACTTGCAGTGGGAAACATCTACAGGGTTTGAAGCAGGAGCAATAGGATCTGATTTGGACTTTTACACTATCTATAGAGACCACACTTAGAAGGGGGCAGCAGAGGCCACAGGGAGACCAGAAAAGAGGCTGCTGCAGCCATCCAGGAGAGAAAGGGTGGTAGTTTGAGCTGGGTGATAACCCTGGAGATGGAGAGTGTTGGTCAGATTCTAAGGGAACATCTGTGAAAACGAATCAGAGGAATCAGAGTTGGGGGCTGAGGGAAAGAGAGAGAGAGGACTTGAGAATAACTCTAATGTTTCTGGCTTGATCCATTAAAGAGATGATGGTGTTGTATACTGAGGTAAGGGATACTGCAGAAGGCCTAGACCTGAGATGGGGAAAAAAACAAACAAACAAATCAGAAGTCGAGTTTTTGGCATGTTAAGTTTGAGATTCCCGTGAGACATAAAAGCAGAGATGCCAGAATAGATAATTGGAATATAGGAGTTTGGGAGTTCATAGAAGAGATGTCGGTAGAATGTAAGTTTGGGAGTTGTCTTCATACAGATTATATTTAAAGCCAGGGGGGTGATGAGATCACCTGGGGAAGAGAGTTGAGAGAGGACATGGGACTGAGTTGGGAAGAACTCTAGTATTTGGTGATTAAGTGGAGGAGGAGAAGACAGAATGGAGACTAATAAAAACTGGTCAAAAAGATAGTTGAAAAGCCAGGAGATAGTCACAGAAGCCAAGGGAGGTGAGTATTCCAAGAAGAAGGGTGTGGGCAACTCTGTCTAAAGCCAGTGAGACATTAAACAACATGATGAATGAGAGATGATCATAAAGAAAATCAATGTCTTGAAAAAGAATGACTCTGTAGAGTATAGGATATGGAAGCCAGATTATAGTGGCTTGAGGAGCAAGAAGGAAATGAAGTGGAGACAATATATGTAGAAAACTCTTGAGCAATTTTGCTGTGAAGGGGAGCAGGACAATGGGGCAGTGTAAGGGAATTGGGGAGTGCAGTCTGTTGATTTTTGTTTTCTTAAGAATGAATGATTTTCATCAGCACACTAGCACAATTCTAGAGACATGGAGAGATTGATGCTTTAGGTAAGAGAGTAAATGCTGAAGGGAGCAAACTCGTTGAGAAGATGGGAAGGGATGATACCAGAGCGTAAATGAATAGATCTGCCACTGATAGAAGAAAAGAAAGATCCTCCATTTTAATAAGAGGGAAAAATGAATCATGGGTACAGATGCAGACAAGGTAGAGTATAGATTTGGTGGTGGTCAGATGAGAGAGTTCTCATTTGATGACTCTGTTTTCTCAATCACATATGGGAAAATGTCATCAGCTGAGACTTGTTGGGACAAATGGGAAGGTGAGGAAGATCAAGGAGAGAGGAGAAACAGTCATCTTAGAGATTGAGAAAATGGTAGCCAAGCAGCCGAGTTTAAGACTGTGAATATAAAGTGAAAGCCATACCCAGTTGCGAGGTTCTTCTCTAGCTGCCTTCAGCTGCTCAGATGCAAGAATGGAGAATGCATACAGTTGAGTTCTTCGAGGAGTGATGATGATAATATCTGATGATGGAATGAGTGACTGAGAGAAGCGTTAGAAGCAATTCTTAGAGACCTCCTCATCACAATTTGGATTTTGAATTCACCAATGATGATATCAACAGTTGGAGAAAGCACACCCATTCAAATGGCTATTATTAAAAAAAATAAAACAATAATGAGTGTTGGCAAGGATATGGATAAATCAGAATCCTTGTGTATTGTGATTAAGAATGTAAAATGGTGCAGCCACTGTAGAAAATGGTATAGTGATTCCTCAAAAAAGTAAACTTAGAAATATCATATGCTCCAGCAATTCCACTTCTGGGTATAAACCCAAAAGAAGTGAAAACAGGGACACAAACAGATATTTGTACACGCATGTTCATAGCAGCATTATGCACAATAGCCAAAAGGTAGAAACAACACAAGTGTAT
This sequence comes from Lyroderma lyra, assembly GCA_004026885.1. Classification (NCBI taxonomy): domain Eukaryota; kingdom Metazoa; phylum Chordata; class Mammalia; order Chiroptera; family Megadermatidae; genus Lyroderma; species Lyroderma lyra. Next base: position 15,536 of record PVJL010001409.1, read on the forward strand.
AATGACAGATGAAAAAAATATGGCACATATATATATTATTCATATTTTAAAAGGAAGGGAATTCTGACACATTCTTACAAAAGGGATGAATCTTGATGACAATATGCTAAGTAAAATAAGCCAGTCAGAAAAGGACAAATATTATGTGATTCACTTACACAATATTCCTAGAAAGGTCCAATACATAGACACAAAAAATAGAATGGTGGTGGCTAAGGGTTGAGAAGATTGGGGAATGGGGAATAATTGTTTATGAGTACAGAGTTTCAGTTTGTAAAACTGAAAAAGTTCTAGAGATGGAAATGGTGATGGTTATACAACAATGTGAATGTACTTAATGCCACTGAACTATATACTTAAAATATGGTTAAAATGGTAAATTTTATGTTATGAATATATTACCACAATAAAATAAAAAGAATTGGAGTAAAGGGGAAGATCACATGTGACTATGAACTGAAGTCCTCAGTGAATGTGGGGACTACCCAGGAAGTTGTAGATAACAACAAGGAAGGAGAAAGAGGGATAGAGTTAGGTGGTAGGCATGTTCCTTAAAGGAGCAGGATTTTTTGCAGATGAAAGAAGGACTAATGGCCTGGAGGAGGAATGGCAAGCAAGGAGAACACCTACCTTGCCTACAGGTCCTAAAAATCTTGAGATTTGAGAGGGAAAACCAAAAAAAGCTTCCACTTGAGAGGGCTGGTGGGGAAACGATGTCCTCAAGGAATAAATCAGGCCTCCATTGAGAAAGAAAATGAAAAACACTTTCAGAGAATAAATTAAGGAAACAGGGGAGTTTGCTGTTGACTGAGAGTTCCAAAGGACACAGTGGAAGGGTTTGAAAGAAAGAGAAGGGTGACACTAGGGTATGAACACACTACTGTAGGGGATGAGAATCTGGGCTCTGAGGGATGACCACAGGTGAATAGAGTTCTTCCTGATAGTGACTGAAGTTCATAGGCAGGTAAGGCCTTATGGGTTGAGTTTCCCATATAGAAGAATGGACTTAGAGGCATGTAAGAAGTCTGTCCTGGGGATGAGGTCTCTGATATGTGCCCTCTGGTGTGGTGACTCAAGGGAGGCTGCTCTAACAGACAGCAGTGGGGTGGCCCTCGTTCACTTGCAAAGGAGCTGTCTGCTGAGTCCTCCCACTGGGCCTACTTGCTCCCTGCTGGGCAGCTGCTTAGTCCACAAAAATCGTGTAGGAAAATTGGCTCCGGAGTTGACCACAACCGTGTCAACATGGTGGTCCACTGTGGAGCAGCCCCTCAGTGTACATAGGTGTGTGTCCTAGAGCAAGTCACTTAATGGTCTTCCCAGATCTTGGATTCCTTATTTGTAACATAGCAATGATACCACCTACTCACAGGTTGTTGTGAGGTTGGAGTGAGGCCATATGTGGATGTACCTGGCACACAGTGAGTCCCCAACACAGATAGTTATTGTTGTTTTCTGCACTGTCCTCTCTTTCAGCATCTTTGTTGCCTTCTTCCCAGATATTGTAAGTCCTCAGGTTGTCCTTTTGCTGACCAAAAGGACTAAGAGTACCCCACCTTCCAGATCTTTCTCTCTTTTCACTTAATGCAACCTTACCTGTCTTATTTCATATTCATTTGGAGCCCTCTGTATTCTCTCTTGGGATAAATCTGATTCAGCCAGTGTGTCCTCTGCATGAATTTGTGTCCTTTCTCCAAGATAGCATTTGTATTTTAATGGAGCCTTCAATGCCATAACCCGACAGAGTAAAATCACATCAGTCCTCCCATCTGATTGTGGCCCTCCCATTGTCTGAGAATAGTGTTCTTTTAGATCCTTGCTTCTCAAAGTGTGGTCTGTGGATCAAGAACATGGATACCACCCTGGAATTTTTTAGAATTGCTGACCTTACTCCAAACCTAACTATCAGAATCATTCTATTAATAGCAATAGCCCCAGGTGATTCATATACACATTCAAGTTTGAGCAGCAGAAGTGAAGGCTCTTTTGTAGGAAGAAGGATTTGTATTCAAGGTCCTTATGAAAGGGATCCCAGAACAGCTAGTTCAAAGCCCCAGGGATGAGGCTCCCATCCCTGTCACCAGGAAAAGATGGCATCTCCTGGGGTTCCAGCTGCCATGCTGGATCCCTGGAGCTTCCAGGAAAATCAGGCTCCTGTGATTAGAATCAGAGGGCTAATTGTCCCCACATGGCTCCAAATCCTGCCAGTTGTGAGGGGACTGACAAGACTCCCCAAGGAGCCAACCAAATGTAAAGAAAAAGGAGCCAAAGGCAAGGAGGGACAGCAAACTGAAAGCTGATGCCCAGGAGTCTATGCTGTTATGTTTATATCTTCCTGTGCAGAAGTCCAAAAGAGAGAGTGTCAACTCAGAACCAGTCCATCTTCTTCTCAATTCACTTGTCCATTATCCATGTCCTGCCTAGCAACAGTTGTCAGTGTGAGCTCCAGCTGCCAGTCCCTCCCAGGATGGCTAGGTGAGGATAAGTTCAGCCATAGAGAAACTGCAGTCAGGGCATCCATGGGGAGCAAAGTCCACTGATAGTTGGTTCAGAGAAGGAGCTGCCTGGAAAACAAGGGGACAGAGTGAATTTGGGACTGCCTCTGAGAGGCAAGGAAAAAATGGAGGAAGGGCCTGGATTGTGCAAAGCAGGTAAAGTTTATCTTCAGCTCTCTCTCTGCCTCTCTAGCCATCCTGAGGAATGCTATCAGTAATATTGCCACTTATGCATCTGCATGATACCCTTAACCTTCCAAAATACCTCTGTAGCCATGATCTCATTTCATTCTTCCAACAACTCTTGAGCGAACGAGATCAGGTTAATGAGGATATGGACTGGCCATCCAGACCTAGCCAGGTCTCCGAGTGTTCCTGACCATAGCTTTGGGCCAGCTCTGTGATGGAGACTCAATATCCAGAAGGTCTAGAGCACTCGGTGGGAATAGGTGGGGTGCCAGTATTGGAGGCTCTCTCAGAGAGATCTGGCTCCAGGTGGGCTGCTAATGTGCTTTGTCTATATGGGTTACTTGTTCCTCACCCACCTTGGGAGCTGAGATGGAAGATAAGCAGTGACCTAGCCTATTTGGCAGGACAATTAGAGATTGTGAGGAGATAATAGATATGAAAGCACCTTTTCTTAGATGAGGTAATGGGTGTAAAAATGAAAAGAACCGTGTGGCTGTAAAGTGTTGTTTTCATTAGGCAAAAGAAAAAGGCTAGGCCTTTACCTGGTCACTGCATAGAGAGGACAAGTGTTGCAAATGGCGAGAAGAGGCCTTGGTGGGCCCTGGGTAGGAAGGTGACAGAGTGAAGTCATTGTGTGCTTTGAGACAAACAACATAAGAAAATAGCAGGTCCTGGAAACAATGCTAGGTGGGGTGGGGAAACCAGAAGTTTTATCTACTTCATTATTTTGTTCAGGGTTGCCCTGTTTGGAAGGACCAGAAGCCAAACATCTTTCAAAGTCAAATTGCCTATTTCCCCCAGGAGGGAAGTCACATGATCCATAGACAGCTGAACTCCTGTCATCCATCACTGCTTGCCTTCGGTGTCATTCCCAAGTCTGCAGGCACTTAGCAAACTTCAGAGGGACTGAGCTACAGACATGGAAAGATGCAAACCCCAGGAGGGAAGGGACAACTTCCATTTGCGTTGTCAAATGGCCTTCTGCTCTGTAAATGTGGGTTTTTCTTCCCTGATTGCACAGGCCTGGAAAGGCCCAGGCAGTGTGAGGAAAAGCCTGCTTGTAGAATTTGGGGAAGATCTAGTTAAGGAATGTTTGTCCAACTCCAAGACAACCCAGGGACAGATGTGCTCCAGTCACACTGTCTGTGACTGTGGAGAAATAGCTGGGTCCCCTGTGGGAAGATGGGGGCTGCCCATGCACAGAGCTTGGTTTCTTGTCTCTCTTCCTGACACTGCCCTTTCCTGGTCATTTAGTACATTCCCTTCCTGTTCCACTGAGCCCTCTCCAGTTCCTCCACCCTCTTCTCTGGACACACAACTTGGATCTTAATGATGGACTTCATGTACTGTTCTTAGTTACAACTCAAATTCTCTTGTTCAGTGTACACTTGTCTCTCCTCACCCCACTAGACTGGAAGCCCTTTGTTGCAGAGATCTGTAACTTCTTCTGTGTCCCCTGGAACTATAATTATCTCAGTAGGCATTCAATAAACACATGTTGATGGATTAATATGAGTCAAAACAGTAAAGTGGAACACCGGTGTCAAAAAAGGCTCTTAACTTGTTGGTTCCTCTAGTTCCAGGAGTGCCTATTTTCATCAATATTAGTAGTGCCCAAAAGGCCCAGTGAAGACTGAAGTGTCCCCAGATTTGGAAAAAGAACAGGTGGCAAAACTGAGTGTATGGTGGCCCAGGGGCCCTGAGCACAGGACAGTGTATGGTGTGCTCCTACTTGCACCTGGATCTTCCTTTCTGCTGTCCCTGCTTCCAGTGTCACAGTCTGCACAGCCCCACAGGCTCTCATCCTCTAGCTTGCCCCAGCTGGTGCCCGGAAATGAGCTGGTGTCATTCCAAGAAGAGGCCCCTTTTGTGCCAATAAGTTTGGATGGCAGGAGGCAAAGGGCTCATTTCAGAAGCAGCCCCAAGGGTGAGCAAGACGGCAGCTGCAGGAAGATGTTCTCTGACTTCCTTCAAGGACGAGCTCCTGCCTGCCATCAGGAGCGGAAATGACAGAGGCGCCAGCCTGAGGCCACCCTCCCCGAGGGTGCCTATTTAGGACACTGGCCAGCCATGTTCCAGCTTCTGAGTGACTTTCTGTTGAAAAATGATCATTTGTCTTAGCAGTGTGGGATGGAAGGATCCAGTTAATGAATTCACCTTCAGGAGGCTTGATGTCATCCTAGCAGCCCCCTATACCTCCCTCAGGTGACAGATAGACCCTCCAAGACAGTTGTAATGCAACTAGAGTTGATGTGACTGTATTCAAATCATCCCTGGTCTGTGTTCTTCCTCGAATTCTTTTATGAGAGGGACAAGCACAGGACTATGAATTTCTCTTTTATAAATCTTCCCCCACATAAATAGTCCTAAAGTTCCTCTCTAATTACTGAATTTGTGCCCTGATGAACGACCTAATTGCTTGAAACCATTTGTTACCAAGGAAGTTGGTATTCTTAGCCAGTCAACAATCACACATAGTATCAGAACTTTACACTTCTTTTAGAAACTTTACACTAATTTGATTAACTAGTTCCTGGCCCTCTGTATCTTACTCAAAAGGGCTCTGCCTGGAACCTTAATTTTCAAGGGTACATATGCTGAGGCTAGGGAACTCAACCCATTTATTAGGTCAGGTAGGCGAAGGGTAGAGTGATGCCAAGTCAGGGAGCTCAGGCTCTGGGTCCTTTGGCTCTGTTGTCCTCTCTTCCACCTCTTCCTGCCCTGCCTGTTGGCCATTCATTCCTCTCTTGATCTTCTTGCCTGCCCCTGGGAAATGCCTTTACCCTGCAGGGCTCTTCATTCAAATACTGCACTTATATCCATCCTTGCCTGCAGTATGCCTCACCCTGGCCTTTGCTGTGAAACTTTTATAAAATCCTTGTGCAATTCCTAAGCTTCGGTAACTTTAGGTGTGAGCATCAGGAGAGCTACCTGTAATCCCTCCACATATTGGGACAGTGATTTCTCTCCTCCCAACACATCTGGGGTCAGGTCTACTGGCAGCCACAGGACGCAGCTCGTCTTCTTGCCCACAACAAACAAGTCAGTGTCCCATGAACTAAACTAAGTTGGCATTATATACAATTATGTAAGGCTGTGCTCCTCCATATTAGCCCATTTGTTTATATATGCCATCCAAATAGTTTATTGTTATGTACGACTTATGTGACATTAAAGTTTAAAATGGCACAAGGCCTTCATGAAGGTGCCCAACTTAACAGTCCTTGCCCATTTACTTGCCTGTTTTGTAGTCTTTCCCCTCAGGTTTTAGTTTCTCTTAGGGAGCTAATAGCCAACTCAATGGGTGGTACCAATTATCCTTCAGAATGACACACTTGCATTTAGGCTCCTTCTAGAGTCCCAATATCTTGAGGAAAGGACTGATTCTAATGTCAGGCTCTGTGGCACCCGTTTTCTCTATTGGCTCTGGGACTGTAGACAAGTGGCTTCTCTTTTCTGTAGTTTTCTTTCTCCAATATGAAACAGAAGGCAGTCATTGCCTTTGCTGGTTCCAGAGGGTGCAGGAAACTAAGTATGTGAATTCTGCGGTACTATGACCAGCACCCTAATTGGTGTCCCTCCCAGCTGGTTCTGAGGCTTAGTTGCCTTTGCGTTGTTTTGCTCCCATCTTCCCCTTCCCCTAGTCATGTGATGCAGGAAGAGAGCGCAAATGATATGGAATGTGAGCAGCCACCTGCAGAGACGCTGCGACAAGTGACCATTCACCGAGACCCTATATATGGCTTTGGCTTCGTGGCTGGCAGTGAAAGGCCTGTGGTGGTGCGATCTGTGAGGCCAGGTATGTGTCCCTCAGGGTGTCCCCCTGGCCTTGGCTCCCATGCCCAATACCACACATCTTCCCAAAGAGCAGAGCTCCCGAGTACACTGAGTTGGCCAAAGAATTCGTGAAGAGTGGATGAAAACTTGCCAACCAATCTCTGTGTGAAGGAGCTAGTCTTCTAAGACTGCTTGACATGAACCATTGAGACCCCTTAGGACCCTAGGCTAAGGCTGCAGTGGATGATGTAGTAGGATTCGGGTCTTCATAAAGCTTCCCTTTGCATAGAACCTTCATAGAACAGCCATACTGCCTTGGATGAGAAATTTAATTTCAACTCAACAAGTATTTATAGATTGCCTACTCTAAGCCCAGCAAGGTTGTAGAGAAGTACAAGACACAGTTCCCATTCTCAAGAATCTAACCATCAGGCTGTGGAGACTGGTAAACACTCATGAAATAAGGTCAGCCATTTAAGGCTGGCATCAGAATACAGATCATAGATTTGAGAGCAGAGAGGAGAGGAGAATGAAATATCCGAATGCCATAGTGATATTAACAGCTACCATTGATTAAACACCTATGGTGTGCGTTTACATCATCTTGCTTAATCCTCATGGCACAGCCAACCCTGTAATGTGAGTGATATCATTCCCATTTTTAAAATGAGGAAACTAAGGCAGAAAGGAGAAGTTACTTGTCCAATTTCACTCAACTAGAAAGCAGCAGAGCTTAGATTTGCACCTGAGCATGTCTGATGCCACAAGGGAGAAGTAGGGCTTGAATGGGACCATTTGGATTGGAAAAAGCAAAAGCCCCCACCTGAATTGTGAAATGTGCCATCAAGAATGAAGCAGGAAAGGGCCTAAGCACTGTTTTGTTCCAGATCTGCTAGGCATCGACAGAAAAGACAGAAAAAGTAGTTTTATTCCTGACTTTCTGGGCCTAAGGCTTTAGATGTTTACAACTGCTTCTCACTTAATCAAGAGGTGTAGCCTGAGTACAAACTGGTCTAGCAGAAAGTTGATGAATTTTGCAATCCTCAACAGAAAAGAAAAAGATTTTTGTAAGCTCTCTCTTCAACTAGAGGGCATAGAGAAGAAAAAAAAAATCAGTACAGGAGTCTGTGGCTAACCTAAGGTTCCCAAGTCAGTCGTGCAGTTTGGCAAAAGGTTTTTTAGTCTCCGCTCAGAAATCCTATTTGTCCTGGGTAAGAGGAACCAGGAATCCCTTCTTCTACTTCAGAGGAGACAGAATGCACAGGGCCGAATTAAGCCCCCTGGCCTAGACCAGGGGTTCAGCTTCAAGTGGTAGAATGAAGAGAAGGAGTTGGAGGAGTGGAGAGAAGAAAAGTCACAGGTACAGGTCACACAAAGCCATGTAGCTGGCAGTCCCACCACTGTGAGGACTGGGGATGACCCACAGAGCTGCTTCTGGCCATGGGAGCTACAAAATGCAGAAGACTTGTTTGATTCTGTATTTTAGACCATAAGAAAAGACAAGAAATAGCCTTCAGAAGCACGATTAAAGTTGAGTATGCCAACAAAAGTCTGTGTGAGCTGTAGTAGATTGATGTTTACCTAACACTGACATCATAGAGTTGAGTTCCATGAGGACCATTTCCGTGAAAAAGAGGGGAGGGAAGAAGGAAGGGGCTAGATAGAGTGCACTCCACATAAAAGACTGGCATTTTTGAGACAGGTAGATAGAAAGAATGTAATCAGTTGAAGGAACTGTCTCTTGGGGGGTATGATAACTACCATTTATCAAATTCTTACCAACATCAGTGAATTGCTTCTTTTTTAATTGTTAAATTTATTGGGGTGACATTAATTTACAAAAATTATATAGGTTCTAGGTATACAATTCTACAGTGCATGTTCTATGTGTTGTTACATGTTTACCACCCAGAGTCAGTTCTCTTTCCTTCACCATATATTTGATTCCCCTTCCCTCTTCTCAAACTCCATGCCCCCTTACCCTCAGGTAGCCATTAACCTGTTTTAAGTGCTATACATTCATCATGTCATTTATCTTCCTAACATGCTTATGATATGTAGGTTCTGGTATTTTTCCATGTTACAGATGAGGAAAGAGACTCAGAGAATTTAAATGTCTCATCCAAGATCGCCCAACTAGTGAATGGCAGGTTAGGATTAGAGTCCAGGTCTGGTTGGCTGCAAAGAGTGGATTCTTCACCACCACGCTCTGCTCCTGAAGTCACCGTGGTGTTGGGAGAACTGGCTGAGTGGGTTGAGGGATATTTTGGTTGAAGTGATGAACCCTGCTGGCTGAGCCAGCATAGCCTCCCTCAGTACACAGGCCCCACACTCCAGAGCCATTAAGCTGTGTGCTCAAGTGACAGATCTCCTTGGTTTTTGCTCATGATTTTGGAATTTGCACGGCATACTTCTTTGTTGAGAGAAGGAGTGGGTGGGATCTAGCTCTTGAAGGTGGACACAAATGATAGTAGTTGCAACCCAGAGCATCCTCATGGATTCACATGCTTGATTGTTTTGTCCTCACTGCGGTTCTGTGAAGTAGGTCATTATTACCATCCTCAATTTACATATGAGGACACGGGGCTGAGAGAGAAAGATACAGGTAGCAAGGGCTAATAAGTAATAAAGTGGGGATTTGAATTCAGGTCAACTGATGCCAAACTCAATATTATGTCTACAACATTACACCACAGTATAAATTCACCAATAAAGTCTAACTAGTAGAAAAAAATAAACTGGACACAAACAAGAGTCTAGGCTGGTTTGAGATTGGTACATGTCATTAAACATTTATTTCAGGTTTGAGTGAGGATGGATCTGACTTCTCATTATTCCTGAAGCTCTGAAAAGCTTTCTTCCAAGAAGGTCTTTGGTAAATACCAGAGGCAGCACTGCTTGTACCCTTTTGCCCCCATCCTTTACCTCAACGAAGAAGGTATACATCCCTCAAACAGGTCTCCTTTCTGAACCTCGACAGTAAAGATGGGGAGGAGAGAAAGTGAATTTCCAACTACCCATAATTTAGGGTCTGTGCATTTCACCCCTCACTTATTGGAAAGGAGCATCCCTCAAAGTTTAAAGAAAATAAACACTTTGGGTCTTCTAGTTGATTCCCCCACCCTGTCCCCAGGCAAGTGAATTCCTAAATCATTTCAGAGCTGTGAGTATGAATAATGTTGAAGTAAGAAGATTCCTCCCATCACCTGTACCAGCTCTAATCATCTGGAACTCATTCTTTGTGCCTGAGCAGATGCCTCCTGGTGAAATGAAAGTCTGTGTTCCTCTTTAGAACCCACCAGGAGAGCCATCATTAACCTCATCTGAGGTCTTTGCTGCCACACTACTCCCAGCCAAAGGAGGTCCACTCCATTTTCTTTTTTCAGTCCTCTGTCCTCCATCTGCCACAAGTAGCAGCAACACAGAGCTCAAACAGAGCCCCCACCACTGACATCACTCAGCTTGTGCCATGTCCTACAAGCTGCAGCACCCACTTCAGCTCCTTCAGACACTGGTTACTCCCACCCAAACCTGCACTTTTCCAGCAGTGGCCCCAAGCCCTCACACCTCTCTCCTCTCCTCTGCAGGAGGCCCCTCTGAGGACAAACTCCTGGCTGGTGACCAGATTGTGGCTATTAATGAGGAGGACGTGAGTGAAGCCACCAGGAAGAGGTTCATAGAACTCATCAGGTAATAGTGCCCTCTTGGCCTTGGCAGGAGTTGAGCACTGCTCCTTCCCCTGACCTGCTAGTGGCATAGGGCTACCACGGTTCTACCCAGGCTAGCCCTTCTGGGGCCTCAGGGGCCCTCACATACTCTGGCTTCACCTTCTCCAGTGATGTGAGCAGACACAAAGAACAGTCTCATGCCAAAGCTCACCTCTCACCTTCCACCCAGCTACTCCCTTACCCATGCCCATTGGTTTTTGACTTACTATGCCGTGGGACAGACCAAGTGACCAGGGAGAGACAAACATGCCATTAGAAAACCAGTCTGAGATAAGCACAGTGTGAGCAAGACATTGCTTCCCACCTCTCCACCCCAATCCCCTAAAAAAAGAAAATAAGAAGAAGAAGAAGAAAATCTGAATCCCTGGCCAGTGGGTTGAGGAAGGGGATCTGCCATTGTGGATTTTACTCATGGTGTATGTGACTCCTTCATGCCCTCTACAGATTGAGGCAGGTGAGAGAGAGAGAAAAGAATGTGGGGACCACTGACATCTGTACATGGGAATAATCACATTGAATTTCCCTCTCCCTTACCTGTACATACACCACGCAACTAACTACCACAGACATACTATACACATACCATGCACAGTATGTACCAAAAACACATACAACACACATACCCTGATGTCATCACATAACACATGCCATACCATCACATAGTACACACCACACCATGCACACCATATACACACAACACACACATCATGCAAACACACACCACACACACCATGCTACCACATACCACATTCAAACCATGCACAGTATACACCCACCATGCACACCCCATACTATATACCAGATTACACACAGCATATCCACATACAACACATACACCATATATACCACACACCACACACACACCATGCCACCACATGCTACACACCACACAGATTCACACCATGCCATCATGCACCACAGACAAATCATGCACACCATATGCTCATAAACACATATCACATACCACGCATATCAAATACCACATATAAACCATGCACGCTATAGATGTACACCATGCACTATGCATATGCCACACCTACATGTGCTACATGCTCATACACACATCATACATACTCTTCAACCTCACACCCCACCATACACACACACATACCACTCACATACCCCCTTGCATAGACTTCTTGATAAGGAATGAGAGGATAGAGGTGATTGTTCTAAATTTCATGGGTTAACCTCAGTTTTGAGGACCTTGGCCATCTCCCTGCAAATGGAATCATGTTCTCTCACTCTTTGCCTTGTGTAGTCTTCTCCATCTCTGCCTTCATCTTCTTCAACCCCTCTTGGTTCAGAGTGGTTTCATCACATTCATCTCTTGTTCTCACAAAGCCCACCTGCCCCCAAACCCTGCCTCCCCTTCAAAGGCAGATGTAGTACTCTGTGTACAGAACAGCACCCTCTCACTAGCCTTGGATGGGTGTGGAATGCGCCCTCCTGAAGTCTATGGCTGGTCTTCTTGACATCTCTCTCTCCAGCTCAGTGACTTTTAATTTGTCTCTTCTGCAATTTGAGTTGACCATTACAGTCCTCCATCCTCCATCTTTTCCTTCCACCACCACACCAGTATGAGTTAAGTTCTTTACCTCAACAAGGCATGTGGTTCTTTCAGCCTAATTCCTCAGAATTTTTTGCTTTGCTTCTAGGGGATATCTTCGTACCCTAAAACAAGGTAGCCCAATTTTCTAAAGGTGTCCAGAGCTCCTTCAAGGTCAAAATAGACCATACTCATTTGATAAACTCAGGGGCTAGTGGATCATTCATTCATTCATTCATTCAGTGAATATTTATTATTGTCTACTGTGCATCAGATACTGTTCTCAGCACTGAATATACAGCAGTGAATAAGACAGACAAAATCCCTGTGCATTAGTGTTTACATTCTAGTGGATGAAGACACACTATAAGCAATAAACATTATACATAAGTAATTGTACAGTATACTAGAAGTTGATGGATGTTATTGAAGAATATAAAGTAGATTAGGATAAAGAAGATCAGGAGTGCTGGGCACAGGGGTACAGAATGCAACTTTATATAGCATGGCCAGTGTCAGCCTCATTGAGAAGGTGACATTTGAAGAAGGACTTGAAGGAGGTGAGGATGTTGGAGAAAAATAGAAGAGCCAGGGGAAAGGCCCTAAGACAGGAGTGTGTCTGTCATGTTTGGGGAACAGAAGAGAAGCCAGTGTAGGAAGGGGAAGAGTTGTAGCCACTATATGGACTTTGGCTTTTTACATTAAAATGGGGAACTATGGCAGGGGCCAGAGCAGACAAGTCACATAATCCAACTTACATTGTGCCCCTTCCCTGTTCAAGAGACAGGTTTTTCTGTGATATTTTATGTGGGACACAACTCCTTCCCAACCTCTGGAGTTGATTCATCCCTGAACTTTGCTTCATTGAATGCAGGTAATATCCAAATTCCATAAGCAGGGGGCCTTGGCCTTTCTTGAATACCCAGAACCAAGGGCATCTTGATCCTGCTTCTTGAATGCTTTTGTTCCCAAAAAACATTTGAAAAAGGCCAGCAAGGAGAGGGTACACTCTTTTAAGGCAAACTCTTTCCAGTACTTTTAGTTCTTCAAGAGGATTACATATTTCTGGGAGAAAATGTTCATACCTCGCAGCCTATTTGATCATTGGCATAATTCTTGTCAGAAGAGTTTCAAATTCTTCATCCTTTTTAGTATTTGCTATCTGGGGAGTCTTGGCTTCCATCTCTGGCTCCCTGGCTCTCATAATTTGGTCCTTCAATTAAAACAAATCTGCTGAGTATGAGTCACAATGACCAAATGACCTCCTTTGGATTTTTCCTTTGAATTTTCCCTCTTGCTTAAATACCAAATTGCTAATAATCACGGTACACTGTTCCCAAGATTCTGTCTGTATGCCTTTGAGTTTCATAATTCAGGCTTTTAGTTTTCCTTGAGAATTTTCTAGTCTACAGGTAAAATTGCTCCTAGGGTTTGAGAATTTCTACAGAGAGAATGTGAGAAGAAACGTAAAAAGAAGACCTGAAAAATGACAACCTCAGAAATAACAGTGATACTATCTTCAGATGCCTGTGTGCATCTTTGTGATGGTTTACATCAGCTGCCACAAATCATGGGAGGCGAGGCAGCTATGCAGATACTCAGATTGCCCTCTGTCCTAATCCATATACCTGAATGCAGCCCAGGGGAAAATTCTGGTGTTGCTTCTTGTGCCAGATGATACATATTGCATGATACACTACTCTCCTGTTCCCTCTCTTCTCTGTAGGAGCGCTAAGGAATCCATCGTTCTTACAGTTCTGCACACTCATCAGGTGAGTGAGCCTCTCTGCCATCAACCTTTCCTCCTGACTGACACAAGACGACCCGATATTGGAAAATGACAGTGATGGGAGAGAGGGTGGTAGGAGATACTCAGACCAACATTTTGTGAGCCAAGGATTTAGGAATGAACTTAAAGTATACCTTCTGAACATCTTGTCTACTCTCAAGTCCAAGGCTGGAGGATTTTGTAAGGGCTCTACAGTGCTTTGTTCTGCTCTGTGCCCTTTGCTTCACCCTACTTAAGCTGCCCACTGCCACCATTCCAGATGTATTTTCTACATCTTTTTTGCTGTGCCCCATCAAAATTTACCTGTCCAATGTCTAACTCCCATAAAGTTCTTGCACATAGTGGGTACTAATTGTATTAATTTATTGATTCATACATGTATTTACTAAATGGCCTGCAATGTATGAGACCCAGCTCTGTGTGTGAAGAATTTAACATAAAGTTGCTGGGGAGGTATAGTTGGACAAAAAAGTTGAGCTTTCTCCCAGTTCAGTCACTAATTGACTGTGTGGCTAGTTAAAAGATCAGTTCCCTTTCTGAACCTATTTCTTCATCTGTAAATTGAGGGTTTAGACTAGAACAGTGTTTCTCAAACTTGCCTGAACATGTAGTCACTGGAAATACATATTATAAATGAAAATCCCCAGGCCCTCTCCCCAAGGATTGGATTCAGAAGGCCTAATGTCCTCTATGAGGTTACATCCTTATAATTATTTTGATTCACATGTACAAATCCAGGTCCAAAACTTCCATGTGCAAAATTCAGAGGTGTCCTTCTACCTCTAGCCTGGTTGTCCCATCCCAGTGTTCCCAGTATGCCTCTGTACCCCAGGACTGATGTCCTATCCCCATCCCATAGCCCCAGAGGAGGCTACCTCTGTTGGGGATGGGAAGCATGAAATCAAGTGAGGCTTCATGGAAGAGGCTGCATGTGAGCCGGGCCTTAAAGGATGGGGCAGGATTTCCCAGGCAGAGATGGAGGGGAAGATTTTCCAGAGAGAAATGATGTTTTTCTGCAAAGCCAGGAATGGTCCACAGGTGTGAGTCAGGAGGAGGGGTTCAACTCTAACCCTGGCACAAACTGCCTCTCTTAATGGTCCCCAGCTCTCTTCTGTCTCAGTGTAAACCTCTCTCTCCCTCCCTCCCTCTTTCTCTCTCTCTCACACAAACACACACACAGCACACACACACACTTCTACGTACACACATGCACACGTGCGCGCACACACACACACACACAAAGAGGTACACATACTCTCTCACACTTTCTCTGGCAGTTAGACCTTTCTCAATCACAATTTCCTATGTTTCTTGGCAGCTCCACCCCTCAGTAGGTGTTACTAATAGGCCTCTCTCTCCCCACCTTATTGCACATGCACAGTTGCCTAGTGGGCAGTGGGCAGTAAGTCCCAACTCCCCAATCTCCTGTCATGAAAATGGCCACCAGTCCTCCCCTAAAAACATGCTTGTTGTGTAGTTAGAATGCATCATAATGAGATGCATTATGGGTTACATTGTTAGGTCTCCTCAAATGTCGCCTCCTTGTAGTAAGAAGCCTTCCTCAACTTCCTTTTCTAAGATAGCATCTATTTGTCACTACCTCCTGATACTGTTTAATTTTTCCATCATAACTGAAATATTATATTTTTAACTTTTTATTTATAAATAATTATTGATTCACAGGAAATTGCAAAGCTAGTAGAGATATCACTGTGTACCCTTAACCCTGCTTCTCTCAATGGCTACATCTTACATACTCTAGTACCATATCGAAACCAAGCCAATGCCAGGACATCATCAATATAATGTGTGGTTATGGTTCAGTGTCAGTCTGTCATATATGTGGGTTCATGAACACACAACACAGTCAAGATACTGGCCAGTTCTTTAACTAAAAGTACCCCTCCATTGCCCTTTTTTACCTATACCTACCTCCTCCCCACCCCACCACCAATCCTTGTCAAGCACTAATCTGTTCTACAGTTTCTGTAATTCCATCATTTCAATAATGTTTTATAAATGGAATCATATAGCACATAACCTTCTAGGATTAGTTTTTGTTTTTTCTCACTCAGCATAATGCCCTTGAAATTTATTCAAGTTGTTGTATATATCAATAGTATATTATTATTCCTTTTTACTGATGAGTAGTATTCCATGGTATGACTATACCACAGTTTGTTTACTCATTCATCTATTTAAGGATATCTAGGTTGTTTCCAGGTTTTGGCTAGTATGAATAAAGCTGCTAGAAACATTCTTGTACAGGGTTTTTGTGAGCATAAGTTGTCATTTCTCTAGGATAAATGTACAAAAGTGTGATTATTTGGTCATATATTATTTATATGTTTAGTTGCTTTTTTTTTTTTTTGCTTTTTTTTTTTTGCTTTTTGGTATGTGGGTAGCTCCCTGGCTGGGAATCGAACCCAGGCCACAGCACTGACAGTGCCAACACCGAAGCCTTAAGCCACTACACCATCAGGGAACTCCCAACTTTGGTTTTTTTTTTTTTTTTTTTTTTTTTTTTTTTTTTTTTTTTTTTTTTTTTTTTTTTTTTTTTTTTTTTTTTTTTTTTTTTTTTTTTTTTTTTTAGTTTCTTAAATAATCTACCAGACTATTTTCCAGAATGGCTATAACATTTTACATTCCTATGAAATATATTTATATATGCATTTATTGTCTATCTCCCTCATTCGAATATCAGCTCCACAAGGGTAGGTATTGTGTTTTGTTCATTGCTCTATCCTCAGTGCCTGGAACAGCAACTAGCACAGAGTAGGCACTTGATAAATATTTGTTGAAGGAGTGAAGTAAACCCAACTTCCAGCCATCACAGCAACCTGAACTTCACTAAACTCAAGTGTCCATACTTAGGTACAGAATGAAGAGCCTAATATTCCCTTCCATCTCTGTCCCAACTCTCATCCCAGTGCCCCCAACACCCCTTTGCCCCTCCACCAGTTCTGATGACCCCACTGTCCCATCCCATGGTCTTTTTGTATGGTCAGTCTGCTTTCCTTCTCCTCCTTGTATATTTCTTATTCCTTATTGCCTTGTGGATTTTTGTCCTTTTTCTAGCTAGTTCACATCTTTTCTAATAGATGGATGTTTCCTTTAAGACTTGGTTTGACATTCATGTCTTCCAAACACTTTTGCCTGACTAACCTCAGTGAAAGTTTGTAATTCATTCATTCATTCATCAAACATTTATTGAATGCCTACTAATCTAGGTGCTCTTCTAGATTGGAACAGACATAGTTCTTACTCTCAGAGAACTTTCAATTAGTTCTTGACCTTTTGCTCTCTAAAACATTGGAACTTAAAAATGGTTGAGGGGCACATACACACAGGTATAATAGTCAAAACAATTAGCAACCTGTACAGTAGGAGCCATCCAATCAGAATGTAAGCCAGCCATAAGAACTGGAGCAGAGTCTTGGAGGCCGCCTAACTGTGCCAGGTGTTAACCCTTTATTTGATCATTTGTAAAGAGGTCCCAGAGGAGAGGTCAGGTGGCACCCAGGAAGCCTAAGGCAGTGGCTACCTACCAATCAGTTTGAAGGAATACCTCGATATTTAAGAACAGGTGTGGCCATACCAGTGCATCCCAAGTGAAGTTCAAACTTGCATATGTGTAGAGTGGATCCCCATTATTCACAGATTTCATGTTTGCAAATTTGCTTGTTTCCTAAAATGCATTTGTAACTCTGAAACTAATACTCACAATGCTTTCCTGGTCATTTGCAGAAATGTGCAGAGCACGAAAAATTTGAGTTTCCCGAATGCACACATTTTCAACTGAGATCACACAAGGCAACACTCTGTCTTCTCGTTTTAGCTGTCATACAGAGGTGTCCAGAGGATGGAGCATAGGGCAAAAAGCTATGGCTCTGGGACAATTGGTTGGGATTTGAATCCCAACTCTGACTTCTGTTAGTAAGGCGGCCTCAGGCAAATCACTTAATATCGCAGAACCTCATTTTCACCAGGTGAAATGAAGACAATAAAATCTACCAGGATGAGTTGTTCTTAGAATTTAAGATTATAATCTATGTGATCCACATAGATACACACACACACACACACACACACACACACACACACTTCCCGTAGGAACAACTGTTGAGTATTCATTAGTTCAGTTTTCAACGTGACTTTATAGACCATAACTACTGTGAAGAACAAAAATCAACTGAGATAATCTTCTCTCTAAAGCTATAGTGAAAGCTTCTTGAAGACACCCAGCATATGTTCAGTGTGATAGCCCCTGCATCACAACACATAGTACTGCATCTATAGCAGGTACTTGGCATCTCATGGGTGCATGGAGATGGCTGCCTCTTACCAAACCCTCATCATTTTCAAGGTGGATCACCACTTTTCCAGAAGACAATCTCCCAATAGGTCCAGGATGTGGCCCAAGAACCAGTATTTTTAATAAGAGCTATAAGTAAATCTGATGCTCAGTAGAATTTGAGAAACATTGAACAAAACAATCCCTAATGTTCCTGCCAGCTCCTACATTTTGTGGCAGATAATGGTCTAACATAGTGGTTCTCAACCCTGGTTCTGCATTAGAACCACCTAAAACGTTCTTTAAAATGCTAGTACTTGGGTGTTAGCCCTTACCAATTGAATTAGAAATCCTGGGGATTGAGCCCCAGGTATTGGTCTTTTGTAAAGACTATCCATGATACTGATATGAAGCCAAGGTACATATCAAGAGCTACTGGTCTAATATGTAGTCTTTTTCAAATGACATTTTCTTTCTAACAGAGTGATGCTTACCATGGCAGAACATTTGGGAGTATCTTGGCAGTAACAAGGGTCCTTTCTCAGCGTACCTCAAACCATTCTGCATAGAAAGCTATTTATTAAACCTATATGTATTTAAGGGTGTTTGTTCCTTTATCTTTGAGTGGCCAACTATTCCCCATGATTGACTGAATATGCATTAACTTTGATACCTTTAGTACTTAGCACATAGTATGTCCTCAATAATCATTTTAAAATAGTTAAAGTACTGGGCTGTGACCTAGAAAGACCTTGGAAAAGCAAGAAGACAGTCCCTTCAAATGAGACCCTGGTTCTGAAAACTTAGCCTGTACCCAAATAATTCACTCTGCTTGGAGCTACCTAGCCAGAAAAAAAAAAAAAAACGCCTTAATGGATCCACTGGAGAAGAACTGTTTTCCCACAGAGTTTCTTGAAGTGTAGTGTTTGGCAGATGGTAGGTACTCAAACAATGTTTGCTGAATTGATTAAGTAATTCATTATTAGCCTTAGCAATCAACTACTATCTTTTTTTTTTTTTTTTTGTGCTACACTGTGCTTGGTGTTAGGGAGAGACATAGTAATTTAAAGTGATGTTTCTTCTTTTACAACCTGGTTGGGAAATTGAGCAATGGCCATGTTCATTAATGAGGAGTACTATAGGAAATCTGGGTAGGTGTTGGAGGAGTTGAAGATTCAGGAGCAAGGTTGAATTTAAGCTGAAATTTAGAGATGGCATTCAGCTGAGCAAGGGGGACACAAGAGGCCTGAAGGGCAAGAGGTAGTGAAGAGACAGGAAGTATGAGGTGGGCACAGAAGCAGAAGCAGCTCAATGTGTCCAGGGAGCTGTAGGCAGAACCACGTAACTAGCTGTTAGGTGAAGAGTGAGGGTCAAGTGTGGTTTGTGATGGGCCTTGGAAGCCGAGAGAGGACATGCTAACGTCTAGGCAGTCCTGATTGAAGGAAGGAAGGCCCCCTGGTTCCCCTATCAGTGGCTTAATGAAACCGGGATGGTCCTCCATTGTCCCAGGCTCCCATAGTGGTTGCTATGGGTTTGCTTATAAGTAGGCTCAGGTGTCAAATACAGTGAGCCCTCACAAAGGAGAATCCGGGGCTTTCAAAGCTTCCAGAACCTGCACTCCATCCTCTTAAAATCCTTTCAGAGTTATCAAAGTAGGGCTGCTCTACCATGCACTAAAATATTTGGCCACATACCCGACTTCATTCAAGTGAACACAACCCTAAAATCTGTACTAGTAGAGGCACCAAATTTAAAAGAATCAACAGCTGTTGAATTCAGTCCTGAGAGAGAGGCAGGATCTCTCTCCTCTATTGCTTATTTCACCAAGCTGCTGCCTTCATATTTTCTTCAAGGGGCTTACAGTGGCCCCGGAGGTACTTAGCAATTCAAGTCCTGTGTTTCAAGCCAAAATTCATTTTAGCCAGAAAGGGTGCCTATTGCAAAATGAGACTCCCAGCTGCTTGAAGGAAAAATGGGTCAGTGAAGAGCTCAGATGTCCCAGCTTTAAAGTACTCAATTAATCTCTGCTTAATGGGTTAGGACATTTTCAACAACATAAATTCCTGGGTCCTACCCCATCAGAGAATCTGATTTTTTAAGTCTGGTGTGAGCCTAGGAATCATCAAGCATGTTTTAGAAAGAGTGACTGATTACTTGCTAATGAGTTAGTGCAGGGATCGGCAAATTTTTTTTTCTGTAAAAGGTCATATAGTAATTATTTTAAGTTTTGTAGGCTGTGAGTGATAGCATGAAAACAGCCATAGACAATATAAAAATGAATAGCATGGCTGTGTTCCAATAAAGCTTTATTGATAAAAACAGGTGATGTGCAGGATTTGGCCCATACAGGCTGAATTGTGTTCATTATTATTCCCTGGTACCACATACGCATTTTGACCAGAGCCTTCCCAATTTTTCAATATTTTAATTCAAATGAGTTACCCCAGTATGAAGAACATCAAGCCTCATAGCTGAGTTTTGAAGATGCTTTGGGACAGGGTGACTTTTAAGATCTCCTCATATCCACACTGCAAAGCAGATGTCACCTGTGTTGAAGCATAAGGCTAAACATGGCTCTGTGACATGTAGCAGAGACCAGCTGGCAATGAATGAGTCACCATCAGTGATCAAGGTTGAAGAATGAGAATAGAATGGAGTCTTCGAGACCAACAGGAAAAGGGTTAATAAAGAATGAGGCATAAACAAGCTGAAAATAACTCTACAACAGACACCGAAAACTATTAAAACCCCTGTAAATATTGACAATTTCACTTACTCCTTTGTGATTTTTTTTCCTATAAATATCTGAATCTTTTGTTTGTAGTAGTATTTCTAGGACAGGATCTAATCTTGGACTTTTGATAGGGATAGCAAGGAAGCTGTTTCCTCCCCATAGGTGAATATATAAAAGGCTACAAGTTGGGGTTCTTCATATGTTTGAATTCATTCAATAGGACTGAGGTAGGATCAGAACCATCAGATAAAAGATCATGAATGGGCTTTCATCTTTAACGTGCTGTGGGGAGCAATCACTAATCGAAAACTCAGGAAATCTGGGTTCTAGTTTCAGCTCCATTACAAAATAATTCTGGTATTTTGAGAAAACTATATTCTCTTTCCAGGCCTCAGTTTCATGTGTAAAATGAAAGCTGGACTGCATGGCCCATATGGGTCTCTAGAGATATGTCATTGCACACTGTGCTCGATGGCATCCGATGACAGATGATCACAGAGAAAGGAGAGGGTGTTTGTTAGATAGAATGAAGATTCTGCCTTCCTCATGTCTGTGGCGTCTTGAGTGGAAATTTGAACTACTGTGGAGATGGAGTCAGGCAGGTGTCTGAACACAGTTATGGATCTTTCCCTCTTTCCCCTTTGTGGCGCTCCTGCAGCCCCCACCCAGGATTTGTGCAACACACAAGGCATTGCTCGACTCAGATGAACCATCAATACTGTAATCATTTTCTGCAATGGTATACAGCCCTGGATTTCATTGTGCTGCATCATCTGCTGCCAACAAATAGACCCCGTGGCTCAGGATGAGACATCCGAGATTCTTTTAGCTCAGTGGTTCCCAACTTTAGGTGGATTTTGAAATCATAGGAAGCTTTAAAAAAATACCAATATCTATACTCCATCCCTATGAATTCAATGTAATTGGATGGGGCTTGGGCATTGGGTTTTAAAAAACTCCTTCGGTTTTCCTGCCATGCAGGCAGGACCGAGACCCACTGCCTGAGATGCTGTTGGACTCAGGGTGAACAGGTGGCTTTCTGCAATCTGCCCTCTGAGAGGACTGAGATTGCTGGCTGTGGAAGAGAACACAGCCAGGATAAGGGCCCCACACTTGATGAGGATGTTTGTTTCTGCTGTGTCTTTATCTTAGGGCCCTGCCCTCCTGTGGTTGATCTGGTTAATGAATCTCATCCACAGCATTAATTTCCATTAATGAAAAATAGCTTAATGTAGGGCCTTCGCAACTGGCAGAGAACTTCAGAGTAGGCTTACCAGACATCCCATTTTAAACAAGACAGAAAACAATGCTACTGTCCCCTTTGAAATGGTATGTAAAGTCAGCCTACTGACACCTTGAATTTAGCCCAGTGAGACTAGACTGACCATACATACCATTTGAAATGGGACAGTACCATTGTTTTCTGTCTCGTTTGAAATGGTACGTCTGGTCAGCCTATTTCAGGGCCTTTACAAAAAGGAATTCTGGATTGTAGGCCTCGCAGGCTCCCTGACAAAACTGATAGAGGAGGTAGTTTGAAAGAACCCCAAACCTGATTTCCCCTAGTCTACCTCATCTCAGAAAATGGCAACTCCATTCTTCCTGTTGACTCCTCTCTTTTTCTCATCTCCTACATCCAATGCGTGGACTTATTGTCTTGGTTCTATCTTTACAATAGATTTAGAATTCACTCACTTTCCATCATCTCCATTATTACCATCCTCACACAAGTTGCCATCATATTTTAACTGTGTTATTGCAGTAGATTGCTAATTGGTCTCCCTACTTTGGCCATCACACTCCTACACTATTTTCCACACAGCAGCCAGAGGAATCCTTTTAAAATGCAAGTCAGACCCTATCTGCTCAAAAAAATCCAGTGGAGTAAAATCCAATATTCTCACCATGGCTTCCAAGGTCCTATGTGACCCAGCCCCCTCCTGCCTCTCTGAGCATGACCCCTATGGCTTCCCCCTCAATTAATTGTTCTTCCTTGCTGTTCCTCATGCACACGACTCCTTCTCCCACATCAGAGTCTTCATAGTTCTTTCTGCCTGAAAGGCTCTCAAAATATCCTCATAGCTTCTCTCCCTCACTTCCTTCAGTTCTCCACTTAAATATCACCTCCTCAGTTAGGTCTTCCCTGACCATTCTATCCAAAATAACACCCCCATCACTTCCACCCTCATGCACTCATTCTCTTTGCAGTCCCTTACCCTGCTCAGTTTGTTCTCAGTCCTTACTTAATACCTAAAAGATACTTGTTTATTGTCTGTCTGTCTCTGCTTAATCCCTCATCACCCAGAACAGTGCCTGGCACACAATAGGCTCTCCCTAAATTTTCCACACGAGTAATAAATGCCCCCAAAGAAATGACTCATGCACCCAGGAAAGACTTAGTTTCAGCATTTGCTAACCATGCATCCTGCTGAATTTGTGGGGCAGTTTTCAAAAACTAGAGAACCTAGATGATTCTTTGGGCATTTCTTATAGAATCAAATGAACAAAGTGGTAGTGGGCCCAGAATTAGAAAGACAGGCCATCTGGGTAAAATTCCCAAATCCTCTATTCCCAAATTGAGTGGAAATTGTAGTTAAATCATTTTGGAGTGCTAAGCCACCTTTATTCTACATCAAAAATAATATTTTATCTGAGCTGCCGTTCTAGAGGTAAGGGCATAGCTGTGAGAGGAATAAGATCATTTCTGTAAATCCTTTAAGATGCTTGTATTCAGATGTAATAAAAACCACCATTTAGGTATATCTCACATTAAGAAAACCAAATATAGAAAAATTCAGTGTATGTTACTACTAAAGAATTCTTGCCAACTCCCTCAGGCCTAGAACGTTAATAATAGCATTCAGTTTGCCCCAATGTGATCCATGCCCAGCTTTTTCAGAACATACCATGCATATAAAGAAGCATTTAGCACATTGCCTTGGTCCTAGCACGGGATCAATACTCATTTACTGACTTACTGGTCAGTAAGGGAAACGACCCATACCGAGAGGTCTTAATTGCAGCGTGACAAAGGTCTGGTTTCTCCCAGGAATGAAGAGCTTAACAGCCTTCTGTTCTTGTTTCCAGTCCCCCAAATCTGCCTTCATCAGTGCTGCGAAGAAGGCCAAGTTGAGGTCCAACCCTGTGAAGGTGCGGTTTTCTGAGCACGTGGCAGTTGGAGAAACAGATGCAGTAAGTACAGCTTCCAATCCCTGTTCTCAGCGCTGGGTCAGAACCGGCCTGGCCGTCGAGCTTTCGCTCCAGTGCGGTTGCTCATCTACTACTCCTGTGAGTGGACAGCGTTACAGAGGGGCAGCGGAGGGGGCTCACAACTTTGGCTGGGTATCAAGTTAGGGGTATGTGGCATCTGGAGAAACCCTGGGCGTTGTTGGGAGAATAACATATCAATGCACTCAAGAGAAATTTCATCTCTAGCACAGTGGTGTTGTTGTTGTTTTACATGGAACAAGTGCTTCATAACCATTTCTTGGCTACTAGATAGAAGCAGGAATAA
Source organism: Lyroderma lyra (assembly GCA_004026885.1). Lineage (NCBI taxonomy): Eukaryota > Metazoa > Chordata > Mammalia > Chiroptera > Megadermatidae > Lyroderma > Lyroderma lyra. The sequence goes on from PVJL010001409.1 coordinate 39,602, forward strand.
AGTAGAGGTTTTCTGAAGATCCAGAGGGAAAGTGACTGGTGAAATTGATCTCTTTTCACATTGAAGTGGTCCTGCAACTCTACATCTTAACTGAAGAACACTGTTCAGTGAAGGGTGAAGCAACCTGGGGAACATGATACAGACTCTTATTAATTCACAAAGCTTTGGTTAGGCACCGGCTATATTCCCAACACCACAAGGGGTACAAAATAAATACCTGTTCTCTCCCACTGGATACCTCAGTGATGTGGCAGGGACAGGTGGTTCAGATTGAGACAGTTCAGAATTCCCCACTGAGTGGCATGGTTTTGAGGAGCACGGGATGCCTGACAGCCCATGTCATATACTGGTTAACTTGGGAGGTCATGGCCAGCCTGCAGTCTTTCTCACTGCTTTGTGGGGTATATTACATGAACTGAGCTGTCTACATCAGATAAGTTAATGAGAAGAACTGGGTGGAGAGCAGACAGATGTGTGGTAGACAGCCATGGATTATGGCCAGGGTCCCCCAGAAATCTGCTGAAGCTGGTGATATTTGGTGGAGGTGTGAGGAGGGAGGTGATAGTTGTTGCTACCGGGCACCTGTGTGTTTTTGTAGGCTGTCATGGGCTGGGCTCTCATGACACCTATGGTATTTATGTACAGGGCAGTAGAGAGAAACTAGCAGGCCCACCCTGACTGGGGGAACCAGTTGAGTGCCAGGCACAGGCACTCAGAAGAGGAGACAGAGGACACAGGTGTCTTCTGTCTCCATTTCCCTGATTCTCATCCCAAAACTCAACCCAGGCCCTCCTCCATCCCTGTTTGAGGAAGGCTGCAAAGGCCAAGGAACTACAGGGCCCAAGTAGTAACTTGTGTGAATAATTGGTGCTTGGTCTTTATGTCAGTCCTATCAGAAGAGGTTGAAGTGAAGTGGGTGTTGGTGAGCAGATAGGAAAGAGAGCAGTACGGAGTCCCTGCAGATCAGAGTGAAGCAGACTCTGAGATCCAGCTCATTAAGGGGATGTTTATGTCCTGAGCCCTTAAAAATCTAGAAGAAATGTAACTTGAATTTGGGAAGTACAGACAGGTGTGCCTATCCCATTTCAGCATGACAGAGTAATCAACCAAGGCTAGGCCACCCAGTGAATCACTCCATCCCCTCCTCTCCTCTCCCTTTCCTTCTTCCCCTCCTTTTTCCCCTCTCTTCTTCCCCCTTCCACTCTCCCTTCCCTAGTCTCCCCTTCTTCCACCATGAATCCCCTTCCTCCACTATGACTCCCATCTCTATATATCTCTGCTAGCCATAGGCAGAATCAAGCTCCCACTCCATACCAGTTTGAATGCAAATACCCCAGCATAGCCAGGACCCATCCAGGTTATTTTTTCACTCCTGGACCGGCCACCAGGCATGGGGCTCTTATCTGGGAGAGAGATAGACATCAATCTTCCCACTCTTGTTGTGCTCAGGAAATTACCTTATGTCACAATAGCACACACACATACACCCGCCTACCCCACCACCAGTGTGGACCATAGCAGCCTCACCATTGGTTGGGACCTGGGGAAGTTCAGGCCCAGGTGACTCCAGGCTGCACTATCATCCATTTTCCTTTGTGTTCCAAGGCTTTGTTAAGCAACAAGAGAAAAAATAAATCCTGTAAGTGTTCCTTGCCAACTCTATTTTTAAGCAAAATCAATTAAGTAATTATCTGAGTCCAACCCAGTGTGCTAAATAAAACCTGCTACCATTGAGTGTCATCAGCCCAGGGATCCAAGGCCTCTGGGCTTGGCAGAGGTGGGGTGTCTCAGGGTCAGAGAAAAAACTAGGGAGTCCCACTTTTCCAACTCTGTATCCCATCACTTCCCACCATGACTTGACTCCGGGCTCCCCACCACTGCCAACTACACCCTAACCCAGGAGGACTTGATTATTCATGTTTTCATATTTTGTCCATCACAGTTACTAAATCTGGACTGTTTTCTTCTGACCTCTTTAACAGTCCACACCCACCATCTCCTTCAAAATTCAAATCCAATTCACTTCATTTAGGAAACCTTAACTATTTTATACCTGTTGTTTGTTTTGGTTTTATAATTTTTCTCTAATGAATTCATGTTGGAAGGGCAGGCAGGTAGGGGTGTGTGTGTGTGTGTGTGTGTGTGTGTGTGTGCATGTGTGTGCCAGGTCACTACAACGAGAGTGTAAGACTATACCTGCGTCATCATGGGACTTAGCAAAGTGCTGGGCATATAGCAGAGGCTCAGTGAATACCCACTGCATTAAAGAATCTGGCCATCTTAAGCAGTTGCTCAGTTCCTATAGAACTGATGATGTTGGACTGAGGAAATGGTTAGATTCTCCCAATGAGTCAGTCATTCAAGTAAGCACATATTAAACACCTACTGCTCATAATTTTCAACAGCCATTTATTGAGCACCTACTTTGTGCCAGGAACTCTGCTCAGTGTTAGGGCTGCAAAGATTGAATAGGACATGGTTATTGTGCTCTGAGCTCACTGACTGTGAAAGAGAAACATTATTCAAACTTTGAGAAGAACACTGAGAGAAGTATAAGTGTAAGTTGCTATTGGAACCCATGAGAATGCCAGGTCAAATCACCTGACAATATTGGACATCCCTTTACAGAATTCATATTTAAGCAGCACTTTGAATGATGAGTAGGAGTTTGCCAAGGAGGGAAGAGGTAGACAGAGGGAACAATCTTTATTTAACATATATTTAATAAAAACTAAACATACCAATCTATAAATAAACACTTGGACCAGGAAAACTTTTGCAGTTATCAGATGTTCAAAAATGAGCTTCGCCAGTGGTTCCCAATCAGGATCATTAGTGCCCACTCTCAGAGAACTTTTGGAAATGGCTGAGTGTGTTTTCGGTCATCTCCATGGTTTGATGTGCTTTTGACAGTGTGTCAGGGTCAGAGATGTGCAATCTCCTGCAGGAAGTGAGACAGTCCCTGAATGATGACTTCTCAGCAGTATGGAGGCATGCAATAGCAGTGTGGGTACCTGCAATGGCAAGCCATGACTCTGGGAAAGTTGGCAGGGACCAGGTCAGAAAGAACCTAGGATGCCATAAAGGAGGGAGAATGGCAAAGCAAAGGCAAGGATATGGAAAGGCATGGTGGGAAGGGAGGTATCGTGAGATGGGAGTAGATGAGTGAGGTTGACTCCTAAGGAGGTCTCCCATCAGCCCTCTTTGTGGTGGTCTCTATGAGCCAAGCATCACTCTAAGCTGTGGAGCCATAGTAGAATGCAGGTACACTGTGACAGGAAATGGTGACTTTTTGATATGATCTAGTATCTTGGAGCATTTGGTTCTGGTCTCCATGTGACATTATTATTGATATGCTCTTTCCTCCGTCTCTTTGTCCTTCCATGCCTTTTGCTTCCTTTCTACTTCACTTGCTCCTTTCTTTTCCTTTCTACATCCTTCCTCTGGCTTTCCTTGTCCTTCTAAATGAGACCCTTTCCTTGTCATTCTCCTGCCTGTTCCCAGAAAATGATGAAGAAAGAAGCTCTTCTCCTCATCCCCAACGTCCTGAAGGTTTTCTTGGAAAATGGACAGATCAAGTCGTTCACGTTTGATGGCCGGACCACTGTTAAGGTACATACAGGGTCTCCTCTGTCGAATCAGTGTTCCCTCTCTGGAGCACACAACAGTTACTGGTCCTTGGGCTCCTTTGAGTCTGCACAGAGCTGCCTGCTTCTGGAGCAAGGTGGCCTTTGTGATGCAAAAACACTTAGTCCTCAATGAGGATGGTGGGGGAAATTTGCCCACTGTATGCAAGTGATTGTAAATATGTATATATTCATGCCACACATGTGCATGTACATGCATGAGTGCATTTCATGCAAACATGTGCACATATACATCTACTTGTGAACTGCTTTATGTCAGTATTACACTGGATGCTTCAAGACACTTAGGAGCTAAGGAGAGTGAAGATCATTAAACCACTTCTAAAGCAAAAGTAATTTGTATTGATACAATAATGCCTATTCAAGTTTACATGCAGAAATCAGCAAACACAATCTCTAGGGGGATTAGCTTAGCCATGTCTTGCTTTTTAAATAGCAAGCAGATCTTAATCACTGAACCAAGATTTGAAAAGTCCAGCAACAGTCTCTGACTAGTTTTTTCACAGGAAGAGCAATTACTGAGCTGTGACTTTTAACAGCTCAGGCAGATATCTAAAAGTTGTAGCTATTCCCCTAGTCCTGAGGACAGGCAATGATACAATGAACCCCCAGGTTCAACTCTGCTCTGGGACAAAAAATAACCATTCCTGCTTCTTCTGGACTCTCTCCAGAAAGAGAATGCCATTTCCAGAATGAAATATTTCCATGTAACCAATGCTGCCCAGATTGCTGGGCGGCTATAACGCCTGCCCACAAAAACCCATTTTGGCCCACAGGTGTCCTGATGTACCCATGCTAGAGCCAAGACAACTCTATAAATCAACAAACCTCTGGTCCAGGAGATATTCCCTAAGAGGAGTTATCAGGTATTCAGATTTCTCTGGGCAGTGGTTCTCATACAGGGTTGGCACTGCCCGCTACTAGACAGCTTTTAGGAATGTCTGAGGCCATTTTCAGTCTTCTTCATGGTTTGGCATGCTAAGTGTCTCAGGGTCAGAGATGTAAGTGTCCTGCAGGGAGTGAGGCAGTCCCTGAATTATAAAGAATAGTCTTGCCCAAAGTGCAAATAGGACCTAAGTTGCGATATACACTGGGCCTACCCCGTGTTGAATTAACCAAGAGTTTCTTTGGAAACTTAGGCCTGGGTGGATCCCCCATGGGATTAAGGACCAAAATACATTCCTTAGGATGCCTGAGACAGTCTCTTGTCTTTTGAATTTCTCAATCTATTGAAGAGGCATTGAAATGGAACTAGGCCACCCAGGGAATCCAAATAGCCCTCCTCTGATACACATATCTGTGTCACAATCCTCTTTGGTGTTTATTCATGGGTCAGTATGTCCCTGGTAGATATGTTCTCACACTGGAGCCTTTACTTTCCTTTTCCCCTTTGGAGCCTTTTCCCAGTGTTCTCCCACCTCACAACATCACCACCATTGTTGCTTCCAGGTAGCCCCAGCCTTCTAGGACAACAGTGTCCCCTGGCTTGTTATCTCATCCTGACTTCTGGGAGGGTGCACTGGCTATTCATTGGAACTGGGACAGGCTGCCAAGCCACTGTCCCAGAAAGGTACCTGGGTGAATTGACAGCTTGGCACGGGGCCGTTACACTTGTAACACCAGTTGGCACTCACCAGCTTGGCTGTCCACAATCCCAATGCAGCCGAACTACAAAGAAAACCTCATTTGTTCCTGCCAGAGCTCAAGCAACACTGGTGCCTCTGTGACTACTTGGATAATACAAAGAGATACTCTAAAGTACCTACCAGTTTCCAGCTGAGCATTCAAATGGCTCAAGGTTTTTTTCACATTTACTGAAGGGCTTGTTTGGTAGCTCTGGCTGCAAGGGACCTTTGCGTTCCCAAGCTTGCTTCTTCCTTGCTTTTCGGGGCTGAGCAATGCTGACTGCACAAACACACACACTGGAGTCCAGTGTAGGCTGTAGTCACAACAAATAGATGACAAAAAGTCTCAAAATGACATGTGGGCAGCCTCGTCAGATATGTCCAGACACCCTAATATTAAAAGTAGGGCAGCAGAGCAGACAGAGCCCAGAGGTAGTCAGATTTATGGCTGTACACAAGACACGTGACGTAGTTCCTCTGCACGGACACATTTTTCAAGTTGCTAAATTGATTGTCTCTAAAAGCCAGCTACAATAAAAAATGAACAGTTTGCCAGTAACTCAAGTCATTCAATTTAGACTTTGAATCCAAAAATAGTCTACTTTTAATCATATAATTGCAGCTTTTGCTTTTGTTAATTCCTAAATTAACAAAATTGTGGACAAATCACAGCGAACATTAGATTTATATGACAAGGTGAGGGAAGAACCAGCACAATGCCTAGCACTCAGTAAGCACTTGGGAAATAATTCTTTGAAAGGAAAGAGAGAGAAAAGGAGGGACAGCTATGAACAATCTTTTGCTATATGCCTGGCCATGCCGAGTTCAAAAACACTTTCTGCCACCCACCAATGTACCTTTGGTATTCTCCAGGGCCCAGTCCTCTCCATACACCCATGCATCACTCTCCTCATCCTGCAGATGTTGCCTGGGCCACCATAAAGGGTGATGTCTCTATCTGGTCCACTTTTCCAGCCTCATCTACTTCCCCAGTACTATCTTTCTTAGTGTTCAGTCCCTTTTCTCCATGTTTGGTGCTTAGAGTACCTTAGAGCTAGAACGAATCTCCCAATCAAGGCTCTTTTCTCTTCCATAGGACGTGATGATGACTTTACAAGACCGTCTTTCTCTGAGGTACATTGAGCACTTTGCTCTTGTCCTTGAGTATGCCGGACCAGAACAGAACCACAAGTTCTTGCTTCTCCAGGATAAGCAGCCCTTGGCTTATGTAAGTAACTCTTTTATCCTGGCTTGACAGCTTTACATGTGACCTCTACTAGAGAAGAAGACACCAGGCACTCTCTGGAAGATTTATAATGATATGCTGAGCCAAATTCCAGAAGTCACAGGTCTCAATAGTGGTCTAAACTATTGATCTCCAGAGGGCTTTTGGGAATGTCCCTTGTGACCAAAAAAAAAGTGCAGGAAAACTGTTAGTCCTAGTCTCTAGTGGGAAACCTTTGAGGTGGTAACTCACTTCCTGGCTCCAGGAAAGCTGAGTTGAAGAGCAGAGTTAACTGTCCCAGGTCCTGGAAGGTGTGCTTGCTAGACATGTCTGCTCTTGAGAGGAATTTTGGCCTTCAGATGAAGGCTGCAATGGAAGGGTCAGTAAGTGGAACCCATTGAGATCAGTGAGGCCAGGACCAAAGTATGGTCTGGAAATCCAAGAATGGGCAGCATGCCACTCACATCAACTTCCAAGCAGAGTGGGAGAAAGCATCTTATCATCCTAGTCTTTGCCATGTGGAAAAAGGATGGGGAAATTCAGGTTTTCTGCACAGTATTTCACCAATGGTGAAACATCAGGAGGAGCCAATCAATATTCTCAGAGAGGCAGTGAAGGAATTGGAGAGGGAAAGTTGGTAAGAAATGCCTAAATGGAAATGAAACAAAAGCCAACATCAGGCACAAAAAAATGGAAGGATTTTTGAAAGAAAAATTCTTCAAGTTTACTTCTCAGCCACATGCAATCTGGGACTCACAAGTTCCCACTTATGAAGGGAACATTGTGGGTGTCCTACTTGGAGGGAGTCCCAAATGTCTCCCCACCCTGCAAGAGGTCTTTTGAATCCAATTGGTCTATTGTTCCAAGTGGGATTTTAAGCATTATTGCTAACCCATCCCTCAAAAAAATCCTCAAATATACAAAAAAGTAGAAGAAATTATGTAAGGAATCCTCATTACCCATGTCAACATCAGCATTTACTGATATATTGCCTATTTGTTTTACCCATAACTCCAAATGGGATTTTAAATCTTTGATTTAGCTTCTAACCAGCAACTTTTGTGCTTGAGGCTGGGCCCCTATTCAAGGTAAAAGTATTAGTCCCACAGCAAGAAAAGAGTAAAAAAAAAAAAAATCCCAGGAGCCCTCTCTTTCTGCCTAGTATTTTGGACCTTAGACCCAATTGTTGATAAAAGCCATGTCCTGGGTAAGTGACTCAAACATTCTAGTCATATATGGCAGAAGGACAGAAAAGACCTCCCCCTCATCACTTTTCTCTAATGGTAATTGGAATTGGCCAGGTGGGAGAGAGAGTGGTAAATAGTACCCTTGCTCAAGCCTCACCTTGAGGAGCCACTGAGCTGGCTCCCACCAGCATAGCTATTGATTCCCAGATCTCTTTGTCACCAACCTCTCATTCCTGGGATTCAGGTGGTGCAGCGGACACACTATCAAGGAATGAAATGCCTCTTCCGAATCAGCTTCTTTCCCAAAGACCCTGTGGAGCTGCTGCGTCGGGATCCTGCTGCTTTCGAGTACCTGTACATTCAGGTAGAGTCTGACTGGGGATACACAGACAGACAGACCAATGGATAAACAAGCAGGCAGGCTGTTCTTCCATCATAATGAAGTCACTATGTAAGTTTTTCCAACCTAGGTAGCTCTGAAGGCCCTTTCCTTTTCTGCTGTCATTGTAAGCCATGGCCAAGTTGATTGGCTTGGTAACCTGAGCTGCCTGTGGCTCAAAGTCCTGCCTGTTTGTCTAAACAGATTTCTAGACAAACTTTTTTGAGCAAGGAACACCAGTAATTCCAGCACTATCACAGGATCCCATAGTTTAACAAGTCTGTTTGGGTAACACAGTATCCCAACACCCAGTACCTAGATCCAGTAAGGAAATGATTCCCAATTCAGTTCATCCACACACATTTGCTGAGCACTTTACTCTGGGTCAGGCCCTGTGCTCAATGCTATCAATCAAGGTATACGAACAATTGTCTGACTTGCTAGATCTCATAGATATGTATAGAAATAAATATAAGATGTGTGTGACAGGCAGTATGATTATGGCAGGGTGTAATGTCAGTAGGGGCGCACAGGAAGCAGTTTGCCAACTCTCCATAGAAGGAAGATAGTAAAGGCTTCACAGAGGAAGTGATGCATGCATGTTCTTAGCCTTGAAGGAGGAGTAGATATTTGCTGTGTGCAGAGATATAGTGGAAGGGGCAAATTCTAGGCAAAGGGACTTGCATCTACAAAGGCTCGGTGGCATGAAACAGCATGGCATGATGAGAGAACTGTGAGTAGGTTATCATGGCTGACACGCAGAATGTGAGGTAAGGAGCAGTAGGAAATGAAATGGGGAAGCAGGGAGCAGGTGGTGAAGGGCTTGATAATTCATGGCAAGCACAGGCTTTAAAATGATTTAGGGCAGTGGTTCTCAAAGTGTGGTCCCCAGACCAGCAGTACCAGCATCCACCTGAAATGTGTTAGAAATACACATTCTTGAACCCCAACCTAGTCTTACTGAATCAGAAACTCAGCAGATGGGGCCCAATAATCTGTGTTAAGAAGCCTTCTAGGGGATTCTGATACCTGATAGAGTTTGAAAACCACTGCTTAGGGCAGTGGGTCTTAACTCAAGCTGAATATTAAAATTACCTAGGAAACTTCGGGGGGAAATGTTCTGCCGCACCCAACACCAAATAAATAAAAATCTATGGGAATGGGGTCCAAACAGTGACATTTTGTAAATTCCACATGTGATTCTAATGAGCAGCTAAAGAACCTTAGCTGTAGGGTAGGGGCACAGAAATACTGAAAGGAGAATAGCCTGGTCGGATGAATGATTTCAAAAGACTGCATAGTGCTGAGGAAGTACCCCTGCTAGGGAGTTATTGTACTTATCCAGAGGAGAAATAATGGGTGCTGGAATCAGGGTAGTGATGGAGGAGGTGGGGTAGAATTCAAGAGATATTTAAAAGGTAGCATTGATGGGTTTTGACTCGATGAGTGGTAAAGGTGTTATCACTGCCCAAGTTAGGGAATATAGGTAATGGAATGGTTTTGGGAAAAAGATGAGTTCATTTTGGGAAGCGCTGTGCTTTAAGTGCCCATGGGACATACAGAATGCTTGATGAAAGGGAGAAAACTCTCCAAACTCATCTCTGATGATGTCTCTGATGGTGACACCTGGAGATGTACTATGTGATATCATGGTTATCCTCACTGTCCCTTCTGATAACCTAAAATATTAGGAATATTTCTAAAATGACCCTGGGTTCCTTTAACAGCACTCTAGGGCACAATGAGTTGTGGTTCCTCAATGAATTTTTTAAGTTTCATTCTCATTTTATTTGCCCTGCATTTGTTCTTTCAAGTTTCCGGTGATTATCTTGGTTCAAATGTTTTAGAATTTGGTGACAAAACATATGCACCCTCTCTCTCACCTTAGTGATGATATGGACTTTCTTCCTTTTCTTAAATTGTATCCTCAGATTATTTTTTAAAATTTATTTTTCATTATAGTTGACATACAACATTATATTAGTTTGAAGTGTACAATGTGGTGATTAGACATTTATATAACTTATGAAGTACTCACCCTGATAAATCTGGCACCATATATAGTTATTACTATATTCTTGACTGTATTCCTTCTTTTCATATTGAACAGCTTTATTGAGGTCTAATAGACACATAACAAACTGTACATACTTAATTTGTACAATGTGATAAGTTTTGGCATATGCTTATACCCATGAAACCATCACCACAATCAAGATACTGAACATATCCATCACTCCAAAAGGTTTCCTTAGGCTCTTTGAAATTTGTCCCCCTGTTCCCAGGCAACTACTGACCTGCTCTGTCACTATAGATTAGTTCGTATTTTCTAGAGGTTTATATAAATGAAATAATACAGTATGTACATTTATTTTGGTCCAGCTTCTTTCACATCATTATTTTGAGATCCATCCATGTTGTTGTGTGTATCAATAGTTTATTCCTTTTTATTGTTGAATGGTATTCCATGGTATGGATGTACCAAAATGTGTTTATCAGTTCACCTGCTGATGGACACTTGGGTTGTTTCTAGGTTTTGGCTACTACCAAGAAAAAGGTTTTATGAACATTCATGTACAAATCTTTGTATGATATATGTTTTCTCTTCCATTGGGTAAATACCTAAGACTGGAATGATTTGATCATATGGTAGATCTACCTTTCTTTAATTTCTTACAGAAACTCCAATACTGTTTTTCAAAGTGGCTATACCATTTTACATTCCCACCAGACATATATGAGAGTCCCAGTTTCTCCACATCTTCATCAGCATTTGGTATTGTCAATATTTTTTAAGTCATTCTAATAGTGTACAGTGATACTTCGTTGAAGTATTCATTTGCATTTCCCTAATGACTAATTATGTTAAAAATCTTTTCATGTGCCTTTTTGCCATCCTGCATCTTTATTTGGTTAAGAGTCTGTTCACATCTTTTGCCCAATTTTTAATGGGGTTGTTTGTTTTCTTGTTATCAAGTTTCGGGAGTTATTTATATATTCTAGATAGCAGTCATTTGTTGATTGTGTTATTTTCAGTTATTTTTCCCAGTCTCTGGCTTCTCTTTACAGTCTCTAAACAATATCTTTCACAGAGCAAAAGTTTGAATTTTGATAAAGTCAAATTTGTCTTCTTGTTCTTTTATTTACTTGTGGTGTCATATCTAAGACATCTTCGCCTAACCCAAAGTCACAAAGATTTTCTCCTATTATTCCTAGAAGTTTTATCATTTTAGGCTTTATATTTATGTCTGTGATCAACTTTGAGTTAATTTGTATATGGTAAAATACAGTGATCAAAGTTGGGTTTTTCTTTTTTTTTTTTGCATATGGATATTTCATTGTTCCAGCACCATTTGTTGAAGATTATCCTTTATCCACTGAATTGCCTTTGCACCTTTGTTGAAAATTAGTTGTCTATATATGTGTGTGGCTCTATTTCTGAACTCTCTCTTTTATTCCATTGATCTACCAGTTTATCTTAATGGCCACATCATAATCTTTCCATTACTATAGCGTTATAATAAATTTTAAAATCAAGTAATGTTTGCCCTCCAGATTTGTTCTTCTTGTTCAAAGTTGTTTGGGCCATTCTAGGTCCTTGCATTTCCATGTGAATTCACTTTTCAGTTTCTACCAAAACCTGCTGTGATTCTGATTGGGATTGTGTGGAATCTATAGATTGATTTGGGGAGAATTGACATCTTAATAATAGTGACTCTTCAAACTCATGAACACAGTATACTTTTACATTTATTTAATTCTTCTTTAATTTTTCTCAGCAATGTTTTCTTGTTTTCAGTGTATAGGTTTTTCACATATTTTGACAGATATATCCCAAATTATTTCATACTGTGATGGTATGATAAATGGTTTTGAATTTGAATTTGAATTTCTAATTTTTGCAAGCATGTAGAAATAGGCATGTAATTCATTCTTATATATTACCTTACAATCTTGCTAACTCATTAGTTCTAGTAGTTTTTCTTTTTTAGATTCCATTGGATTTTCTACATAGATTATCATTGATAAAGCATTCTTTTTCCACTCTGTCCTATACTTTAGTGATACCATCATGGCTCTTTAGCCCCTTAGCCCATCTACCTCAATACAATGGGCAACTTGTCTAACCCAGACTGAATCAGTGATTTCTGGAATTTTGACCCTCGGGGTTTGGGAACTGTCATACCTTTGGCCAAGAAATCTAGGGGACTCCTTTTAGGATAGCATAAGAAAGACTCACTAATCACTGTTTTTGACCTTTAGACCCCCAAAGAACAAAATATTTGCCCTATCCCTGCAATCCAACTCTCACCCTGGACTTCTGGCCTAAAGCCCTACAGAGAGCTCCACCAATGTTTCTCTTCCTTTATTCCCATCTGAGCTAGTAGAAGAAACTTGTATGGCTGGGAGGTAAGTATAGGCCCCCAGGAAAAGACAGGGAGGGTCTCTTGTAACAAGAGGAAAGAAAGTGAGTGTTACCATATCTCACTTTTGCCTTGTCATTGTATGCACCTTTCACTGAGAAAAAGGCTGTTCAATATCTGCTGAGTGAAGTGAATAATGTCTCTGATACATGAGGTTCCTCTGTTACCACTTCCCCAAAGCCAGAACCTTCCTCTTCCCCTTGACCTAGGATTTATTGAGACTAGGATGTTTTTCTGGAATGGAAGGGAGTAGATGAGGGTAGAGTGGGGAGGAAACATCTTTTTTCACTGACAGGTTTGGACTGCTCTCTTTTGCAGAGTCGGAATGATGTTATCCGAGAACGCTTTGGAATGGATCCCAAGCCAGAGATGCTTTTGGGCCTTGCTGCCCTCCACATCTATATCACTGTCTCAGCCACTCGACCTAGTCAAAAGATTTCGCTCAAGAATGTGGAGTGAGTTGTGCTAGGGCCCTTGGGATGGGGGTCCTTCTGAAGCTGTGTAGGGAGAAGGTGCAATGTTTGAACTGTGCTGTGCTTTTAAGGAATATAGATCTGGGGTGGGGGTGAGAATTGAAATTTCTCACACCTAGACCATGATGTACTTGACCTACAGCAAGGGAACCGTGGCCAATGTAATTCTTCTGCTTGTGTTCATTCTCTCTCTCTCTCTCTCTCCCAGGCTCTATTCTTCCATCTCTGTTTCTCATATTCAGTTTCTGGCTTACCATCTTCCTTTCTCTATCCTAGTTTGTCTCTCTCACTAATTTCTTACTTTTCTTCTGCTTTTAGGAAGGAGTGGGGCCTGGAACCCTTTCTTCCCCCCTCCCTCCTGCAGGGCATCAAAGAGAAGAACCTCCGGAAATCTCTCTCTCAGCAACTGAAGGCCCACCAAACACATCCTTCTGGCAGCACCAAGGTACCCAGACTAGGCCATTGGGTACCCTACTCAGACACTAGTGGCCATGAGGAATCCTGCTTGGTTTCCCAGCAGGTCTGGTTTTCTGTGAAACCTCCCCACCGTGTTCAACTTGGGTACACATCCAGCTTGGCCAGATATGAGGGACGATTACAGAGAAGGGTGTTCCACAAGCCTGAGCCTCCCCCAGAGATAGCTCAGTGGCCAATCACTGATAGAACCCAAAATCCTCAAAGCAAAGAGGCCAACATACAGGAAGAGAAAATTTTGAGGTCGTTTCAGCACCCATTTAGTCAGTGCTGGTTGAGTACCTGCCACATGAACAACACTGGACCCTGAGGAGGTACCCAATTTTCCATAGAAATGACTGCTCTGTCCACATTAGCTTTGACCTGGAGAATGGGTATTGGGCGGTATGGAGGGTACAGGTCACTGCTGTGCTCTCCAGCATGTTCTCAGGTGCCTTCTGAACGACTCCCATTCCTTGCTTCCCCAGCCCTGTAGACCCTCCTTGGGCTTGTAAGTTTTGGTCTGCTTGTGCCCACAAGGCAATAGAGTGTTGAAAGGCACTGGAATCAGCAAGCAGGTGTAGAAACAGTACATACTCACCCCATATATTCCACCCATTCCAGATTCCCTGCATTACCAACTAGCTTCTTTCTCTTTTAAGATGCAAATTTCTCTAGAGTTAAAGCATTCCTGACTTGCTGTGCATATTTAATCATATTGTTTTCTTCCGAGAGGAGAATATCAGTGCTCCTAACCATCTCTTCAGCAAATATTTTTTTGAGGTTCCTCAGTGCTTGGGCTAGCGATACAAGATAAATAAGTCCTGGTCTCTGCCCTCCCTCAAATCAGGCACAGACTAGTGGGGAGACACACAGTCAGTCACAACACAGTGTGACAGGCATGGGTGCTCTGGAAGCATGCTAAAGGAACACCAAGCCCAGCCTGAGGGAGGTGGGCAAGACTAGGAATTGATGCATTTCACATCAGAGTGGGCTCTTAACAGTGATAAGATTTTGTCTAGGTGAGTTGCGGGAGGAAGACTTTCCCAAATAGGGAGATCAGTCTGTACAGAGGCCCAGGGATATGAGAGAACATGGTACATGGAAATAAGTGCAAATAGTTCAGCATAAGCCAGGAGAGAAAGTTCCAGAAACATGCCTGTGGCGCTGGGTTGGGAGCAAGAGAAGAGGCTGTAGAGGTGGACAGGATCCAATTCATGGAATGTCTTGTGTGCCATGGAAAGGAGTTATACTTCACCCTCTAAGCAGCCAAGAGCCATTGAAGGGTTTAAGCAGGCAAGTGATGTGATAAATTTTAAGTTTTAGGATGCTCCCATTAAGCAGAATGGAGGGGTTGAGGCAAAAGAGGGTCCTACTGAAGGTAACCTGGCTGCCACCATGGCACACGTGGAGGGCACCAAAGCACTGACCATGGGGCTTGAGAAAAAGTGTGGATAGGTTGGAGAGACAGTCAGGAGGTGGAATCAAGATGGCTTAATAACTGTTGGCCCTGCCCTCCAGGAAAAAGGATGAGGGAAGTGTCCACTGTGACTCCAAGGTTGGGACTTAGGGGTTGGCCAGTACCTAGTGGCTACAGAGGATCTCAGGAGAGAAGTATAGATGAGGAGGGGTGTCACGGTTAAGGAAAGTTGTTGAAGTTAACTCAAGAACAAAATGAGCAAGCTGAGTTCTTATGGAATGAGGATTAGGAGGGAGCAGAAGGGTTTGGAAAAGAATGCCAGTGGCAAAAACTGTCCCAACCAGAATATTTCTGCAGTTTCGCCAAGGGTCTTCTCACACTTCCACAGGGTGTCTTACTGATTAGTGCCTGTCCTAAGATGATGACACTCCTTCCTGAGAACACCAGTTTGCTTTTGTGTGTATCACATTTCTCATATTTCTGGGTGGGTTGTTTCTACAGGGGTCTGCAATTCAGGCAAAGCTCCAGTATCTTCGAATTCTGAATGAACTTCCGACCTTCACTGGTGTTTTGTTCAACACTGTGGGCCTGGTCAGTGAGGGCAGCAGGGTTGGGCGGGGAGGGATCCCTCTGTGTGCACTGTCCTTGGGTGGAGGGCAGGAGGGACTCCATTAGAGCTTTAGGGTGACATTCTTTCTTACCAAATATTTCTAAAGACCTTCCCTCCACTTCCTCTTTCTTCTCTTTCTCTCATCCTGTGGTGCTCTGGTTCTGCCTCTGGTAAAATGATAAAGTAGGAGGTGGTATTTGTTTTCAGTAGCCCTCCATGACCCTTTTGCATCCCCTTTCCTCGATTTCAGGGGTTGGCAAACTTTTTCTATAAAGAGCCAGATAGTAAATATTTTAGGCTTTGCAGGCAGGCCATGCACATGTCACAGATACTCAGCCCTGCTATTGTAGCATGAAAGAAGCCATAGACAAAGTATAAGCAAATGAGTGTGGCTGTGTTCCAGTTTCTCTATTTATGACACTGAAATTTGAATTTCATGTGATTTTCATGTGTCTCAAAATATGGTTATTTCCTTTGTTTTCCAGCCATTTAAAACTGTAAAAACCATTCTTAGATCTCGGGCTATAGAAAAAATGGTGGTGGGCCAGATTTGCCTGTAGGCCAGAGTTTGCTGACCCCTGCTCTGTTTCATTGCCCTTCCTTATATAGGCTGACCAGATGTACACTTTTAAATGGGACAGAAAACAACAGTACTGACCCATTTCAAATGACGCGTATGGTCAGCCTCGTCTCACTGGGCTAAATTCAGGTGTCAGTAGGATGTCCATACGTACCGTTTGAAACAGGACACAGTACTGTTGTTTTCAGTCCCGTTGAAAACAGGATGTCTAGTCTGTCTATCCTTATACCACCTCAGCCCCTCCACCCCAGGCTTCCTAAGTTAGTATACGTCCCCCCGTGCCTGCCCAGGGCTAAGACTGTAACAACAACCTTGTGGGCAAAGGGAGGAACAGGGACTACTGGTCCCCCTTATACTGTGCCACAGGCTCGTTTATCCCAGTGAACTGAAGTGAAAGGAAATTCACATCATCGTGCTGACTGATCCAGGTGCTTGTCATGATCTATGAAACATGCTGTTGTGCTTATGTTCATGGGGCACAGCAATGGAAAGCTGCTTATCAAAGTTTCTACAGCAGATACAACAGGTTCCTGTGGGTGATGCTAATACCAGACTGTAGAGGGTTCTGGCTTGCTGGAGCCAAGGGGCCTGTCAGGACAACTTAAGGGAATTCAGGTGGTCACATACAAAGGTAGCCATTTACATATTGGGATTTAAGGATCACTGAAAGCTGACTGCCCCCTCCCTCTATCCAACCCTCCCATACCTCTGTCAATGTTAAATTTTTTATAGGCCATTTCTTTGGTTTAAGACTGGTGTAGTGTCTATTGAAGGGAAAATATCTTCTTAGGAGGAGAGAACCCAACATTAAGTGCCCAATCAACCCTTAAGACCTTAGGTAAATGTATTTCTTTATCACTTACGCTTTTGGCACCTGGAGAAAAGTACAAGTTTGAGTGGCTGTTGATTCAGCAGGGGATAAAGACCAAACACAGAATGTCACCTGTCCAGGCAGGGCACTGGGTAGAGGCCTTGAGTGACAGGCAGCAGCAAGTGGAAAGTCCTTGGGGTTTGATAGAAATAGGGTGCTGTAAAGGCACCAAAACAAACCTCACCTACTTCATGATTTTGCTAGAGCCAGCCCCGCTGCTGCCCACTTCATTCAGCCCACTGGTGAGGCTAAGGTGTCCATTTGAGCTGATGATCCGAGGTTCTGATCTGATAATAAGAGCATCCCAGATCATTTTCCCCTGCAGGTTGTCCTGCCCTGACTGAGTCCCATGTGTTTCCAGACCTCCCAGAAAAACTGGTTCAATGCTTGTTTTCTATTCCCTTCTGCCTCCTCTGCCCACTTCCTCTGCCTTTCTGTGAATGCTACCCACCACACTTGGGCACCAGGATGAGAAGCAGTCAGCCACCACTCTCTTGGTGGGACCCCGTCACGGCATCAGCCATGTTATTGACCTCAAAACCAACCTTACCACTGTGCTGTCCGAGTTCAGCAAGATCAGCAAGATCCAGTTGTTCCGGGAGAACCAGGGTGTAGCCCGGGTGGAGACAAGCATCATGGATGCCAAGGTAAGCCTGGCTTTGGGGCCTGCTTCTCTGTAGGAACAGGTCTTGCAGACAAAGGAAAAAGTGAACTTGAGAAAGAGAGTTTGGGCCTGTCAGGTGAGGTTCTGTTATTCTGAAGTGGATCAGACACTAAACCCCTTTGAGCTCATCTTTCTTTCCCTTCTCAACCCTGTGGGACTTGCTATCTCCTTGACCACAAATGAGGGGGGACCAAAAAAACCCCAGGATTTATTTATAAAAAATTGTGCATTTATTCTTACATGTTTAAACTTCAATCACTTTCAAAGTACTCCACATTTAATGCAATACACCTATCGACACACTTCTTTTTTTTTTTTTTTTTTTTTTTTTTTTTTTTTTTTTTTTTTTTTTTTTTTTTTTTTTGCTTTTTGGTATGTGGGTAGCTCCCTGACTGGGAATCAAACCCAGGCCGCAGTGCCGACAGCGCCAACGCCGAAGCCCCAAGCCACTACACCATCAGGGAACTCCCTCGACACACTTCTTCCACTGCTCAAAACAGTTTTTGAACTCATCAGTTTTGATGCCTTTTAGTGCTTCGGCTATTTTTTGTTTCACCTCTTTCACATCAGCAAAATATTTCCCTTTGAGGACCTTTTTCATCCATGGAAACAAAAAAAAAAAGTCACTTGGGGCTAGATCAAGTGATAGGGAGGGTGGGGCATGGGGGTCATGCCATTTTCAGTCAAAAACTGCTAAACACTTAGTGCAGTGTGGGCAGGTGCATTGTCATGTCACATGGTGTTTATGTAAATCACCCATCATGAAACAGGCAAATGCGTTGAAAGAGTCTTCAAAAAAAATTCATTGAAACCAAAGACATCCTCTCACAACCACGACAGCTGCTACACAGATGCAGATGGTTTCGTAGAACACTCACCTAGCAGGGTAGCCTGTACTACAAGGGGCCCACCTTCCAGAAGATAATTCCAGGTTTGTTTCTTTTTTCAGTCCCCCCTTGCATTAAAGTCAGCCAGTGCTAGGGAAAGCTAGGGAATGTCCAATCAAACCATAGAGGTAATTAGCAGAGAGCAGGGGAACTGGAGAACTTGGGGCTACCCTCAAGCCATCACTTTGTAATCTTTCTTACATCATAGCACACATAGGAAATTACATTCATGTGGAATACTGGGGTAAATGAACCAGCCTCAAAGATCCTGGGCACCCCAGTCCCTGCATAGCTGCCCCAGAAGCTGAAGGGATATGTGCATACCATTTGGGAGTCCTGCCATAGGCATACCCACTTGGAATCATGAAGAAGGATGTCTGAATATGTGGACCGAAGCAAGGGGGTCTGGGGAGACAGTAAGCAGGTAGAATCTAGTCCCATTTCACCTCCCAGAGTCCACCTCTTCCAGAAATTTAAAACATTTCCTATACATCATCAGCTCCTTCACACAAGTAAGAAGCTGCTGCTTGTGCAGAATCTGGCAGTCATGGTCAGCCACCTCCTCCATGGCTCTCCTGTTTGAACACCCAGTGACCAGTTTGGGTTGGGGGCAGGCCTGCTAGCTGATGAAAGCTATTAGAGGAAGTGCAATTCTTCTTCTTTAAAGGATTTCCCAGTGGGACATGTTCTTAACAGTAAGAGGTTTAGTGTTCACTGTTTCTAAAAGAGCAAATTATTTGCTTTATTTTTGTATTTGTGAAACCCAACAAACTTTAATATTTTAATTTTTCCACCTGGGATTCACAGGATTGTCATTGGTTTAGGAACCTGCTTGGAGCTGATACTTAACTGGCTTGTGGCCACTTGTTCAACCAATGATTGGTGCCCTCCTTAGATGTTGTTGGGTAAAAAACCAAATGGATAGGTAGGGAGGCAGGAGGAAAGACAAAACATGTAGAGGAGGTGTGGCTTCCTGAGAAATGAAAATGGTTTAATGCAGAGAAACAGCTTTCCAACTGAATCTTCTTTGTTCTGTGAGTGATTCTCAACATTGGCTCTCCAATAGAATTTCTTTGAGAGTGTTTGAAAAATACAAATGCTTGCTTGGGTCTTACTTCTAGAGATGGTGATTTAATTTATTGAGGTGCAGCCTGGGCATCAGGATTTATGTATTTTTCAGTTCCATGGTGATTCTATAGTCCAGCCAGGTTTGAGAACCACTCTCCAATGTGTCCAGAGCTCTAGGAGGAAGCAGGCCAAGCAGGGTCAGTGGGGTACTGCCTGAGTGAAGACTATTATTCTCATTTGTAGGAGCGATCTAGCCACAGTTGTGGGCATGAATGGAGAGACCTAGACTCATGAAGACATACGACCTGCCTTCATAACACAACATCAGAACTTGTATAGAGCTCTGGAATCAGGCAGATCATGTTCAAATCCCAGTTGTACCACTTCCTAGCTGTAATCAGAGGTGTCTGCTGTGTGCATCAATAGTTACAAGTTAGTGCCCTATGAAATGGATGGAGAAGTATTTATACCTTTTGCACATAAATCCGCTGTGAAATGGAGACCTGGATCTTTTTTCTCCCTCAATCTTGCTCTTTTCCTCCCACCACTCTGTCATTTAGTATGAACTTACTGTTGCTAGGAAGCATGCTAAACCCACTGGGAGATAAAAAGAAAAAATAGGGAAAAACCATCCTTGTCTTCAAGAAGTATACTGTCTTGTAGGAGAGAAAGAAGTTGGCCAACTTATGGCGTACTGAAGGAGTTACCATAGGAGAGGTACCAAGAACATGTTAGAGTACAGAGGAGGGCAATATTAATTGTGACTGGAGGATTAAGGACGCTTCCAGGAGGCACTTGATATCAGCAATATCTGCAGTTACTGAATGGCGCCTCTCTCCATATATGTGCATAATGGGAAGGATTTGGCAAGACAGGGTCCACGAAGCTCCTTACTAGAGAGTGGCTCCCCTGTGCTTAATAGAAGTCTTTCTTTAGGTTGGTTTCATGCTGTAACTGGCTTTCACAGTTGCATAAGGACCAGTTAGACACATTACTTCCAACTCTGTGATCAGTGATATTTTATTGAAACTTGAAAGTGGTCATGGTGGGAGTATGTACACCAGGGAAATTTCCAAACACTATAAAGCAGGACTTCAGAGAACTGGTTGTTAAATATTTACCAGCATGCCACTGCAGAAGGTACATAAAGAAAGACTCCAAGTCTCCTTAACAAGGATCACGGAAGTTAGAAGCCAGACTTGGCCCATTTCCCTCTAGATATGCCACTCTGGTCTGGGAATATTCTGGAAGGGCCTGGTGAAACTAAGATTATTCACTTAAAGCAGTAGTTCACAGTTCTGGCTGCATAGTAAAATCAGGTGTGGAGATTTAAAAACCACCGGGTGTCTAGGCAACCAGAATGTCTGGAGGTGAGGTTGGGGGATGTACGTTTGTAAACTTTCCCAGGTAATGCTAATGTCCATCTGACCTGAGAACCACTGTCTTAAAGTGATACTCCGCCCTCAAATTGGCTGGCTATGTCCAATTGGCCTTCCCTGGTGCCATGGAGGCAAGAGCTCAAATAAATATACCAGTCCACTGGGATTCAAGGACCATCATCTTGTACCCTTACCCCTCCAGGCCCTTGGATTTCCTTCCTTTTCCTGTTTTCAGGGATGCTAGGGTAAGCTTAGGCTACCCCAGGACAAGTCCCCTCCCTAGTTGGCATCCCAAAGTACTGCATGCCTTCAACCTCTCCAAGCGCCCCAGGAAAGAAATGGAACTGGAACATGTCAAAATAATCTATGCTATACCTTGTCATGGCTAGCCATGCTGCCAACTTCATTTTTCTTTTCTCCTTCTCCATTTGAAGATGGCCTGGACATACTTACTTACAGTTTTCACTCAGCTTATTTGCTGTTAGTGGAGCGCATGCAAACTAGTATGCAAATATCTTTCTCCAAGAGACAACAGTCAGAACCGAGACACTAGGCTGTTACCATACCCCATTACTGCAGTACTTGGGGAGAAAAGAAGCCATCAAAGGAATGTCCCAAGGGATATCTTGTGGCCCAGTATGTACCCTGGTCTCATGTTTGAGATTTATTGCTCTAGTGCTTTCTGTAGGGACAAGCATTACATTAGCAATCACAACCATTAAAACCCTGTTTAAAAGAAAATGTTAGTTTTAAAGAGTTCCAAGGAAACCCACCCAACCTTTTTACTCACCTACCTTTGATTTGAGTTTGACCCCTGCTGGCAAAAAGTGCCTGTGTGTTCCTTTCACAAGCTGCATTTGGCTTGTGCTGGGGCCCAGCCGACTATGCAGTGGTACAGAGAAGAGGTTCCTGATCGCTGTGCTGATCCAACTGGGAATATGTTTGGGCCTCTCTGTGCACAGGATTTTGCTTTCATGCTGCTTTATTACCAACATTGGGTTATAGTGAGTTAAGAAATAGTATGGGAAACTGAAGTCACACAGTTAATTTAACTAGCCAGTTACTCATGCTGTCTCCTGTCTGTCCATTAGCCAGCTGACTAGCCAGCCAACCAGACAGACTGACAGCTTAACCAGTCAGGATTTCAAGCTATTAGGTTGTAAGGCATTCTTCCATCCTCTAGCCAGCTTGTCAGTCAGGGCATATGTAGGTCAGATTGCCCTGCAGCCAGTTAGTCCATCAGTTTGTTCAGCAGTCAGCTTGCACTTTGATCAAATGGTCCTTCATTCTATTCATCAGCTAATGCCATTTCCTCAAAGAAGCTCTCTCCAGCTTCTGAAACCAAATTAGTCACGCATGCTCACATTCTCACCTGCCCACACAGGGACCCAGGAAATTCTATGTTCTGATACCTCTCTGTACTTCTTCTTTATAGTGCTTATCACGTCTTGCAGTCATATTCATTTTTGTGATTATTTTGTTTATGTCCTATTTCCCACTAGATTATATAATAAGTACCGTGATGTGTATTAGCCCTGTTCTGAGATGAGTGGCTGCATCCGTCAGTGGGTAATGCTGTCCATGAGCCATCTACCCAGGGTGTAGCAGCTTGCTGGGTGGATAGAGAGGGGTGCAAGAGCATTTCAGCTAGACAGACCAGCATAAGTTAAGGTATGAAGGGGTACACAATTGTGGCATCTCTGGCAAACTGTAAGTGATGTGTCATTGCTGTAGCATAAGAAGAGAAAGGCTGTGATGGGAGGAGGGCACAGGTAGAGTTAATGGGAGATATGTTTGAAGCTATATGTTGGGTCCAGGTCCTGAAGAGGGCTTTGTGTGACATTGGAAAGCAGTAGGTTTTAGGTGATGAGCAATTTGAAAGTTTAAGTGACAGAGAGAATCGTATTTTAGAACATGACTCAAGCAGCAATATGGAAGTGAAGTGGGTAGACGCTGGAGGCAAGGAGGCCAACCAAGAGGCTATTGGAGGTCAAGAGGCATGTCCCCACCTTTTCCATATCACAAAAAATGTCACAATTTGTATGGGGCACTGAAATAAACAGATGAGGCAGCTTGAGGCCAGAGGAAATAGAACCTGGATGCTGAGGGGTTCAGTATCCCTTCACACTTATCTTCAGAGTTTTGGCCTTGAAGGAAGATAATGAGGGCTTGAAATAAAGCAAGGACAGCAGGAATGGCCATGATGTCCTGAGGCAAACCTAGTCAGTCTTTGGCCCTCATAGCAATGGTAATAGCAGCTGTTCACACACAAATCTCTGTGTATCCTTGTGCCATTGGTAACAGGCAATGAAACAGAAAGGGGTATCTCACCCCCCCCATTCCATTCCCCTTCTGTCTCTATTGTACACAACACTGACCATTCTGTTATGACTGAGAAATGTCCATTAACTGGAGGTACAAACATCCCCTTTACCCCTTTCTAATAATAACCTAAGGGTATCTCAATTCAGTTCTCTTTTCACTGGATAAGGGGGCCATTGGTCCTTGGGTACAAACCATTCCTTTTCTTGCTGATGGTATTGCCTGAGCTCCATGGGAGCACCACTAACTCTTGCCTAAGAGGCAGAATCCAAATGTCTTACTGTGGCATAAAGTGTAATTGGATATAAACTAACTATTAAATAATTCAAGATAGGATTCAATCCAGTGTGGTATAAACAGCACTGTACAAATTCTGAGATAGGAGAAGAGCTCAAGATGGAAATAGACTGGAGAGGGTGACTTTGGGATCCCCACAAAGGTGAAAGTTGATGTCCTGATGATGAAAAATTAAGGGTTAAGGACTGAGCCTGGAACATGGATTGGGTGGGGAGGTGTGCAATAAAAGCCAGCCAAAGAGAGAGATGGAGACTGTAAGAAGAGATTACAGAAGGATCATGCAGTCTCACCTCATGGAAACAGAAGCCAAGAGAAGAATTGCCAAAAAAGAAGATTACTGTTAGAAAATGAAACGAGCTGAGAGGTATGAAAATGAATACAAACTATTGTATTTAGCTGGAAAGAAGCTTCACTTCTAGATCAGTTGGCAAACTAGGACCCATGAACCAAACCTGAGCCACTGCCTGTCTCTGTGAAGTTTTCTTAAAATAGCATCACTTCCATTTGTTTAGCTTATAGATTATCTATGGCTGTTTTCAACTACAGTGGCAGAGCTGTTGCAACAAAGCCTGTATAACCCATAAGGCCTGAAATACTTACTATCTAGGCCTTTATTGAAAAGGGTTGTCAACCCCTGGTCTATATGAACTACAAAATAGTCAAAGCAAGCTGTGTGTTGGGATCCTGGGAGGTAGCAAAGAAAAGTGGTGCAACTTTAGCTAAAAGCTAAGTAAGCTGCTATTGATTCAGAATGGTTTCCAAGGTGATAATCCAGCTAAAGAAGGCTAATGTAGTTGGTGACCAAGTTTCAACAGATCTTCGTGATATCCCTTTATACTGCCACTACCCTAGTGGAGGCCCTAATCACCTCTCACCTGCACTTCTCACTGGTCAGAGAAGGGACTCATTACCTGATCTTAACTCTTGCCTCAAAAGTCAAGGCAACCCATGGCCCCTGGCCCTATGGCCCCTTCTTTAGCCCATCTTCAGTGGACTTGATCTGGAGGCCACTGTCCTATCCCAGGGAGAATGCTCCCATGGCTCCATCTGTCCCACATTTATTTACAAGCCACCCTTTTAAGATTACAATACAGGTTTTGGGAAGGTTTATTGAAAATGTGCCAATTTTTTTTATTTTTATTATATCATTTTTGGTGTATCATTACCAGGTCTCTGAAGCAGTCAACTAGCTAATCCCAGGATTCATTTGACGATATAAGGTCAGGAATAAAAGTCAGCAGAATTGGTAGTGTTTCCCAAAGTGGGTTAAAACATAACAAAACAAAACATAATCCTGAGAACACCATGAGATGTTCTATGAAAATAGATTTTTTTTATCAAGTAATTTACAAAAGTTGGAATACTGAAGCCTCCCTCTTAATATTATATATGAAAGGATATGAGAATTTCCATAAGTACAAAATGTTTGCATAGCTTTGTTTAACCCAGTATTTCACACACATATTTGACCAAGGACCTCTTTTGAGGTGCACCAATTAACATCTTGAAAACACTTTGGGAAATAGAGGAAAGAGAAGAGAGGAAAGAGGTCTGAGTAGACCTGCAGACCAGAAACACTTTGGCCCAGAAGCCACAGTGAAGACTTCATTGCATGGAGCATCTATGTCCAGATGCTCCATCTGTGTCTGGGTAGTGCAGGGGATTAGAGAGATGAGCAAGAGAGAGTTTATACACTCAAGGAACTTATTTCGCATCAAGAATGTTCCCCAATCTAGCCTCAACTCTTAGGTTCACCTTAGCTTTCCCAGCTAGCCCGCACATCTGCCAAGCCCTGACAACCCCTGAAACAGTCACATAGGAGTCACATGATGTTATATATTTTTAGTCTTTTTGAATAAAAGTGGTTCATTAAATGTGTAGCTAAAGGTTGTTTTAGTTTTGATACCTGGGTAAAATTTACCTTACATAAATTCTCAAATCAGAAGAAATTATATTTTAGGCCATGCAAGCCATCTTTTTTTCACTACCATTCTCCAGAGAATTGAACCTGTCTCCCTCCTTTCTATGTCTTCATGTTTTTTCCTGTCTCTCTCCCAGCCTCTGGTGCTGTTGATGGAGTGGCCTGAAGCCACAAACTTTGCCTGCCTGATCGCGGGGTACTGCCGCCTCCTGCTGGATTCCAGGAAGATGGTCTTTTCCAGGCCCACCAGCCAGCCTCTTCCACCTCCAATGATCAAGGCAGGTAGGGCTCAGCCTCAGTTTTCAGTGTGCTGGAGGCCCTTTGGACCCTGGAGACATGGAGGGAGGAGGTCCACAATATCAGTGCTCACCCCATTCTGCCAGCACCTGGCTTATCAATAGCTGACCTTGTCCCCCTGCATCCTAATTGGCACATGCCAGTGAGAAAGACAGCTGGCCTTCAGATGGGCTTGTCCCACAAAGGATGCCTGTGACAACACATTGTGGTTGAGCCAGTGAACAGTGTAACATAAAAATAGCAAATAAGCAATAAATAGAACCAATTAAGGAAGCACACTGAATCTATGGCAAAGCTTTGGAGGTAAATTGATCTAGAACAGTGGTTCTCAACCTTCCTAATGACATGACCCTTTAATACAGTTCCTTATGCTGTGGTGACACCCATAAAATTATTTTCATTAATTTTGCTACTGTTATGAATCGTAATGTAAATATCTTGATATGTGTTTTCCGATGGGCTTAGGCAACACCTATGAAACGGTTATTCGAACCCCAAAGGGGTCGTGACCCACAGGTTGAGAATCACTGATCTAGAAGAAATGCATGGGTGTTCTGGGTTAGTTGAAAATGAAGATAAAACCATTTTATGTTCATCCTGGGAGGGGCTGACAGCTGCCTGAACTAAAAGGCCATGGAAGGCTGGGGTAGGAAAGACTGTGCAGGCCCAGGGTATAGTCCAGCAGGGGTCATGGAGATCGGAGAGAATGAGCACTAAGAACAAAGTCAAGTACAGCCCCCAAATAGCTCAGAGCTGTTAAAATGATGATTGCACATATCAGAGGCCTTGGGAAAAAATAACCCAGGCCAGATATTGCTGCCTAAGATCAAAGTGGGAGGAAAAGGAAGAGACCCCCAAAACAGGTACTCCTGGTACACACATTAGACCTAAGGTTCAAGTAAATGCAGTAAATTCACCCCCAACTCTAGCAACCAAACATCACAGGTGGAAGTTGAGACTCACCACCCAGTAGTCACCCTCTTCACATGCTAAAGAGTCTTCAACCACTTGCCTTGCTGCTTGACTATTTTCTCTTCAAGGCTGTTTTGCTTGGCATTATGGTCACATCTGTTTCAGACTGAGAAGATTGAGAATAGAAGCACACACCTAATGAATATCCAGCACCTAGTGGGCTGTGTACCCACATACACCCTCTCATCTCATTATCTCTTTGTCACAAACATAAAAAGCCATGTTTGCATCTCATAACATTGTCTGAAGGAATTAGAAGGCAATCCTCCAAACACAGATTTGGCAAAGGATAGGTGGCTCCAAGGCATATGAAGGAGACCACATAGAGAAGCAGAAGAACTGACATGGAATAGAAAGAACACAGAGGGCCAAGTTGCCACGTATCTCCAGGCAAATAGCTCTAAAGTAAGTGGCCATACGTACCACCTATGATGCCCAAATACTGGCAAAGCCAGCATTATCATTGTCAGTGTCACCTGTGGTCTTCCTTTCTGTCATCACACCCAAGTAAATTATACTGCTTAGTGAGCATTATAAAGAGGGAGAAAGGGGAAAGGGAAGCAGAAGGAGAGCCTGAAGCCCAGCTGAGGACCAGATGTGGACGTGAGAGTTGTTTGAGGGATCCATTTTAAGAAGGTCCCTGTGGTGGCTCTGTAGTCTCACCCCGCCTTCAAAGGGGTTTCTGGCATCCTATCAGCACCCTAGCCAGTGCTGTCATTAAGTATTCCCCTTGCTGTGGGTATAGTAGCACCATGTGAGGACATGGGCTTCCTGTGTCCCTTCATTCTCACTGAACATATTGCATGTTGCATTCATTTTGCTTTTCTAATGGCAAATCAATTTCATTGGATCATCATGGAGGTATTGCAATCTGGAAAGAAGGCATCTATAAAAGCGAGGCATGGCTTTCGAGACTTTCCCTGATTCCCGAGATACTCAGACCTTGAGCCTGCAGAGTTTAGAGGACTCAGGCTGCCTCTAGCAAATAGACTCTCTGTCCATGCAGGAGCCAGATGGGCCAATATAGTGACACACTGGTTGTAGTGCTTGACATCCCTAGGGGCTGTGGCTAATGCCTGGGCCTGGTACTTGGCTTTTAGTTGCTAGGTTGACAGAAGTCACCCAGTGCTCTTATTGGGTGGGGCAGAGTGAGCCTCATGGCTCTGCCTGCTGCAGGCTGTTGTACATACCTTTTCTCATGGTCCCAAGAAGGGAAAGGAAGACAGCAAGCAGCACCACTGACAAGACCTCCACTGAGGTTACAGTGAGGAGCTGTGAGATCCTGATAAAAAACTGAAATTGGACTCCTCCAACAGCCCCCACTTTCATCCCAGAACAGAAGCCCCAATTTATGAAAGGTGTATAGGGAACAATCATCCTGCCAAACTCATCTGGGCTTTTCTTTCAGGGGCTAAAGCTCCAGCTCTGGTGTCTCAGAGCCTGGTCTCTCTAGCCAGGTATATATTCTTGTCCTATAGCAGCTGCTGACTACCAGCTAACCCAAGTTCATGCTCACCCAACTGGGCCTAAAGGATGCTGTTAAGCCTGCAACTGGAAAAGTGAAAGCATCACCTTTCTTCTAAGACCCAGAAAAAAAAAGAAAACGGGGACGTGGAAGGGAAGAGATTATCTGTTGGACTTTATTAGTAGTTTTCCCAAAGTAGGTATTTCACTTATTCACACAACTGTTTCTGAAGTACTCATTATATGTCTGGCACTGCAGATAGAGCCATGAATAACTGACATAGACCTCGCCCTCACAGAGCTTACAGTCTAGTGGGAGAATACGGACAGACAATCAAAGGGATAATAATGCCCATGCAGTAAGTGCATTTGCGTGTAGATAGAGGAAATTAAACTGACACAGTAGAACAGCACCTAGGCTTGAAGACACAACTTAGAAAAAGTCTCAAACAAATGTCAACTCTCCATTGTACTGGGGAGATAGGAAATCTATAGGCAGCTACCCTCTCTCTGTATCCTGGGGAAATCCAGGAAAATAAAGTTTTAGATGGCCATCACAGTTGGAGGAGGAACTCACTACATATTCTCCCATGGTTAGAAAACAGTTTGGTTTGGTAAAAGAAATATTCTGGATAATGGCTACTATGTATCCCATGCATGGTTTACCCATTTCATGTAGTTAAAACCCAGCAACATGCAGAGTACTAAAGCTAGACTGAATATAACAGAGTTTTTTATGATTCAGAAAATATATGAAGTTCTTATAAGGCCTCTTAGGTCATTTGTCCTTAGAACCAGTAATGACCACAGGCCTGTAGAATACAGCAAGGCCAACAGAAACTCATTTGCCTCAATATTTTTTGTTGACTCTGTGTGTGTGTGTGTGTGTGTGAGAGAGAGAGAGAGAGAGAGAGAGAGAGAGAATTTAATATAGCTCCAGTTGGATCACCATCCTGTTCTTTATAAGCATTTTTAAAGTCAATCTTCTGAATAAATGAGTGCAGAGGGAGAGACTAGGGATTCTCCCTGGGGAAAACTGATGAGCAATTTACAGCAGGTTTGCAATCTGAGAGACATGCTGTCCCAGCCATCAGCCAACCACACCTGGCTCTACTGGCATTTCTCAGTTTCTGTCTGGAGGAGATTTAGGCTTCTCCAGGGACATTTTCTCCTCCACATAGTCCCATGCTGCTTTTTGGATCTGGAAATCACAGTACCAAGTGGTGAGCTGTCTGGTGTTGGGTGATGTTTCCATCTTTTCAGGGAGGGAAGCTACTCTTAAACCTCCAGCCCTTTTCTGAGAGGAGTCACCACCTCCTTATCTGATTTATCCCTGGCAGCCACCTCCAGTGGCAGCCGATGGAGATTGCTCAGCTCTCTCTTAGGTAATTAGCACTCAGTGCATTGCCAGGACCTGTGAGCAATGCCTGAGGGTAGAGACCTTCTAGCTCCTTGTTCAATGCTCCCTGGAGCACTTCTTCCCTAAGTGTCAGAGGGTCATTGCATACTGTTCCCCCCAGCTGATCCACAGTTCCCTAGATATAGCCACTAAGACCTAAATTGAACCCACCCAATCTAATTACATTGACTGTATTTAGAGGGGCAACATGGTCTATGGAAAACAGCAAGGGCTTGGGATCTGAAGTAATCATGATCAAGTTTCATAACCTGAGCCTCAGTTTCCTCCTCTGTACACTGAAGATAATAATACTTAACCTCATGAGGCATTGACAAGATCATGTGAGATAAATACTGTCCTTTCAAGTGCAGG
Organism: Lyroderma lyra; assembly: GCA_004026885.1. NCBI lineage: Eukaryota > Metazoa > Chordata > Mammalia > Chiroptera > Megadermatidae > Lyroderma > Lyroderma lyra. The sequence goes on from PVJL010001409.1 coordinate 69,538, forward strand.
ACACATTTTTGCTCTTTTTATATAATGATTGAGAGTTCATCATGTGCCCAGTACTGTTTCTTTTGAATAAACAACATTAGTTAGAAATAATTTCCAAGCCATAAAATCCACCCATTTATAGCTCATGACTCAGTGTTTTAAGTCTATTTAATATATTCAGTGGATTGTACCATCATTGCTACAATTTTAGATCCTTTTTGCACCTCCTAAAACAAACTCTACCCATTAATACTCATTCCCTATCCCCCTCCTAATCACATCCTAGTCCTAACCACCCACTAATCAACTTTCTGTCTATAGCTGTGCCTGTTCTGGACACAGATGAATGAAATCATACAATATATAATCTTTTAGTGGCTTGCTCTTTTCACTTAAGCATGATATTTTCAAGGATCATCCATGTTGTGCCATGTATCAGTGTTTTATTTCCTTTTATGGCCAAATAATATTCCATTGTATGGATAGACCACACTTCATTTATCCATACATCAGTCAGTGGACATTTGGGTTATTTCCAACTTTTGGCTATTCTTAATAATAACATTATAAACATTGATGTACAATGTACATTAACTTGGGGGGACATATGGTTTCATTTCTCTTTGGTATATACCTAGGAGTGGAATTGCTGGTCAAATGGTAATTCTAGGTTTAACTTTGAGAAACTGCCAAACTATTTTGCAAAATGACTGTACCATTTTATATTCCCATCAACGATGTTGGAGGGTACAATTTCACCATATCCTTGTCAACCCTTGTTACTATTTATCTTTTTTATTACATCCATTGTAGTGGGTGTGGAGTGTATCTCATTGTGGTTTTGATTTGCATCATCATGGCTGATGTTCAGCGTCTTTTCATGTGCTTATTGGCCATTTGAATATCTTCTTTAATGATGTATCTATTCAAATCCTTTGCCAATGTTTAAATTAGGCTGTTTGAGTATAAATATGAGGGTTTATTTCTGGACTCCCAATTCTATTCTATTGCTCTATATGTCCATCCTTATGCCAGTTCCACACTATCTTGATTGCCATTGTTTTGTAGTAAGCTTTGAAATTGGGAAGTATGAATCTTCCTCATTTGTCCTTTTTAAAGACAGTTTGGTTATTCTGGGTCCCTTGTGGTTCCATATGAATTTTTGAATCAGCTTGTCAATTTCTAGAAAGTCAGAAGGGATTATGATAGAGACTGTTTTGAATTTGTAGGTCAATTTGGGAAGTATTGCCATCTTAACAATATCAAGCTTTCTAATCCATGAACAGAGAATGTCTTTCCATTTATTTAAATCTTCTTTAATTTCTTTCATGAATATTTTGTAGTTTTCAGTGTACAAGTCTTGTGCTTCTTTTCTTAAATGTATACCTAAATATTGTATTAGTTTTAGTGTTATTATAAAAATAATTGTTTCCTAATTTAATTATCAAATTATTGCTAATGTATAAAATAAATTTTATTATTGTATACTAAGCTTTTATCCTGCAACCTTGCTGAGTTTGTTTATTTCTAATAGTTTATCATTAATTGATTGCTTGGGATGTTTTTATATACAAGATCATGTCATCTGCAAATACAGATACTTTTACTCCTTCCTTTCCAATCTGGATGCCTTCTATTTCATTTTACTGCCTAATTGTCCTGGCTAGACCTTCTAATACAATGTTGAATAGAAGTGGTGAAAACAGAAATCTTGGACTATTTCCTGACCTTGGGAGAGCTTTTGGTCTTTCACCATCAAGTATGGTGTTAGTTGTGGCTTTTTCATAGATAACCTTTCTCATATAGAGGATGTTCCCTTTTATTTCTAGCTGGTAGATTTAAGCAAATGATTTTACCATGTTCATTGAGATGATGACATGGTTATTGTCTTCTATGCTATTAACATGGTATTGTACATTACATTAACTGATGTTTGGATGTTAAAACAACCTTGCATTACTGCAATAAATCTCATTTGGTAATGGTGTATAATTCTTTTTATATGCTGCTAGATTCAGATTGCTAGTATTTTGTTGAAGAACTTTGTATCTATATTCATAAGAAATAGTTCTGTAGTTTTCTTGTGATGTCTTTGTCTGGTTTTAGTATCCATGTAATTTTGGCCTCATAGAAGGAGGTAAGAAATGTTCTCTCTTTTGTTTTGTTTTTTTTGTTTTGTTTTTTTGAAGGGTCTGTGAAGAACTCGTATGAACAATTCTCTGAGCATTTGGAAAAATTCACCTGTATAGCCATCTACACCTGAGCTTTACTTTTTTGGTGGAGGAAGGAGCTGGTGGAGGCAGAAGTTATTTTTAATTACTAATTCAATTTCTTTTTGTTATTGGCCTATTCACATTTTCTGTCTTCTTAAGTCAATTAATAGTTTCTGTATTTCTAGGAATTTGTTCATTTCATCTAGGTTATCTAATTTTTTGGATATCATAAACTAATTTATGATATTCTCTTATAGTCAATTCTAAAACTGTAGAGTCAGTAGTGATGGCCCATTTTTCATTCCTGATTTTAGTAATTTGAGTTCTTTCTCTCTCTCTCATTATTATTATTTTTTTGTGTTATCTCTACAGCTAAATGCATGTCAAATTCATTGATCTTTTCAAAAAAAAACAACTTTTTTTTTTTTTACTGGCAGCTCAAAAGAGAAACTTTGCTATAATAAATTATATGACACAAATATAATTGGCATGGGGAGTGGGTCCTTTTACTTTCCTTGTATATGGCAATCTGTCCTTGGATCTGGAAGAGCACAAACAGGGGAATCTTGCACAGCCTTACTGGCTGTTCTCAGATCTCTCCCTCCCAGGTCAGGGCTTGGCCAGGTGATTCAAGATTCGCCTGGAACTGACCGGTCTTGGGCCTCCCAGGACAGGGGTCAGCACTGCACCTGGCTGTTCTCCCTTGAGGGCGAGTTAGAGATACCCTATGTGAAATTCAAAGTGGAACAAGCATTTCCTGTAAAGTAACTGAAGCTGACTCTAGATGTCCTTGATCTTTCCTTCTCAAAAAAACAACTTTCAGATTCATTGATTTTCTCTATTTTTATGTCCTTTATACTTTACTATTTCTTGCTTTCTGATAGTTTTGGGATTAGTTTGCTCTTCTTATTTAAGTCTCTTAAGGTAGAAGTTTAGGTTATTAATGTGGAATCTTTCTTCTTTTCAATGCAGGCATTGTAACTACACATTTGTCTCTAAACACTAATTTAGCTAGATCCCATATGTTTGGGTATGTTGTAGCTTCATTTCTCTTCATCTCAAAATATTTTCCAATTTCTCTTGCAATTTCTTTCTTGACCCACTGGTTATTTAGGAATGTTTTATTTAATGTCCACATGTATGTGAATATCCCAAATTTTCTTCTGTTATTTATTTTAATTTAATTCTGTTATGCTAAAAAAACATACTTTGTATGATTTCATTGCTTTTAAATTTACTGCAACTTATTTTATGACATAACATGTAGTCTTACTTGGAGAAAATTCTAGATGCACTTGAGAAGAACATATATTCTCCTGTTAGGTGGCATGTTCTATAGATTTATAGATTTATAGTGTTGATCAAGTCCTCCATTTACTTGCTGATCTTCTGCCAAGTTGTTCTATCTGTTATTGAAAGTGGGTCATTAAAGTCTTCAACCTTTGCTATTGGACTGTGTATTTCTCCTTTCAGTTCAGTCAGGTTTTGCTTCATGTATTTTGAGAATCTGTTTTTAAGTGCCAGCACCATGCTTTGATGACGGCTGTAATCTTTAGTGAAAGCAACACTGACACATTGACCCAGAGAACTCAAACTGGAATTTGAAAGACATTTTGAAGTTTTATTTTCCAACATATTGACCACCGTGATGAACTATAGGGTAGCGGTTATAAACATGGGCTTTGTGGTCCCTAAGACCTGAGCTTAAATCCAGACTGTCATTTATGACTTATGTGACCTTGGGTAAATCACATAACCAACTGGATGAGTTTCTTTCTCTGTAAAATGAGGATAATGATAGGACCTACCTCATTGGGTTGTTGTGAAAATTAAATGGGATTATGTGTGATGACATTAGCCTAAGTTAGTGCTTGATTGCCACCTTTCTGTCTGTCTGCTGATAGCAAAGAAATTTGGCATTGTCTGAGGATATTTTCACAGATAACATGTGGTGGGACACCCAAAACCGACTAAGAGACATCATTCAGAAATAAAGCATTTGATATGGATAATTCTGAGAGGCACAGCCCTACCATTACTAAAAGCTGTTGACTAGAACATTTTACCACATGTATATGTAGTAGGCAGTCTGGCCCTACATGAATACAGAGAAATAATGTGATTTGAAGAATTGTAGAATGCTCCCCCCCACACTCTCCCAATATACACACACATCCCAGCATATCTCTTATACACTTTACACATTCAAATGCCTGGAATCCTACCTAGTAGAGCTTTATTCTTTTAGCGTCTGTCTACTAACAGTCCTCTTTGAAATACAAACTCTCAGGCATTGTACATAGCCTGTTTTACACTTTCCCACTAAAGCACTACTATCTTGTTAGATTCATTTCCTTCAGCTAGAAGACATCCAATATAATACAAGAGTGACAGAGTACTGGGCATTGGAAATAAAGAGTATTGTGGAAGCAGGGACAGTTTCAAGGACATAAAACAAATCTCACTTTTTAAGCACATTTACAGCTGACTCTCAGACCAGACGTACCCTTATAAGAATCCAACTGTGTCTAGATACCAATGTGTTTGCCTCCACCCCACCTCACCCCATGTCTTTTCCCATTTCAGAGGTGATTAATGGGGCTTACAGCTCAGGCCATTCTATTCTACTCACTCTACTTACAGGGTTGGCAACAACATAGCCAACTGATTCCTTTTCCCCTCATCCATAGCAGACAGGTAAGGGCTCTCTCTCTCTCAGTACCTGCCACCCAATTGTGCACCAGAGACCCAGGCCAGAGATACCCAGAGAGATCAGCCACAGTCCTCAGCACCAGGGCTCATCTGTTGATTCTCTTTCTGGGTTTAGATTACATGCACAGCGCCCACCGCCCTGTCACTGGGGGCCACCTGGGGAAAAAGGAGAGTAGTTATGTGGGCGGCATGGGCACCAGCCCCAGGAAGTCGAGCCGCTGCACACCCCCGCCTGCCGACTCTGAGCTTGTCAGCTTTTGCTACCTCCACATGCGGGAACAAAGGAAGGACCAAGAAAGCCGGACAGATGTCAATGAGAACTTAATCTTCTTTGAGGAGACCAGGCCCCGGACCAAGTCTGACCCCACATCCAAAAGCTCTGGTCAAGGTTACAATATGGTTCCTGATGACTTTGATGCAACCAGCCTAGACCATGAGCCTTGTGCCAGCAGAGCCCGGTCCTATACCCTGGACAATTCCCTTGGGGCTGAAGCCCTGAATTTCTACTGTGACTCTTGCAAAGCCAAACTCCAGGAGCAGCTGGGTCCTCGCAAAGGTGGGAGGTCTGGATCCTCTCGTGACAACATAGTAGACTTGATGTCCCTCCCACCCCCTGGGAGTGAGGAAGAAGAGGAAGAGGAAGATGAGAGCACTTCACTGTTGCCTGCCATTGCTGCCCCACCTCCTGGTTTCCGAGACAACAGTTCTGATGAGGATGACCCCAAACGCCGGGCTGTCCAAAGCCAGGAGCAAGGACGCCATGTGCGTGGGCTCCTGTATGATGAGATTCCGGTGACATTGATTGACAGTGTGCAGACCCGGACAGTCCGAGATCATGCCCAGGAGCTAGATGATGCCCTGGTGTCCACTCTGCAGGCTCTGGAAGCCCTGGCAGCCTCAGAGGATGGACCACATCCCCCACCCCCACAGACTGCAGGTAACAGCCCATTCTTCCGCCCTCTCTTGCCTCCCCTTTCAGGCAGAGCCAGCAGGTCACATTGCTTCCACTGAAGCTGAGATAAAAGTCACTGTGGTGTCTCAACACAGTGAAGTGAGCCAGAGGCAGTTCACAGAGGGTTGAGGAGCAACGACTCTGCAACAGGGGTCTGCTGCTCAGCTCTAGCTAGAACATTGGCTCTTGCCATTCCATCTCTGGAAATATCTTCCAGATGAACCCCAGGGATTGAGGCCATGTCAGCTACAGAGTCAGGGCAGGATAGAGGATCAGAGCAAAATTGTGAGAGATAGAGAAGATGTCCAGCATACACATGACTGGAAAAACAACAAAACAATCAAGTAACCACCTAGTGACATAGGATCGTGGAATCCAGGAGCCCTTACTGCTCAAGGCAGAGGTCTTTATTGTGCCTAAGGTCATGGGCTCTCAGTCAGATACATCCAAGTCCTGGCTTCTTTGCTCACTTTCAGTGTGACTTTTGACAAAGCACTTAGCCTCTCTGGGCCTCACTTTTGTCATCTTAAATGGGTTTGATAACAATAGTCTTATCACATATGATTGCTGTGATGATTAAGTGAGATTATTCATGCAAAGCACTTAGGCACTGCTTAGCATATAGGAATGTCTCAGTAAGTGGTAGCTATTATTATTAATTATTATTTGGTGGGAGAATCATACAACATGCACGCTATTCCCTGTTACAGACACATGTATGTCCATCTTGTAAACAAACACGTGTCAGATATGCACCCACAGCCATACATACTCTATATATCCATACACGTACACCTTAAAAGGAAGAGGTCAGTGACACAGCAACAGAAAAGAAATAGGGAGGAGTAAGGCATATGAGAAAGCATGTGAGGTAGGAGAAAGTGTGGACAGACAGGGTGAAAAGGTTGGGGTGAGAGGGAACCAGGCTGACCAGGGACTGTACCAGCCTCTGCCTTTTCTGTATATAAAGGCATCCTTGGTGTGAGACAGTCCCTGCATGTTCGGCCCCCAGAGTCAGTATTTCTCTTAGCTCAGGGTGTGGAGCTCCAAAAATTAACTATTCCCAGGCTAGAGGCCTATGTGCTAGCCAGAAGGAGGACAAGCTCAACTAAATGGCCTCAGCTGTGAGGACTGTAGGCAGGCCTGGCTGGATGAGGAGGGCCAGATAGAGAAGGACCTCTCTTTGCCAGCCCTCTTCAGGACACTTAACAAAAATGTCCTAGCTGTGTAATCTAAAAATGTGCTGATTAGAATGTTGTTTTCCATGTGATTTGCATGTTAATTTCCCATCAAACTGCCCAGACTTTCTCTGTGCCTCTTTTGCTTCTCCTTTGAATTCCAGCCCTTCATAACTCCTCTCTCAGTTTGACTCTCTTTGTCCTCTCCCCTCTACTCCTCATACCCTCAGCAGGCCCCCTAGGCCTGACTGATTTTCCAAGCTTGCAATACTACTGGCTAACCTTGGCTCCCATCAGCTCTCTGTATATGGTTGGGAAAGGACTTGATTTGAGTTCAGTGCAGCAAGCCCTGTCCCTGTTCCCCTAGGTCTGATTGTGCTGGCTACAATCACCCCCGAATCATCGCTGGACTCGGGCCATGAAACCAACTCTTCAGAGCTCACAGACATGTCGGAGATGATGTCTGCTATGAAGCAGCACCAAAACACCACCTACTTCCTGGCCCAGCACCTCAACAAGGACAGTCTCCTGGCCCGCAAGGACCTGCCCTTCCGGATCCAGAGCTGTGCAGCCCAGGCCGTTCTCACGGCCCCTTACTCTCTTGGGCGCCCGGATCCCAATCTATCCCTCCAGCCAGCTGTCCCAGGCCAGAGTCCTAGCCCCACGGGAGCCCGGAGAAAGCTGGCCCAGTCAGAGGCTCAGCCCCAGAGAGAGCGAACGTATGCTCTGGCAGTGCACCCATCACTATCCCCACAGCTTAGTGAGCAGAAAAGTCTGAGCCTGCTATCCCCAGTTCCTGAGGACAAAGGGCCTAGCCACACTAGGGCAGGCCTAGAGATGCCATTGAGGGCAGCCACATCATCCCTCAGTGAAGAACAGGTCTCTGAACTAAGGGAGAACCTGCCAAAGGAGGTGAGGTTGAGCCCCAAGCTTATTCTAGACCCAAAGGGCAGTGTGACCCCAGCTATCATCTCGGCTGCCCTACCACAGGTGGTTCACACTAAGAGTCTACCACCCCCTGGCGGGGCCTTGGGGAATCCCCCGAGCAGTGGGGAGAGAAGGCTGGAGGCCAGCATGGGGAGGTCAGAGGTCAGCATGATGAGTGGCAGTGCCAATAAGAATCTTAAGTTCAAAATGAGCCCCAGTGCTCCAGAGACCTCACGGAATTCGCAGCAGCAGCAGAGCCCGGAGGTCTCTTCCAACTCCAGAGCACCTACAGGCAGCCGGGCTGACAGCCTGCATCTCTCCCCACGAGGGGACAGGCTACCTGTTCAAAATTTCCCTCCCAAAAGCTATATTTTGCAGGTGGGTCAAGAGTCAGTGAGCAAGCAAGCTACAATGGAGGTGGCAGGCAAGGGTGGTCAAGAGGGTGCTAAGCCTTCCCTGCACAAGCAGGGCACTATATCTGGCCAGGGGGAGAAGGGACAGCTAGGGAGCATGCCCCAAAGTAGCAAGCTTGAGGAGACCAACCTGGTCCCCCGAGCCAGCTACCCTATGGTTCTTCAGAGCCCCAGTTGCCAGTCTCGAGGCCAAAGCCCCAGCTGCCAGCTCCGAGGTCATAGTCCCAGCAGCCAGTCCCGAGGCCAAAGCCCCAGCTGCCATCCTCGAGGCCAGAGCCCACTGAGGTCCCAAGCTGCCAGCCGGCAGGTGAGCACCATGCCATCTAGGAAGCTTGAAACAACCCTGGATGGAGTCCATGTGATCTCTGAAGGCCCCACAAAGCCCAAATCATCCCGAGGTCCTTTTCGACTACGCAATTTATTCTCTGCCACCTTCCCAACCCGCCAAAAGAAGGAGACTGACGAGCGGCAGGCACAGCTGCAGAAGGTAAAGCAGTATGAGCTAGAGTTCCTTGAGGAACTTCTAAAGCCACCAAGCCAGGGAGAGCTGCCAAGCACTGAGTACCTACAACCACCAGCTCCAGGACGGTGCAGCTGCCAGCTACGAAGCAGCCCCGTGCAGCAGGGGCCGGGCATGTCTCGTGAGCAGAGGCGCAGCTGCGACTGCAAGCGCATCTGCCGAGGAGGCCGGCCACAGGCCTCTCAGACGCCGGTGCATGGCCTCCGAGGGAGGGAGAGGGACAGGGTCCCCCCTACCCAGAGGCAGCCAGAGTCTGGCCCAGACTTGAGCCTCAGCAGTCCCACTAATGTCCAACGCATCCGCTCCACCAGCCTGGAATCCCGAGAGTGCCGATCAGACCCTGAGAGTGGTGTTTCGTGCCTGACCACGTGTGCCTCGGGGGGTGAGTGTCTGGGAGCTCCCAACTACAGAAAACTGATGCGCCGCTACAGCATCAGTGAGCTGGACCAGGGTGACAGGGCCTCACTGACTTCAGATGTCTACCCACACCCACCCCTTGGCATGCTGCCCAGGGAGGTCAAGGAGGTAGAGGCAGGCCTCCCCTTAGTCTTGGGTCCCAAAAGCAAGCCTCTGGAGTCCCCAACCTTGGGAGACCCCTCCTATGTCCAGGTTGCTCCTGAGACCAAAGGCCCCAGACAGATGGCCGTGTTCTCACTGCCAGAAGAGGTATACCGGAAGCCTGCTGAGCTGGACGAGGACAGTGAGAGCAGCAAATGCTGCTCCATCCGCTACTGCTTCTACTACCGCAAGTGCGACATGGCAGATGATACCAGCGATGGCAAGGATGAGCTCTCCTACTCCATCCCCATGAAGATCCTGCCTGGCATGAAATTGGATGAGCAGGTGGTACCTGTCATGAGCAGGACCCTGCAGGTGCTGGATGCCGCTACCTGTAGCAGCAGCAGCCCTGAGGCCACCCGCACCCAGGAGATTGACCTGAGGGTGTCTACCTTCGAGGGGAGCCTGGCCAAGATCAATGCCCTGCGGGCCCATGCCTATGGCCTGCCTGATGGCTTTCTAGCTGCCCGGTTGGACACCAAAGAGCTGCTGACAGTCCTGCGGCAGTGTGTAGCCAGCCCTGAGGCCCGCGCCCCCAAGCCCTACGTCTCCCAGATCTCTGAGTACAAGCTCGAGCTGGCTCTCAAGTTCAAGGAGCTCCGGGCCTCCTGTCGCCGCGTGGCCAATGTGGATAAGAGCCCAACTCACATGCTGGCAGCCATCACGGGCAGCTTCCAGGTGCTGAGCAGCCTCATTGAAACCTTTGTGCGCCTGGTGTTCATTGTGCGTTCCGAGGCTCAGCGCCAAGAGCTACTGGCCAAGGTAGAAGAAGTGGTTAGGAACTACACCTTCCTGCTGCGTGCTGCTGAGGAGTCCACAGCCCGGAACCTCAACCAGCAGCAGCAGCAGCAGCAGGCGACAGCAACTATGGGAGCAACCCCGGAACACCCGCCAGGCTCCCCAACTTCGGCGACTGTTATGAGCACATTCACCCACTCCTTAAAAACCCTTATTAAGTAGGGCATCTGCCCAGGCTGCCCCCTTCTCCATCCTCGGCCCCAGGTTTGAGCTTTGTGGTCCTTGTATCCTGTGATAAGTGTATGTCTCTGCTGGACCAGTTAGGGTCCAAGAGCCTTCAGCCTCCAGGGAGTTCAAACTCCCTGCCTGAGGCTGTCCTTGAGTGTTCCAGGCCACTGCAGCCCTGGGCGTCCTCACCCCTTCCCTGGCCTTTAGGCGTCACTGTGAGGGCCAAGGCCCCTCTTCACTACGCCCAGCACAGAGCTGTATTTTATCTGTTCTGTGAGGCTGAGAGGTGACATCAGGCCCACTTCTTCCTCCATTTTGGGGACAGGGAAGCCAGTCCCTAATGCAGGCAGGCCCAAGGGCCTTGGGCTCCTCCTGGCATCTGCTCCCCTCCAGGGAGCAGTGGCAGTAGCAGCAGGCCACGGTGATAAGTGGAGGGAGAGGGCACTCAGCCTAGATGTGCCCATCCACCCTGGGCTCACATTCTTTTGGAAGAAGCCACCATAGAGGGCCCATGCCCAGGTGGTCATCCTGCGGAAAACAGCCACATGGAGCTGTTTGCAGCTGGCCCAACAGGCTAGCAGCCTCCAGAGCCCTCGCCCCCAGGCCTCGTAGCTCCACACCAGCCATCCCAAAAGTGCCCTGTCCCTCACAGATGGGCAGGGCAGCTCAGTTCACTAGGGAGCAAGCATTTGGGATCACCCCACTCATTTTGAATAAGGTACCTGGTGAAAATGTCTGCCCCGGGGAGACCCAGAGCAGGCCTCAGAGCTGGCCTGGCCCAGCCCAGCATCGTGCAGGGGCTGCAGGTGCAGGCATGTGGCTCCTCTTTCAACATCTCTCTACCAGACAGACTGTCCTTAGGAGTTCGACTTAGCTACAGGTTGGGGGTGGGGGGTGGGGGGAGGGGGGAAGGGGGTAGGGGGCGGGGGGTGTTGATGACTATATCATAAACTTCTGGAAGCTAGCGTGATATGTTAATCCTGAGTATATGCTTTTGGCTGTGTATTGACCTTGTGGATTTGTCTCTCTAAGAAAAGAAGCTGAGCGCCTTACCCGGTGCAGTCTGCACCTCTCTCTCTCTCTCTCTCCGGAGTCATCTGGAAGGGAATTCACACTGTTTTAGCATCCTTCTTGACACACATCTACTGCTGCCGTCACCACCCCCCTGCAACCTTCCTAGGAGTGAAGACACGGAGTCCCTACTAATTGTCCCATTGTAGGGAACAAAGAAAGCCAATGTTTCTTCTGTATAGATTGCTTCTTGTTCACATCTCCATACCTCCCCATTTCCCATATGCTTATGCCCTGTGTCTGCTTCTTGTCATCATTACGGGAGAGGCCCTCGGCCCCTGTGAAATCTGCCATTCTTGTAAGTTTTATAAAGATGTACACTGTGCTCAACCCCACCCATCCTTAGCATCCCCTAGTGCAATAAAGCTCCCTTCCCTTGAGTGGTGATTTCTCCCCATGAGAATTAGGGGAGCTCCTTCTGCGGAAGCCAGCTCCCCGTTTCCTTGACTGTCTTTCCATAGGACCAAGTTGTTTAATGGACCAGAGATACAGCCAGTGGGGAACCTTTCCCCTTTGACCACTGAGTGTTAATGTGGTCTCCCTCTCCTCCCGACTTCTGGATCCTGCACCTTTGCCACTCAGGCCCCACCTGTGTCATTTTCACCACCATCCTTCACTCCCCCTTAACCTCACAGAGAGGACACATTTTGTAATGTCTGTATATAGTATATATACTACATAAAATATATAAATTATATATATATACATATACTAATTTATGTCTTGTTTTTTCAAGCAAGAATGATTAAATCTATTCATCTTACTATCCCAATAAGTCTTGGCGGTGCCTCTTTGTGGATGTCTTTGTGTCCTTGAATTATGGGTTGGTGGCAGCCCTCTGAGTACTCTCCCTGCATCTCTCCTCTCATGTACCTGGGCCCCAGTGGGTGATGACAGCTGAGGACTCTGCCTCTCCCATCTCCCCTCTGCTCCTCTTAAACCTCCTGTTGGTCACAGGAGTTGGACACTGTGCACTCCTTTCTCTTGATCCCGGGGTCTCTGGTTCACCTGGTCACCATGGATGTGACCTTAGAGTTGAAGAAGGCAAGGGGTGGAGCAGGGGCAGAAACACAGTGTGCTCTGTGCTTCCTGCACCAGCTGGCCTGGGAGTCAGGAGACAGGGTTTCAGACCAACTCTCAGGTGGAATAGGGAAATAGGGCCTCTACCTCTGAAGCATGCCCAGTAGCCTCAAAGTGTAGCCCAACTACCTTGTAATTCAAGCTCACAAATCATTTGCAATGGCCTCTGGCAATTTATTTTGGGTGAGGGGGGTCAATAAGATAGAAGCAGCAGGATCCCAAGCAGGACTGACTTCTCTGGCTTTTCAGAGAGTTATCTAATGGTGAAAAATGATTTTATTTCCCTGTTCTTTTATTTCCTTCTGGTAATCACAGGTCCCTGCTAGGCTATGAGGTGACTCGTTGGCAACTAGAAAAACGTTCCTCTTTGCCACCCCCTCCCCATGATGATTTAGAAAAAAATAAAAAGCAACCCCTGGGTTATGCTACCCCTGTAGGTACATGGCTTGGTCATTTCAGCTCCACTCAGCCCCACTGGCTTCATTGGTTGGGTGCACAAACTACACAGCCTTGTATAGTATCCCTGATTAGTCACTTCCTCCCAAAGATTGAGCACAGGCACTTTTTCACATGTGTGCAGAGATCGTGACTAAAGTGATTTGGAAGCAAAGCACAGGGGAAGAGCCAGAGACAGTGCATTCAGGCTGGGCTGCCCTGCATGCAGGACATCTCATAGGTGACAGGCTGAGCCCTGCTGGCAGAAGTCTTCTGGGAGCTTCTCACCAAGGATTCTGGCCCACAAGCTTCGGACTTAGTAAAAGGCAGTGCCAGTGTACAGTGAGGCCTGCTACCCCTCAAATGATGCAACTGGACAGACCTGGGCCTTGGCCTGGCACTACATTAGTATCTCCTTACAATCAGAAAGTATGCTTATTTTCTTTTGTATTCTGGGTACCCACTCACACAGTGCCCAGCACATAGTAGGTCTTCAGTAAATATTTGTTCATTGAATGAGTGTTGAATGACATGACTGTTACAAAAGAGCCCTGCCAGACCTCTGTTCCTTGTGAAAAGAACCTTCTCTTCTCGGGAATGGTTAGTCCAGGGCAGTGCAGTTGGACAAGACCAGGCAGCCTGGTACCTCCCATCAAAGGATGAGGAGTTGGGTCTATAATCCAGCGTCCCACTCAGCTGAGTTTTGCCAACATGTGTTCCAAAACCTTGGGAAACTCTCCTGAGATGACCGATGGTCTCCTTTTCTGTGAACCCAGGGCCATCTCTGCAGTAGCGGGGAGCACTGGGGGCGGCCATCTTCCTACCAGCATCTTCCTCCGCATCTCTGGCCTCAGCCAGAGCCTGAAGCTAATACTCTCTGGCCACCCCATACCAGACACAAGCCCCAGAGCGTGACCCCTGCCTTTCTGATTTCAGCCAGTTCAAGGAAAATGGGTTAATGCTACTGGCGTGGGCCCAGGGTGCCCGTGGTGCTGGCATAGTCACATTTTTTCAAGCTGTTGTCAAGGCACTGTGGATAATAGGCAATTTCATCAGCAATGAATTGAAAAGACCTGCCTCAGCCAGAATTTTTCCTGCCAAAGGGCCAGGGGAGGATCAGCTGCCAGCACTGGGAAGGGGCATGAATTGATATGTTAGGCTCAAATTTCTGTAAGTAGTCATTACGATGGGAGTAATAACTATATCCCACTCTCTGATCTGTAGGTGGAAGCCAGATGGTGGGTGTGGAGTCAGGAGGAGGTCCTCCGTGGAGTGGGAGGAAATGACCTTTGAAGGTTCATTCCTGGGCCCTGGCAAAATGTCTTGGGACTCCACATGTGTCTCTAAGTTCCAACGACATAACCTGCTGGAAGTCACTGTTACATGGAAATTATGGAAGCCCGCCTTCTCATAGGAACAGAACTGCTTGTTTCACTTCAGTGTTTCTAGCTACTATTTTCTACCCATACCCACACACCTACACACCAAGTCCTTGATGACCCACACACCCAGTCCTTGGGTGCTACTCATGTTCCTAATATCACAGGGACGTGCTCTGGCATCCAGGCTGACATTTCCAGCTGCAGGTTCTGGACAAACACTTAGGAATGAACTCAGGTTTAGCTTCCCTGCCCTCCTGTCTATGTCTGTCCTTCCCTCTGGGTGCCTTCCTCAGTTGATCCCTACCCTAAAATATGCAAAACCAAGTGTGTGTGTGCCCTTCCCATAAGCCAGGCACTATGTTAAGCACTTTACATGCATGAGCTCATTGAATCCTCCTAACAATCCTTTGAGAGAGATACTATGATCATAGACACTTCTAGACGAGAAAACTGAAGCCTAGAGAGGTTAAGTCACTAGCCTGAGGTCACACAGCTAGTAAGTAGCAAGCCAGTGAGTTTTAAAACCCAGCCCAAACTTTCAAAGACTACCACCATTTTGTACTAAACCAAGCCCTACCTTTGAGAAGAAGGCTTGTAATTGTTGCTTGGGGTCCAGGCAGTATGTGAGTTCTAACAGGTCACTGGGATGTGAGGTACAGATTACTGCACGCCTACCTGAACAGCACCTCCACCTCTCTTCTCCAGACTGCCCTAGTGCCACTCGTGCCTCAGAGCCAGGGGATCGAACAGTATATATGCATGGAAATTTGTGGGTACAACAGTTGTCCAAAAAGCCACCATCAAAATTATGGGCCCCCAGCACGTGCACCTCAAACTGGACTCTAAGTCTTCAAGGGAATGTTCCGGTGTGCTGTTACAATGTCTCCCCAAAAGCCACTGTTACAATGTCTCCCGTACTCCCAATACATTTGCAGTTTTTTCAATGATTTGGGAAGAAAATATTATGTGGATGATACATTAAATATTTTTATGTAAAAATATAAAGAGGAATGCAGAAGTGTCCTGCCTTTTGAAGAGTACATATCATTTCAAAGACACTTGAGACTCGTGTCTGATACTTTTGGCTACATTCCTAGAACCAAGTTCACTTGCCTCTACCATCAGACATATTTGGGTGGAAATATGCGACACACTCAGGATCTACTATATGTGCTAACTAGTGGCATGGGTCCTAAGGAGAGGACATTTAAGACTGGCCTACTTTCATAGCTCTGGGCACATGTTGGGGTCAGGCACATCTTCAGTGATAAATAGGAGACCTGGCATGATGGGGTGCCAGGAAGGAATACCAGGAGGAGATGGGGCAATGTTATCAAAGCCTCCAACTCCCCACCCCACCTCACTGTGGCCTATTACACACTTTGGCACAGGTTCAGCCCCAGCCACAATCTGAGGGAGCCAGATTTCCTACAAGTCGAATATTTCTGCATCTTTAATGAGAAGCAAAGCATGGAGGCTGCATGGGCTAAGATGAGCATTTCCCCCCAGCATCAAGGCTCAGTTCTATTTTCAACCCCACTGCTGACTTTCCATATGATGACGGGGTACAAGTCATTTCACCTCTTAGGGCCTGTTCTCTGAAATGAAGCTGATTGAGTCTCTGGCCTCCCTCTGTGGCTCTGAGGATTAATGAGGTGGTGCTGGAAAAGCAGCTATAAAAATTCTGAGCCCTAGCTGTACAAGCTTAACAAGTACAAATCGAACAGCCCCATTTGCAGCTGGTACACAGAAACTAATTAAGCTTGCACCAGGAGCCTGGAGCTGGAAACCTGGAGGCCTGTTTTCTTCAAATATTGATTGTTCCCTGTCAAAACTGTCTTCTGGTCAGTTCCCCTCAAAAGGTATATGTAAGATCTCCTCTCCCTTGAGCTTGTCTTTTGAAATTGAGAAGCCTGCCTGCTACTCTAGTGAAGAACCCCATCCTGGGGTGAACACAATCAGATGGACCCAAGGCTCTTCTTGGCCTTTATCCTGACTCATTTCTCTCACATCCTCCTTCTTCACTTCATTCTCATCCTTCTTGCTAGAAGCAATTATAATAGAAGGAGGCTGGAGTTTCAGGTATTCTTTTTAACCTTTAGGCTTAGCTCTTAGGAACGGGCTTGCAACTTCAAACTCTCACCCCACTTCCTAATGACAGCTTTGAGTTCTATATACTATGCCCAGTGTTTATTTCTCATGCATCTCACTCCCACCCTAGCAATTTGCCAACCTATGCCAGCATGCCCAGGGCAGCAGAAGTCACTTTCAAAGACCCTTGGGGATGGGGTGGTTCAGATCCCAGAATCATGGCACAATGGCTTAAAAAGCAAAGTTGGCTTTGGTTGCCAACCCCTGGTAGCCTTTCCTACCCCTTTCTCACCAAGACATCCTGGGTCTTCATATATGCCTCTGGCTTCTCAATGTCCTACATGGTGACAAGCCTCTAGGCCTGCCTACCCTTCAAAATGACCTCTTCCTCATCTTCCTCTCTGCAGGCAAAAACTAATTGATAATATGGATATGTTAGATTTTGAACCACCTGGTTACCAAATAAAGCAATATGTACATCAGCTAAGGGCTTCCTGAAAAGTTAGATATAGTCATATCCAACACAGAATGCAATGAATCTCATCTTTTACTTGGTAGCATGCTATGTGACCTTTGCTGTTGGAAGTCCCATCTCTCAATTATGGGATTATGACAGTGGGGAGTGTCCAAGCCACTGAGGTAATGTGTTCTCTTTGCCTTCTTTAGAACCCCAATCACTCAATCCCTCAGCCTGCCGTTCCTACCTCATACCAACTGGAGGATAAATTTGCAGCATGGGCAAGCAGTTAGCAGTTTCTTGGAAGTAACTACAATTCCTGCTTCCTATTATGATTTATAGCCCCACCCCCCCACCCCCCCAAAAAAAGATATGTGGCAATGGCAGGGCTTTTGGCCACTATGGACAAAAGAACTGGTAGGAAAGAGAGATCAAGGACAAGTATTCCTGTCCCTTTCCTAATGTGACACAACAGGAATGTACAATGGCTCTAGAGACCTGAAAAAATTCTAAGAACCAAGTAGAAAATGAGCAGATTTCCTCCTGCTGAACAATGGAAGATACTTCGATTTCACTTGCAGTTTCTGCAGCCCTGAGCTCACCCTAGCTTGGCTCTGTAATAGCTGCAAGCAGGAGCCCTACACCAGGAGCCAGAAGACTTTGGTTCTACTTGCAGCTAGTCTAAGAACTGGCTGTGTGTGACCTTGGGCATTCACTTCCCCTCTCTGAGTAACAGTTTCTTGCTACATAAAGTGAGTGGGTTGAACTAGAGGGCCTATTAGCTTTTAAAAAAGCACACATGCTTTCACTTAAGGATTGTTTAAACAAGGGCAAATAATTCTGGCATCACCTAAACATTGCCTAATCAGTAATTAAACTGCAAGATCTCCCCAGCTCATGAAAGTTAAAAACTCCAAAACAAACCAGAAACCCCTTTGTCATGCCATTTTCATCAAATACCCTTCTGTCAAGAGGCTGAAATTTCCCATCTCTTAGATCTCTAGTTGATTCTAGTCCCCTGGGATACCAACCTTGTGTACTAAAGCCTACATTTACAGGAAACCAATTCAAGGGAACCCCAGGAGAGTGAAACATATCCAAAGGGTCCAACCAAATCCTACCTAAGGTAAAACAAGCAAATTCTGCTTTATGAGATAAATCATGTTTTAAGACAGAGTTATGTTAATAAAACCATGGCTTACGTGTCCTTTGCTCTTTCAGAGAAATCATATGTTGAATTATTTTGAAAAGTCATTAAGTGTTACCTCTTGATTTACTAGTATCTTTGGTGTCAATCCAAATTTTAAATTCAAATCCTTAAACGTTTAAAAGGAATTCATCCCAAGGCTGGGTCTACACTCAGGACTGTGGAAGATGCTTGGTCTCTACCTGAAAATTCTCTGTTGTGCTTACAAAAGTGAGACACCTATTGATTATCCTTTTGTCATTAAACTCCGGTTGGCTGAAAAAGTGAAGGCAGGAATATAAACAGTGAAGACAGGTCACACAAGCATTGAGGAGGGAAAAATTGGAACATAAGTAGAAGATAGAAAAGAGAAAATATTTTGAAAGAAATGCTAATACTCAGAAGAAGGAAAGTTTGCTTGAAGATGACAAAAAGAGCCAGCTAGTCAAAGGTGATGTTATTAGGAACACAGTACATTGAGATCAAACTGGCAAGCCCAACATAAGGAGATTTTGCTGCAACTATACTTCTTTCTAGTTCTGCAAGGAGTGGGAGGAGAGAATGAAGACTTCTCTATGTCTGTTGTTAACAGTAGTCATTTACAAGTCTACAAAGCTTTGTGAGAAAAAGGGCAGTGTTTTATTCATTTCTGTAACCTGAAGGCTAAGCACTGTACTTTGCCCATAGTTGCCACCTAAGGAATGCCTACAGAAGAAATTATTGACAATTAGATGGATTTAGAATATTCTTTAATGCCTGGGATCTCAGGAGGCAAATTTAAGACTACCCCATGGAACAGGGGGATTGAGGAAGCCCTTCCAATTGGGAAGGTGTTTACAAAATTTCTCTCAGTGGCCCTGAGCTTTGGAGTTCATTGAAAATATGAAATATGGGCAAGAAGGCATTCTTCAGCCTTTTCTAGAACAAAATAATTCATGCCAAATAATTTCCCACGCCCTTTCTCTCTAGCTTAGTGACGTTTCCCCTCATCAGGACTCCAGCCCTTACTCTCAGCACCTTGAAACTGGCATTCAGAGCCCTCCACAATCTGGTTTTGTATGGGTCAGTGTCAACCATAGAAACAGCCCCAGTAGGAGATGTATAAAAAGGCATTTATTGTAAGGAACTGGCTTACACCATTGTGGGGGTTGGCTAGGCAAGACTGAAATCCATGGGATAGGCCAAAAGGAAGGACACACTGAAATTATTGGGGAATAGCTGAAATTGCAATCCACAAGTGGAATTAACTCTTTCCTCAGGGAAACAAGTTCAGCTCCTAATATCTTCCAATCAATTGAATCAGACCCAGCTTTATTGTGTAAGAAAATCTTCTTTATATGAAGACAACCAATATGAACGTTAATCATATCCACCGAATGCCTTCACAGCAGCACCTAGATTAATGTTTGATTCAATACTGAGACCACAACCTAGCCAAGTTGACACATAAAATTGATCTTCATAGGATTCTAGTTAGTTGCCTGTCTTGTCTGAGCTCTCAACACACCTTTTCTCACCTCATTTCCTCCACATTGGCCTGTCCCAGGCCTTTGTTAAAATTTTCTCAGTTCTATCCCCAAGTTGCACTCTGTGGCCCACCTCCTGTAGGATCCTTCCCAAATCCTCTCAATTTTACTGTATTCCTTAAACCCTCATACTGAACTTTGTAAGAATTTGTCTTGCCAGCAAGGGGGAAAGGATTGTATACTATTCATTTCCTGTGTGTCCACCTTCCAGAGGCTCTGGCATATGGAAGGATCTCAGGACATTTCTTTTTAATTATATCAAACTTACAGAACCTGCCTCTATTTACATATAACTCAGCCACACTCTTCAAATCCTCACCTTTTAAGATCCTAATGCTCAGCTCATACACATTGTCCCTTTTCTGATGGTTTACTTTGTTCATGCTCATCCATCCTTAAAGGTCTGAGGGCATTGTTTTCTAAATTATTTTAATTCAAGTCTCCTTTAAACTTTCTCCTCAGGACTACCTTATTGTAGATATTTCCTAAGGCCCTCTTATCCCTAAAGAGTAAGCCTCTCCTCCATGCCCTAATATTGGTTACCATTCTAGAAAAAAAAAAAAAAAGGAACAAGGATAATAGCATTATTTGCACACACATTTGCGTTCTGGAATTTGTTGATCAGATTACCTAGTGTTTGCCCTAAGGGGATGTTTAGTTTTAATCAAAGGAGTTGATTGTTAGATAATCTAATTAGATAATCTGATGGCTCATTCCTTTATCTCCTTCAGGTCTTTGCTCAAATGTTACCTTCCCAGATAGGCCTTCTCTGACTACCCTACTTAAAATTATACTCCTCCTCCTCTCCACCACCACCCTGGAACATTATACCACTTCCTTGCCTGATTTTTCTCCACAGCATTTATCAACATTTGGCATATTAAATGTTTTCTTTCTTTTTTTTTTTTTTGTAGGGGTGAAACAAAGAGATAGTTTATTGAGAGAAAGTACATTCCAAAGAGGTAGGAGTGGGCTCAAGCAGGAATAAGGCTCAAGAGCCTGATGTTTTCTTTCTTTACATGTTTGTTGTTTGAAAATGTAAACTCCATGAGGGGGTTTTTTGCTTGCTTACTGCTGTATTCTCAGTGGCCACAACAGGGAGTGGCACATAAAAAGTATCCAATAAATCTATACTGAAACAAATTCCTTGGGGCCAAATACTTTACAGACCTCTCCATGCCTAGCACACTGCCTTGTATGCAATAAAGCACTCAGCAAATACGTGATGAATGGACTGTGATGAAGGACTATTAATATTCCGCCTTGGAATTTACTTCTCCAAGTGTTCATGTACCTCTGGGTCTACATTAAATTTCTGACCTTGTAAAAGTATGAAGAAAGGTCAAAATGAGAGGTCCTCCATGGATACTGCTGCAAATGGAAGGAAGAGAAAGATCAGATGCTGCTTTGAGTATTTTCTGCCTTTGCCACTTGGATAAATTCCTTCCCAATTCTGGGTCTCAGTTTCACCATATGTAAAATGCAGCTAGTAGACCAGATGATTTCTGAAGTCCCTTCTATTTTTACAGTGTGTAAATAGGAGCACTATATTGCTCATAACTAAAATTGTATGATTCTAAAATTGTATGATTTTTTAATTCTAAAATCCTAAAATTGTATGATTTATCTCTTACTTCTAACCCATAGTTGCAATATACCTAATGAAAATGTGGTATAAAAGATCTCTTTGGTCCAATTAGCAAGTATCATCATCAAAATAATAAAGCATGGTGCAAAAGGCCACATTAGCAATGAGCAATGAGCAGATGATGATGCTGAGGCTCACATGATAGGACCAAAAACCATGTTTTCGGAATCATTCAGGGCTCTTTATCCAAAATCTCATACATATACTAGGTTTTCTTTCCTTTCCAAGGGTTAGACCTTTATTACCCAGATATTCTGTGAAATCCATACTCGTCACTTGTTTGAACATACTTGGTCCTAGCATAAGAAATAGAACATAGCTTTCTCTTGCAATGTCTGGATGATTCAGGTTGGTATGCCCTATCATTTTCCCCTTGGGACTTGCCATCCAGGCAAAGGAGATACTGTGAAATTGCAAAGGACAAACCAACCCTTTGGATGTGCCTGTGCTATGGGTATCTCTGTGGTGGAACGTGCTTTAATTCAGCCCTGTCTTTATATAGAGATAAAAATCATTCATGTGCAGAAACATGTAAATTCATGTTTTGAAATCTCCCCTTCATCCTGAGGAACTGTGGCTGTCATTTTGATAAACAGATTTTATTAAAAGAAACTGTAAATCAAAGCTAGACTTACTTTCTGGTGCTGCAGAAAAAAAAAAAAAGTGTGGCAGTGTGGCTGATTTTCCACTTACGGAAAGATTTGGCCTTGTGCGTCACCAGCATCCCTCCACGCCCAATCAAGCGTGAAGATGTCCACTTTCTTTAGCGAGCTCTCCCAGATTGCCTAACTACAGGGGGCGGGGCTATTAACCGGGCCCCCTTCAAAGCTTCTAGCAAATACCTCAGAGTGTCGGAAGTAGGCGGAGCCACAGTGAGGACTCGCCCATTTTTGCTGGTTAGCCAATCAGAGCTGGTAGGGTGTGAACTTCCCTACTTGCCCCGCCTCCTTGGCGCTGAGCGATTTAGAGCCGCGCGCCCGGCGGGAACATAAGATGGCGGAGTAGCAACGCGAAGCGGTTAGTGCTGAGGCTCTGGGCCGATTTCGGTTTGGGTCTCGGCAGGCGCAGTGATCACTGAGCAGAGTGCCTAGGGTAGTTGGCCAAGATGCCGAATATCAAAATCTTTAGCGGCAGTTCCCATCAAGACTTGTCTCAGAAAATTGCTGACCGCCTGGGCCTGGAGCTAGGCAAGGTGGTGACGAAGAAATTCAGCAACCAGGAGACCTGGTAAGGGCGAAGCTGGGTCTCCGACTGGCCTCACTTGTCCTGGTGCGCGGGGGCGACGCTTGGGCCGCGGAGGGTAGGGGGATGAGGCTGCCGCATGAGTTCTGAGGGACGGGGTTGGGGGGAAGGGGCAGTTCTGAGGAGCGTGCTGTACCGGCTGTGTCCGTTATTTCACCTCTCGCGAAAGGGTCACATTCGTTCTCACCGTGCTGTGGCTTGGAGTCGAGTTAGAGCATGAGGCGAAGCTTCTGGGTTTGAAGGCGGGCTGGAGGACCCACCCTAGGGATAGTGGCTGTCTACAGCGACGGGAGGGGAGAGACGCTTAGCCTCGGCTGTGGAAACACGTGGCTTTGTGGCTTCCCTGTTGAGCCACTCAGGCTGGACAGATGCCGCATCAGGTCTTGGGCCAGCTTACCTGGGAGAACGTATTGAGTACAAAGCCCTCCTGGTGTTTCTAATAGAATCTTTGGAAGAGCTTTTCAATTCGAAATTGCGTTGGGTTTGGTATTGACGGACATTAACATTATGTACTGAAGGCGCCGAAAGTATTACTGAGCACTTCCTTAGATTGGCAAGCTTTGGCTTATCACATCTTTAGAATCTTAGACTCGCAGCCATACTTACGTTAAATCTAGTTGATCAGGTAATAATGCATTGACTCTGCGTTCTGATTGACAGCATCGCAGCTTGAGCCATCCAGAAAATCTTAGGGAATCTTAATACTGGAATCTTTGACCTTCCCCACTGCGGCTACTGGTACAGATAATACAAAAGCATTATTTTTTAGCAAAGTCTATCCTGAACTTGTCTACTTCTCAGTGGGAAATTTAGGAAGCAGTTTTGAATGTTAAGATCATTGAGGAAAGATAATAGAATAAAAGAGCTGAATGGAATAATACCTTGCAACTGGAATTTTTCATTGTCTTGCTAATTTAACTTACTTCCTCCTCCCCCTACTTTCACCCTCTTCCTGCACCTTGAGGCCATCTTAGAGATAACTTGGTTATCTGAGCTTTTCAACACCCCTTCCACCTAAACGTGTAGATTCTTTTGGTTTTAATAGACCTGCTTTGTGTTTTATTGTTAACCTGTTGATCATAAGCAAAAAGTGTTCACAATCTTACAGTCATCAGTTAAGGGGAAAGTTAACACTTTGAACATGTTTTTCCAAATGCTTTTATTTCCTTTTTTCTTTATTTAAACTTATTACGAAAGTGCAATCCCATTATAATTTTTATACTCTGCTGATTAAAAAACAAACATCATTTGTACTGGACAGTTTCCTTTTGAATGCTTGATTATTGTGTTGCTGGTTGTGATGCAAATGGTAGTGTAAGCACTAATGCCATCCATAACCAGGCAATACCATAGTCAAAAGATGCTAGCCAAGCTTTTGGATTTAGCTTTGACCACCCCATTATGATTCATGGGCTGTAATGAAGAAGTCAAAACTGGACCAGACTTTGCAAGTTGCAAGTGGAAGTACAGCTAGGGGACAAGAATGATTTTCATTTAGAGGGTTTATTTTTTTATTTATTTATTGGTCTCCTTAGAGGGTTATTAAATCCGTTTCCTATGCTTCCTTGTGTTAACCCTTCACCCTCTGCATGATACAATATACCAGAACCTGAGGCTATATTGAGAGAGGGGAGGGGGAGAACAATTTAGTTTTCTGCTGATTAATTTGTCTGAATTTATCAGCAATCCCAATCTACTTCTCTGAGATATTAGGCTGATTTCATTTTTAAACCACTGGGCAGTAACATGCTTGGAAACGTTGGATAAGATTAAACCCAATGTGGAAAATTGCTAACTAATTAGGTTTCCTTGTTTCAGGCTTGATCATTAGCTTTTTGGTTCCTTAGGTGTTCTGAAATTCTCAATCGAACATGTTGTCAGGGTTCTCTGGTGGTATAGTGGCTAGGCTTTGGTGCTCTCAACACCGTGGCCTGGGTTCTATTCCCAGCCAGGGAACTACCCCTCCCGCCCCCCCCCAAAAAAAAAAAAAAAAGAAGCTTGTCTGAACATATTGTCTGTGGAGCTTCCCCTCACCAACCTTTAGCTTTTCTGCATTGCAGAAATGGTAACTGCTGCCTTGTGTGACTCTTGAGATCTAAAAATTATGAATAAGGCAGCTCAGTGGGTACTGTGGGTCATCAGATGGGGAAACTGCAGAGCCCATCCTCATATGAGACAGTGTTGGTATTTGCTACAATTTAGCAGAATCTTGGGATTGATGCTCCCTTGAGCAAAGTGTTTTTTCTTTGGAAGTTGTCAGGATCGTCCTTTGCTGTCCAGTTTCTTAGGAAACATACATACACATAAGCGGTGTATCTCCCACACACGAATAGTGAAGAGAGTTTAAAAACTTAGGCTCTGGATTTAGAGAACCTAAATTTGAATCCTTAGACTTTCTTTGCCTCAATAATCTCACCTGTAAAGGAGTGTGTACTCATAGAGTCATAGTGAGGATTAACTGAGAGAGGACTGAAGCTCTTAGAACATTGTCCAGCACAATAAATGCACAATATATGTTGGTAAGAAGGGGTGGTGTTGGTATTGCAGAAACTATGGAAAATATAGATGAGGACAAGGGGGAAAAAGACATTCCCAAAAATTCCACCACCCAAGACAAACTGTTCACATTCTGATGTATGACCTTCCACATATTTGTATGTGTGCTTATATACTTTTTCAAAAATGTAAGACATATTTATAGCTTTCTTCACTTAGCAATATGTTTTAAATAGTTACTTCCCTTAATATTGGCTTTAAACAGCTTTTATTTTTATTTTTTGGAAGGGTAGTTCCCTGGCTGGGAACTGAACCTGGGCCGCGTGAAAGCCTAGCCACTATACCACCAGGGAACTCCCTTAAACAGCTTTTAAACAGTACAGTTTTTCATCTGGTTTTAACATAATTTTAGATAACCTAGCCCCTATTAGAATTTCCAATTTTTGATCTAATGATTTTAATATGAAAACCCTAAACATAAATCTTTGACCATTTCTGATTATTTTCTCTTTGTTTCTTTTGATAATTTTTATAAGAGTTTATTTGAGCAAAACTGACTACATATGCTGGGGAGCAAGATCTAAAATGCTCCCCATTTCTGAATATTTTTTAAACTTTTTATATACAGTTATTTGTTTTATTTATTTTATTTTTATTTTTTGCTTTTTTTTTTGGTATGTGGGTAGCTTCCTGGCTGGAAATCGAACCCAGGCCGCAGCACCGACAGCGCCAGCGCCGAAGCCTTGAGCCACTACACCATCAGGGAACTCCCACCATTTCTGAATATTTTATTAGGATAAAGCACTAGAAGAAGAATTACTGGGTTAAAGGGTATATACCATTTTTTAGGCTTTTGAATACCTAGTGCCAAAAATTGCTCTCCAGAAAAGTTGAACCAATTACCACTCTCACCAGCAGTAATAACAGTATTAATAATAATGCATAGTAAATGCTTACGATGTGCTAGTTCAGATGCTAAGCACTTTATACATATTTAATCCTGTCAACACTGCTGTGAGGAGTTACTATTAATCCCCATTTTATGAATGATGGAACCAAGATTTAGAGGATAAGTAATTTTCCCAACTCTTGGTATTGTTCTTTAAAATTTTTACTGATACAATATCTCATCTGGCTTTTAAAACTTTTGAATATAGTAAAATTTTTTACTTGATTCTCTTCAAACTTTGGTTTATTTGGTTACTCTGGATAGAGTGAAGGGAGAAATACTTAATTTTGGTTGCCTAGGATTTTCCTAAGAACTGTATATTTTAGTTAATTAATCCTATATATTTTGCGCATGCCAACATTTCTGTCTAAATTCTAGGTAATTTCTTAAGAAATACCACCTGTCTTTTAGATTCACTTTCTTTTTTTTGGGGGGCGGGTGTGTAGTTCCCTGGCTGGGAATCAAACCCAGGCTGCAGCGTTGAGAGCACTGAAGCCTAGCCACTACACCACCAGGCAACGCCCCCCCACACACACTTTATTTCTGAGGCATTTAGGCCTGATGCTTAAAGGAACGTAAAGGAGAAGCTACTTTTCTCTTTGGATGGCTAAAGCCTGTGGCCTTTCCAGAAAGACTAGGAGAATGATTGGCCCAAAGCCATTTGGAGACCACACCTTTAGCTAGTGGGAGAGAACAAAGCTTGTTATCCTTTTAATTGCTAAACCAGGTCTTCCCCCCTGATAGAGTATGTTAAGAGCAAACAAGTTTTAGGTAGGCATAACTGTTGTACCATCCATCACTGTCTAACTTGTCTCTTAGAGGAAATCATAAGAACAATGTTAAGATTTCTTGAGGATTGATTCAACTGTTGGTTGACCATCTATATGATCTGAGTATAGTTCATGGACTTTTAAAAAAGTCTGTACGTTATAGTACTAATGGAGGGAAAGAATGATCTTGATTCGTAAAATTAGAATTATGCTCAGTAAAGCAAGGCAATGGCCTAGTTAGGCTGGTCAGATGTACCATTTTAAACAGTACAGAAAACAATGGTACTGTCCCATTTCAAACAGTACATATGGTCAGCCTAGTCTCACTGGGCTAAATTCAGAGTGTCAGTAGGCTGACCGTGTGTACCATTTGAAACGGAATTTACTTACAGTACCTTATTTTGAATACAGTTAAATAACTTTTTAAAGTTATTCATGCGTTCCTGGTTGTAACATCCTTATATGCTTAAGGGGAACTTTTAGTCCTAAGTGTGGTTTTGGGAAATGACTTAACCTGTTGATTATCATCCTGTGATATAACAACACAGGAATGGTGCTAGTGATTGTAGTATATGGTGACTGGTGATTTTTTTAAGAATTATTTTTCAAATTTATGTAATGTTAGAAAATATTTTTAAAGGAATCACCTCTATTAAAGCTATATATTTAACAAATGCTCTCTGATACTTAACTTGGCAGTGATAATCTTAGAATTTTATAATACCTCACCTGCTTTCAAGAAAGGATTTGAAGTGTGTTTTCTGATAGTCAGCATACAGTGATTCAATAAGTATATATGCCAGAAGCCTTACAGAAGAACAAAGGTTTATAGTAATTGTGCCAAGAATTTGGCATAAAGTGATTTTTCAAGTTTAGTGTTATTTTTTAATTGTATCCCTTGGCTTTCTGGCAGCCAAAGGGATAAAGGTATATGCAATGGATTATGTAGTTTTCATTTTCCTAAAACTCTTTAGAAACTCTCAGGCATAAAATTCAAATAATTTTATGGGTATGACTCTTAAATAATTATATTGAGTAACATAGTGGACGATGTAAGGAATTTTGTATTATTTTTGTATTGACTGATAGTTGAGGCATTTTTAAAGACAGATAAGCCACCATGGTCTAAGTATGTTGTTTTTTGGTCTTGCTTGATAATGAGAGAGCTTTAGAATAGTTAATTAACCCATCCCTTATGTATACTTGTTGTCTTGACTCGGTTGTGGAACTGCTGTTCCCTAGTTCCTAATCAAACATTCTCTCTCTGGCAAGGGAATGTCTGGAGCACAGATGTCTGTGTACTTGACTAAAACAAGAGCCATAGGCTTCCAATACCTAATGTAGAGGACACAGTTTACTTTTTATTAGAAATCAGTGTGCTGACTTGTTATTCTCCAGGGAAATAGAGATCTTGGTCAAGGAATTGAGGTATGGGGGATGACTTGGTAGATTAAAATTTTCTTGCGTTTTGAAGTTGCTCATATTTGAAGTACTTGGTTAGGGCCCTAGAGTTTTGCACCATAAAACATGGAAGGGACTTTTTTAGCCTGGAATCTCTCAGAGGGTGAGGTGTGTTCAAGGAGATCTGAGAATTTGCTCTGAACTACTACTGCCTTTTAATTGGGCCTGTCATTATGAGTACCTTGCATAATAATACCACCTCCAGGAGGTATTATTTAATCCTTTCTTTTTGTGCTTTTTATTTTAATATATTTATTCCAATATGTCTAAAGTATTATAATCTTAACATTTAATAAATATAAACATTGAGATATGGTTTTCCTTTTATATATACTGTGTTTACAATAAGGTGTGTGTTTTAGGGAGTGCCCTTCCAGCCGCTAGATGGGATGGATGCTGCCCGATTCATGAATCTCTTAAGAAAGCCAACTAGATCTTCAGAAAAAAAAAAGTGTATTTTATACTTAGAGCACATCTCAGTTTAGTTCCCCAGTCACACTAGCTGCATTTCACATGCTCATTAACCACTTGAGGTCAGTGATTCCATATTGAACAGTGCCATTCTAGGACCTACATTTTGGGAAACATGCATGTTGCTCTTCAAGAAAGCCCTCCTTGACTCTCTCTTGCCCATCTATTTCAATTTTGAAGAATGTTTTCAGAAAGCAACATTGGCATGTGGCATAAGTGACATTGCTGAAAGGTTCAGTTGTTTCTTAAGGCTGATTTCGGTGGTTAGTAGATGTCAGTTCAGCTGAGTCCACAAAATGCTGTATTGTTCATTATGTTGCTCAGTGTTGCTATTTCAGGATCCCACCATAAGCTGTCCCATTCTTTTGGGTTCATCAGGTTGTGGTTCTATCCCTAAATTATCTATCAGCTGAGTATCTGTAAAAGGGTATGAGCAGATTTGTGAAAACCCTTCGAAGAAACATGTTGGACCCACTCACCCCTAGTGTGAACTGCATTAACTTTGTAAGGGACTATAAAAGTCTATCTTCTAAATTTTCACAATAAGCAAGCATGCAGAAGTTTTACATATTTAAAGTGAGTGAAACCAAGAGATAGCCTAATCCTGAAGGGTATTCATTCATTCATTCATTCACTGTGTCATATTGACACTTGCTGGCTGGGGATACAGAGGAACAGCTTTCATGGAGCTTGCATTCTGGTGGAGGAGTCAGACAATAAACAAGTGCATAAAAAAAAAGGTGGTAAGAAACTGTGGTAAGTATTCTGAATGCAATAACCAGGGTTATGAGAGAATAACAGGGGAGGGCCACTTTACTTAACTTTATGGAACATTCCAAACACACAGAAGTAGAAAGAATAGTATAATCCCACCTACCTTACCTTCCATGTAACCATCACCCAATCCAGTAGTTAGCAATTTCTGACTAATTGTGTTTCATCTATTATTACCTTTCCATACACCTGCCTGTAATTGAATTATTTTGAAGCAAACCTCAGTATTATATATCATATCACCCGTATATATTTCAGTAACCACAATATCATTTTTCTTGTCTAAAAATATTAGCAGTAATCTCTTAATGTCAAATAACTAGCTAGTGTTCGAGTCTTCCTGTCTCATAAATTTTTTTAACAGTTTGCTCAAATTGGTATGCAAATAAAGTCCATACAGTGTGATTGGTTGGTATTTTTTTTAAGTTACTTATAGGGTCTGAGGGAAGTCACTTTTATTAAGATGGTCAGGGAAGAAGATGTTTTGATTGGAGACCTGAGAAATGAATGAGCTAGTTGTAGGAAGAGCATCCCAGGTAGTGGGAAGAATATGGATTGTAAATTCACGTGCAATTGGAAGAAGTAGTACAGAGGTCCCGGGTACCCATTACTCAGTTTTTCCAAAGTTCAAAGCATATAGATTTCCAAACTGCAGTTTTCTTGCAAAACTATAATATAATGCATTAGTCAGCATATTGAGACTGATGTAGTCAGGATAAAACATTCTATCACAGGAATCCTTCCTTTTGCCCTGTTGTAAGTACACCCACCTTTCTCCTCCTGCTCTGTAGTTTTCCTTTTTAATTGCCTTTCTCTGGTTTGGTATCTGGGTAATACTGGCCTCATGAGTTGGAAAATAATTCCTCCTCATCTGTGTTCTGCAAAGGATTGTGTAAATCGTGTTAATTCTTTAGCTGTTGGTAGAATTCTCCAGTAAGACTGTTTTAGGTTAATCTTCCTAGAGGTTTATCAGTTTTATTAATTCCCCTTCCCCTAGAACTAGCTTTTTGTTTCATGGTTTTTTTCTCTATGGTTTTACTGTTTTCCATTTCATTGATTTCTTCTCCTAGTTTTTTTCTTTTTCTTCTTTCTGTACTTTGGGTTTTATATTTTCCATTTTCTAATTTCTTAATGTAGGAACTTAAATTATTGACTTGAGCAAATAAGACACTTTTAACATAAGAATCCCTACTGTAAAATACTTCTTAAATTAAGTGCTTGGAGGTTTATCTCCAGATATCCCCAATTAATATCCCAAATCTCTTTGTTCAGGCTACCAGGAATCTCAGCTTCCCTGTTCTACTTGATTTCTGGTTTGATTATTTACAATTTGCTTTTATTTTTCTTCATAATATAGACTAACCCCATTCTTTTTAAATGTAGGGTCCTTTCTATTGTTATTTGGATTGGAAAGGAAGTAATAATTATCTTACAATGGAATTATCTCCCTTTGAAATTTTTCTCTTGGTCAGTAGGTATTATCAGTCATTTTGATTTATACCTTATTTACACATATATGTACCTATGTGCACCCACAAACACTCCCACCTCACCTAGAGAATTAATAAAGGAAATGGTGTTTTGAGGCGTCACTGAGGTTATTTTTTTTAGTCATAAGTTATTCTTGGTAAACATTCAAGTATGGATATGAAAACTTTCATTTTATGGTAAAAGATAGCCATAGTTCATAATTAGAGTAACTTCCTGTGGAATTTTTTTTTTTTAAGCAAGACTTACTAATTAGACCAAAGTATAGTTACCATAGAAGGAAGGCGAGGACCACAACTGTTTCATTCTATTGTATCCCTGGCGCTTATCACAGTGACTGGCATAGGAACATTTAGTATTTGTTGTGTAAACTGGTGCATATGGTAGATGTGGTACTATGTTCTGTAGAAGGCATCATTATAGAACCATAGTGATTCATTTTTTACGTGATCTTTCTGCCTCTGTTATAAATGGATTATGACAGTCACGGATGCTGTATCAAATTTGCATTCACGTTATGCACCTGAAATGAGATACAGGCTGCCTACTGAAATTATGATTCAATTACTTGTGAGTACTTTAGCCAGTCTTTTTCATATCATGTCCCATGTAAAAATAGGTAATGTTTGCATAGTGCACTGGAGTAAACTGAGGCAGTAAACTGCTTCTGGAATGAGGGGATCCACGTCTACCTGCAACTATAACCCATTTCTAGCATGCTGGTAGGAAAGCTTTGCTTTTTAGAATTTACTGTCTGTAGAAGTGTAATAGTGCTTTCAAATCCGTTTTTGTTATCTTTCCTGGTTGTAGCGTGGAAATTGGTGAAAGTGTACGGGGAGAAGATGTCTACATTGTTCAGAGTGGCTGTGGTGAAATTAATGACAATCTCATGGAGCTTTTGATCATGATTAATGCCTGTAAGATTGCTTCAGCCAGCCGTGTTACTGCAGTCATCCCATGCTTCCCTTATGCCCGGCAGGATAAGAAGGACAAGGTAGGAGCAGAATCTCCTGTATTAAAAAAAGTGGTTTTTGTTTGTTTTTGTTTTGTTTTAATAATCAGGGAAAGCATGAACACTGGTTCGAGTTCCAAAAAATTCCTTAATCATCATATATATATTTAGAGAGTATTCTTTTTATTACATTCTCTTAGGCAATACATAATCTTGAAAACAATTGATGTGTGATTGGTACAAAGCAACACATTTGTAGTCTATATAATTTATTCCAGTCATGCATATATCACTTTCTGTTAGCTCACTGCTGGTTTTTATATCAGTAAGACTAAGCACCAGCTTTCATATAATAAGTTTTTTTAACTATGATAGATCCTTTGGGACCCTCTTGGGGTGATAATTGTCACCTCTTCATAAAACTTGAAGTCTGTTATGTGAATACTTGTGTCATTACACACACACATACACATAAATCTCACCTTATTTATCTGGTATATATTAGATGCTAAGGCATGTACATGAAACTTAGCAGATCTAGTATCTATTGTAATCAGTGCCCAAATTTTATATATAATGTCTGAACGAAGGCCAGATATTTTTATTGCAATAGAGTATAGTGCTCCTACAGATTATAGAGTAAAGGGCATGGACTTTGTCATTTTACAGTGCAGTAGATGTGTCCGCGCCCCCCCCCCTCCTGTTAATTAAGGGAGTTGAGGTTACTGGAAGGTTGACCTCCAAAAGTAAGGGACTGATGTAATTTACAATATAAATTATGGTATCTTTAAATTTGGACATGTTAGATGTTATACAGTTTTGAGTATGTATATGTTAAAAGAGATTTTAATACAGTTACTTGAAAAAGATTGAAGTCCACCTGATTTAAATTGAGCATTGAAAACACTGGAATAGGCTGAAAATATGTACATTAAGCTAAAAAAATGAAAGGCACAACAGTATTTTTTTGTACAAAATGATGTATCCTGAGTTGGAAAAGTGATATTCCACTTAATATTTATGCTATTAATAGATTGTGTACTACTCAGTCAGTAGCCAGATCACTTTCTATGAATTTTCTGGTAGCACAGTGCCTGAAATATAGTAAGTAGGTACACAATAAATAAATGCTTCTTGAGCAAATGAATTGTTTTCTAAAATTGGCTTTTTTGGTTTTTCCCCCCTTCCTTTTAGAGCCGTGCTCCAATTTCTGCCAAGCTTGTTGCAAATATGCTCTCCGTAGCAGGAGCGGATCATATTATCACCATGGATCTGCATGCCTCTCAAATTCAGGTATCAATGGAAGCTAAACAGTAGCTGAGAGATTTTTAGGAATTACAACCGAGAGGGGGAGGTGAGGACTGATAATGCTGAAGATTGTGGAGAAGAAAAAAACAACTCAAGTACAGCTCAAATAAACTAGATATTGACATTTTAAACATCCTCACTTCAAACTTTGTTTATATGGTCCTAGTCATTGGGGGTAGTTGGACAGGGAGGCAGTTATGTATTCTAGGGAGAGTTGGCTTTTTGATCACACCTAGTTTGAATGCTGGCTCTGACGCTTATTAGCTTTGTAACCTTGGGAGGATTATTTAACTTCTGAATATACACTGCCTTGTTATTGTGAGTATCAAGTAAGATATTAAATTCATAGTGTATGTGGCTGATGACAGGAACCAAATAAATGGGAGCTGTTGTTGTCATCATTAAATTTAGAGCCACAGATATTGGAACTTACTTTGTAGCATAAACCCAGACTAAGGGGAATGGAATACCACCTTATGTTTACACTTTAAAGAGACTTTCAAATTATTACCATTGGAGGCTACAGCAATCCAATAAGGTATGTAGGACAAATGATTATTACCTCTTTTATGGAAGAATTAGTTGAGAAACACAACTAATCTCTAGCAACTAGTATTAGAACATGGACCTGGCTTCTAGTTACTCTCCGTGACCATTTATTATAAATACCTTTCACTAAGTTTATATACCATAGCATCTCTAACTGGTTTACCAGTTAGCTTTTCCTCCTTAAACCAAACCAAACCAACATTTATTAACATAAAGCAGTAAGTATTTTTTAGCTCATGAGTCTGCACATTGGCTGGGTAGTCCTGGTCTTGGCTGAACTTGGACATTTTCCCCAAAGGTTCATTCATGCACCTGTGGACAGTTGTAGGTTACTGAGAGCTGGCTTTGCCCATTGTGGCTAGGCTCACTTGCACAGCTCAGATTTGAGGAGGCTTTTTTTAGTCTACCACACTGGTTGTGCCTTGTAATCAGTCCGAATGTTGCAGTAAGGTATTTTTTGGACAAGTCACTATTTTCTTTGTGTTGGTCATTTATAAATGGAAGAGAAGGAACACAAAGCAGAACTGACCAAGTTCCTTCCCATAGGGCTTTTTTGATATCCCCGTGGACAATTTGTATGCAGAGCCAGCTGTCCTGAAGTGGATAAGGGAGAACATCTCTGAGTGGAGGAACTGTACGATTGTCTCACCTGATGCTGGGGGAGCTAAGAGGTATGGCTGAAGTTTGTATGATTCTCGATGTACTTGGAAGATATTTCAGACAGTTGTCAGAAAGGGATGCTTTTCTATCCAAGTGACAGTTTTTTAAGTACAGTAGACTCTCCATAAATAGGAACTCAAGCAACTGGCTGAGAGTCTACTGTACTTCAGAATGGATGTACCAGTAGCTGGGGCAGGGGCTGGATGTAGTTTTACTCCTCTTTTTCTGGCCTGAGTTACTATTTGAAAGACAAGACAACAGCAGAGGGGCCCTAAATAGTCTGGCATTGTGGGCCTGACTGTAACTCCCTAGTAACTTGATGCTGCAAGGCTAACAGCACTGCTGAAAACCTATCAGGGAGGGGAGGAAATTTGGTTTTCTAGTGAGTGGCACCTGCTGTCAAGCCACATGATAATAGTGGACAAGTGAGCTTTTACAGATCTCTTAATGCTGTTGTTGGTGAAACCATTTTGATCCTTTCGATTAAAGTATTAAGCAGTAAGGAAAATAAAGTGATAATTTTATTTAAAGCCAAGACCTTAACATTTTAAACAAACTTTTCAGGGACTACCAGTTGCAGTACTTTACAGCTCACATGGTGCCAACTAAGTCTTTTATTGCCTTAGTGGGTCACTCATCTGTAATGCATTCAAAAGTGTGACACATGCTCTTGTTGTGGAAATAGAATGAAAAGCTACAAAACACAGATGATTAAGAAAAGCTAATTCCAATCTCTCTGAAACCCATTCAATTCTTCAATGATTGTTTATCAACGACCTCTTTATTTCAGTAATGTCACCAGCACTGATAAGCTGAGAACTCGAACTGGAGTTCTATTATCCAGCCAGTATGGCTTTATCAGGCTCATGTAATCACCGGTCACCATCTGTACTAGAGACAGCCTAAAAAAACATCCCTCTAATGCTCTTGGTCATACTTATCTTAAACTTGTGCATTATTTTCACATCTTGTGTTGGGACTTAGAAAATAGTCACATTTGAAATAAACAAGCAAGATTTTCTTTCCACAGTTAGGTACAGAAAAACTGCCTTTGGTAGATGATGTATGGTTTTTTGGGGGGTTATAATTTTCTCATTGTGATCGAGTATTTTCAAAGTGAGTGGATATCACTTCTGTGTTGGCGGGGATTTTAAGAGTAGGTAGAGAGCCCTGTGCAGTTGTGACTTTACCATAGTTCTCCCTTTTAGGGCATAGGCGTTGACTTTTTCCAACCCTTTATGCTTTGTCAATCATTAAGTTTGTTAGCCATTAAGTATGGGTAGTTTGGGGTGCTGGAACTAATCATGTATCTATTTCAGATGGTAATCCTTCCAAGCAGATTGGTTCCTCTAGTAGATGTTATGTGCCCACAGAGTAGTAATGGAGATCACAGGGCATGGCTCATTT
Organism: Lyroderma lyra; assembly: GCA_004026885.1. NCBI lineage: Eukaryota > Metazoa > Chordata > Mammalia > Chiroptera > Megadermatidae > Lyroderma > Lyroderma lyra. Next base: position 105,359 of record PVJL010001409.1, read on the forward strand.
AGATCAGGCTACAAATGTTGCCTAGGTTGTGATTCAGACCACATTTGTCACAGGTTCTCTCCTATCTAGCACAAACTCAGATATATGACCATCACCAGAAGGGAAATAGGAGTGAATGCTCTGGTTGGGTCTGTACATTAAAAACAAAGCCCAAAGCACAGGCCTCGTCACATGTGATGAGGATGGCACATGGAGCATGGATGTACATGCCCCTGGGGCAACATGCTGTCATTTACTGAATGAATCTCTGTTTGAATGAATGATATGGTACTTTGTCACCAGACAGATTTGTCTCCATCTCACCTTCTAGTTTGCTTTGTATTATCTTGTAATTAAAAAACAAACAAACAAACAAACAAACAAAAACAGAAACCCGTTTTGATTTGGAGATACTTTGGCTGTACAGTGAGATGCCCAGTTTTCTGGTTAATTGGTCTAACTTTCTTTTTAGCAGTCATTAAAGGACCTCCCAAGCTTGGTGTCCAGGTACAGTTCACGTTGACAGCTGGTGAATCACTGGGGGGAGTGTGATGAGGGTATGGGCATCAAAAGAGGCTGGGTACTGCTCCTCTTCTGCCAGGTTCAGATTCACTTCTCACCACATCTGCATGTCAAATCGGGACAATCTGCACTCCTGGCATCAGTTAACCAAGTCTCTTTACCCTTCTGCTGCCAATTCATTGAATGAACGTGCCTTAGAATTACGCTGCTTCCTGGAACTGCTAAAGGCATATGTCTATCCCTTGCTGTAACCCAGAATGAATTATAATTTCAGTTTGACTGATAACATGCATAAACTACTCTCAGAATATGGAGGCGTCAGTCTATGAAATCCAGCTTGTGGTGTGAATAAATGATAGTTGCTTTCTTCTAGCCCTGGTAACTGTTTCGCTTCAAGGAGCGTTCTCCCCCAGAAAACAAGCAGATTCTTCAGTTCATTGATTTTTATCTTGGGAGCCACACATCCAGGTTTTAACTGTGAACACCTTGTTTTGCAGAGTGACCTCCATTGCAGACCGGCTGAATGTGGACTTTGCCTTGATTCACAAAGAACGGAAGAAGGCCAATGAAGTGGACCGCATGGTCCTGGTGGGAGATGTGAAGGATCGGGTGGCCATCCTCGTGGATGACATGGCTGACACTTGTGGTACAATCTGCCACGCAGCTGACAAGTGAGTGCTGAGCAGTGGGGCTGGTGGTTAGAAGTAAAAAGTGACTGTTATCTGAACGCCATAATAAGCCAGCTGATTCTTTTGGGAACTGAATTGCGATAACTAGCTTTGGGAGTTTTTCATCACCCTAGGCTTGAATTGCAATGTGCATAAATTGATGATTTCCTTAGTTTTTAATCTTTTTATAGTACTAAATTATATATAATGTAAAATTGGCCATTTTAACCATTTTAATTGTGTAAGTCATTAGCATTAGTTACATTCACAGTGATGTACAACTATCACCACTATAGTTACAAAATTTTTTTCATCACTCTGAATACTTTACTTTTGTTAGGTTCTTTTTAAGTAAGTTAAGGTACAAATCCATAGGCCTGAGCAGACAGAAATATATTCTCATATTTATATTTTACCTAAGCCTGAAACCCTAGTCTTACCTCTTGATATCTATTTTAGCTGCTGCTACCTTTATTCATATTACTTTTCATCTCTTGCCTGCACTGTTCTAAATTGCCTTTCCTCTGTTCTTTCTGCTGTCAGTCACCAGTCTCTTACCTCCCCATTCCATCCTTCACATTGTCTTCCCATTTGCAAGTTTTCATAAAACCTAAAGGTGTGAAATTTCATCACTCCTCACCATTAAAATTTAAGTGCTTACAATCTAAGCCACAATGGACATCAGCACATTTCTTTTCTTTTCTTTTTTTTTTTTTGGGGGGGGGGAGGCGGGGGGTAGTTCCCTGGCTGGGAATTGAACTGAGGCCGCAGCATTGAGAGTGCAGAAAAGCCTAGCCACTACACCATCAGGGAACCCCCAGGAAATATTTTTTTAAACTTCCAAGTCTGCCTTGCACAGGGCCTCGCATATAATGGGTGCTAAAAAAATATTTATGTGCTAAAGGAGTCCTGATTTGGATCCTGGAGTATTTATAAAATGTGTTTTGTTCTTATATTAGTAAGGTAATGCTAATTGCAATAACTGGATCAACTCCCTGAAATGTGGGTTGCTTAACATGGTGGTTACTTTCTCATTCATGGTGTACTCCAATGCCAGTATTCCTCTTTCAGTCTTGTGGCACTGCATTTCCATTTTGGCTATCCACAAAGGGAAAAGAGCATGGAGGATTGTTCACCTATGGAAAAAATTTATATGCTCAGCTAGGAAGCAGTGTGCATTGCATCTGCCTACATTTTATTAGCTGGAATTAAGTCACAGGCCACACCTAGCTATGAAAGGGAGGCTGGGAAATGTAGTTCAGCTGTGTGCCTAGAAGAGGAGGAGATGGATTTTGTTGAGTGTAACAGTCTGTGACAGTCCTTTTACACAAATCTGGATGTATTCAGATAAGTTGTTAGTCCAGTTCTCTCCCCTTGCTATGGATTGAATGGTGGCCTCCTAAAATTATATGTACATTAAAGCCCTAACCTCAGTGTTATGGTATTTGAGGGTTTTTTTTTTTTTGTTTGTTTGTTTGTTTTTGTAGTATGTGGGTAGCTCCCTGGCTGGGAATCGAACCCAGGCTGCAGCACTGACAGCATCAGCACCGAAGACCTAAGCCACTACACCATCAGGGAACTCCCTGTTATGGTATTTGAGATAGGATCTTTGGAAAATATTTAGGTTTAGTAGGGTCCTTATGATGGGATTAGTGCCTTTAATAAGAAGAAACCAGAGAGCTCACTGTCTCTGCCACGCCCCTTCCCTGGTGGCATGTATATACACAGAGGTCAAATGGTCATGTGAACACACAGCAAGATAGTAGCAGCTAACAAGCCAAGAGAAGAGGCCTCAGAATGACATCTGCCTTGTCGCCACCTTGATCTTAGACTTGCGGCCTCCAGAACTGTGAAAAATAAAATTCTGTTTAAGCCACTCAGTTATGGCGGCCAAGCTCATTAATACACTCCTCCTTCCTAACTCAGATTCTATAATGACAAGTAAGATTAACCCAAATCAACTCTGCTTTTTCCTGTAGACTTCTCTCAGCCGGAGCCACCCGAGTTTATGCTATCTTGACTCATGGAATCTTTTCTGGCCCAGCCATTTCTCGCATTAACAACGCATGCTTTGAAGCAGTTGTAGTTACTAATACCATACCTCAGGAGGATAAGATGAAGCACTGCTCCAAAATACAGGTGAGGGCGAGATTCTTGCAAAACAAAACTCCATTAAAGCACTCAGGAAGTAGTTACATGTCCTGAATTACCAGATTTCTTGCTTTGTTCTTAAGAGTTTAGTCTGTCATTAGAATCTCTGATCCAAAAGTAAAAAATCATGTTTAAAAATTCACATTGTGAGGCCGCAGAATCCCTGGGGGATGCAGCCCAAGATTCTACATTTTAATAGGCTCTTCCAGTGATTGTGATGCTCACTTAAGTTGGTAGGTCCTTGTGTTATATAGTATGTGTCACGCTTAACCATTGGCCCCTCCAGACATAATGTGACACCTTTAAACCAGGTCTGGGCAAGATGTCAATCATGGTCCACCAGTGGACCACCAAGCAGTTTTGTGGTGACTGCCTGAATAATAAAGAGCTAGTAGACCCTGATACTTGGAGAAGTAGCTCTTGCCCTGAAAATTCTGCCCAGGCCTGTTTTAAACTGATTTTGAACTCTAGTGTTTCTCAGAGTTGCTCTGGAAACAACCTTAGTTCGTTACCTAGTGTTCTTATTAAAATGCACATTTCTTTACTCCATTGGAGACCTGCAAAACCAGAGGTCCTTTATAGTAATTCCCCAAGTGATTGTTAGACACTCAATTTTGAATATGTTGCACTCAAAAGGTCTTTGCTGAATTAAAAATGTACACAGTAATCCATTAGCTTTCTAAAATATGTAGAATTGGAGCATTGATGTCATTCTCAGGGAATTTTTTTCAGCTTAAATATCCTTTTTCATTCCTAAGAATTTTTAAATGCCAGCCAACCACTGTCTTGGTGATTCTGAATCAGAACTTACCCTCCATTAGCATTTTGACTGTCCTACGTGGTTATATTTAAAATGTTATGAGGAATAGTTGGGTGCCAGCTCCTGAGGGGAAATAGCACAGTGCAGCAGTCTTAAGAGGAAGGACTCATTAAGCTACTCATCAGTGTCTGCAGATTGACTGATCTTCTCTTTCTGATACCAATCTGCTGCTTTTCTTTCCTTTCTAGGTGATTGACATCTCCATGATCCTTGCGGAAGCCATCAGGAGAACTCACAATGGGGAATCTGTTTCCTACCTGTTCAGCCATGTCCCGTTATAATAGAATAACTTCTGAGGCTTTTAAAAACTAAAGTGAACCCCATTCCTTGTTTTCCCTTGGTATTTGATGACAAATTCAGCTGAAGACCCAGCTTGTTCCAGTAGCTTTGTAAATCTTATGTCAGGTATATTAGTATTTCTCCAAAATTAGGGAAAAGCAGACTGAGACTAACTGCCTGAATTTCCCACCTGCATTGTCTCATTCTGGCTTCTTTTGCAGCTTTAATGACAGCCCAGTGCTGCAAGATTTTGTATTAAAGAAAGGGTGTTGTGTTGAGGGAGTTTGGATTTGATTGGGGAAGCTCAGACTATTTTGCATGTGAATGCTTCAGGGTTTCTTAGGTTCAGAAGTACTAGCAACAAAACCAACCCAATCTCCCCTCACATACCAACACACAACGAAGTTCTCTAAGGTCTGCTAAATTACAAGAACTCTCAGGCAGCCCAGAACACAGCTCTTGGTGCTGAGCCCCCATAATGCAGGCAGCTCTAGGGTGAGGGGTGGAGGGGGTGCTGAGGGAAGACAGCACAGTGCACTGGATGCTTCTTGAGAGGACCAAATCTGATCCATCACCTTCTGCTTTGGGACTGTCACTTAGTCTTGTACCTGTTCTTTTTCCATTTGGCTTGACCTTCAACTATCTTGACCTTTTCCTGACCAAATAATCTTCTTAGGCCCAAATGAACATTGTGCTGTAGTCTTCTGGAAAAAGCAAACCTCACTTCTTGCTATGTATTCTTTAACATTTACATAAGATTATTTTGCTGTAGCTTAATCTTCCTTAGCAAACTACCACCGTGGTAGGTGGTTCTAGGTGGTGGTGTAGTGCCTTTTAATTAATTTAAGTATTTAATTTTCATCTTCCTTCTTTGGATCTGTTTGGCCTTTCAATTGACCTGAGGTTTTTGTTAAAAAGATTGATGTTACTAGCTCTTGTAGAGGAAACTAATAAAAGCATCTGTGTTATGTGACCATGGGTTTGTATCATATCTGTACTGCTCAGCCTCCTGAAGGTTTGGTTAGGTATCATGCTGCCTAGTGATTTTTTTAGTCTTTGTTCCCAAATTATTAGCTGTACTGTTAAGCCAGGAGAAGACATTGGCACCAGTTTTCAACTTTAAGACCATAAGATGTTTGGGGTTTACTTAGAACTAGATAATATAGTATGATTCTATGTGTTATGTCCAAATTACAGGATGTATAATGCCTGTTGAATCTCTGGTGTTTATTCCTGGAGATACGAATTAGGTATTGTCTTATTGGAAGAGAATCGTTTCTATAATTCCTTTTGAACCAATTTTGCCAAATTAGTAAAATTTCCCTAGATCAGTACTTCACGCGTTTGGTATTTAATTTCAGCCCTTCTAAATAAAAATTATTTGGGAAAGATAAATGTGCATAACTTAAAAAATGAATTAGAATGCATTCCAAAATTTTAATTGAGTTTGTTTGCATATCATCAAATAAGAGCTTTCTTTTATTTGGGGAAGCTGCATGTTCCTGAAGCTTTGTGAAGAGAGCTCCCTTATCTTTGGAGCCTGGTTTTGTTTTTGTTTGCTTTGTTATTGCTTTATGTTGAATATTGGGATGTCTGTTTCACAATGAATCTTAAAGTGATTCAGGTGGGAGCAAAGTGAGCTATGAAAAATGTGCCTTTGACCCTCTAGCCCTCTTTCACCTGAAATTTATGTTCTGGGAAAAGCTGACATGGATCATAGGTGCCACAATTTGCTGACTATGCTGTTTCCTGAAGTATTGGATCAGTTGATGAAGGTTTGCAATGTCAGACTATTTTGACAAAACATCTAGTGCAGGCCCTCTTGGGTAATCCATTTGCTCTGATGAGGTTTCGAGGTCATTCAAGGAAGGACATAGGTTCCCACCTTTGATCTCTAAGCCTGGGGTAAGGTCAATATTCAATTTTCTGTGGCATGCACCAAAGTGCCATAAGCAATTCCAAGGCCATTCTTTTTTTTTTCTTCAATTGGAGAGACCCAGGTGTTCTGGATGGGAAGTGATTCTTGACTAGGGCACAGTAGCAGTTCCCTTCACACATGGTGGGGTGTGAAGAGTCAGCACCAAAGCTGAATGGAGTTGGAGGGAAGAGCACAGTTGAAAGGAAACTGCCTGTGTGTGATAGATATATGATCGATCACCTTTGAATAAAAGGCATCACCAGGTTCTATTTCACATCACCTCACCTCCCCCACCCTCAGAACCAAAGAAAATGAGATTACTTGCACCAAGGCTAAGCTCATCAAATCCCCAAGTTAATTCCCTTATAAAATTATTTCATCTCAATTGGGACAGTTAGTCTCCTTTGCAAATTTGGAATACAGGCATTTTCTGCTAAAGAGTGTATTTAACTTGCACATTAATATTATGTAGTCCTTAACCTGAGGGTTAATAGAATAATAAAAAGCTTGAAGTTAAAAAGGCAAAACCAAACATGTCTCCCCCATTGATCTGCCCTTTCATCATCTCCCTCTGGGTAGCTCTGGATTATAGAGGAGAGGGGAGAGGTCTCAGGAAAGGAGTCTGGTTCTTGGCACCTCCGCCAAGAACTTTTACAGTGAGGATGAAGGAAGGAAGCTCTGGACTGCTGCCCAGGACCCACCCTTCAGACTACAGACCAGTGAGGAAGCAAGTGCCCTGTTTGTGAAAAGAGCCACTACATTCAGTTAGAAAATGGAGCCAGTTTGTGACCCTTGCTCTAGTCTGAACCTCCATCCTTTATTCAGTTGCTTCTTCAGTTGATTGGTGTCTAGAACCCTGAGCACTGTCTTCCTCTGCCTGTGGTTTGCCATTGTGCTGGCTTGTCAAGGGCTTCACTGTCGCTGCCCATGATGAGGCCTTTTGCAACGAATGCATGGTAAGACAAAATGGGTTCAGTTATAGGAAGGGTATTGTCTTTGGAGTCCTTCACATCAGTGGTTTTCAACTGCCCATCAGTGGACTGACTCCAGTCCGCCAGAAATTTCCTGCTGCTCTGTGAAATATTTTCATATTTCTCAGGGTGTATTTTAAGAGAAGAACAAATTTACTTCAGTGTGATTTAAAACTATTTGACGGATCGACAGGAAACTTATTGCCTACTGGAGCCAGTCCAGAGACTGGTGGTTGAAAACCCCTGCTCTATGTTATCAAGGTCATCTATACTGTGCATAGCTACAAGTGGGAGAAAGAGCATTAGCGTGAACACAACCATGGGATGGGAACACACCACGGAGTTAATTCACACCTCATTGCCAGATCAAGGATTGACCAATTGTGCCTATTTGCTGCCTTTTACCAACTGCTACCTCTCAGTTCAGGATTTTTATTTTTTTTTATTTTTATTTTATTTTGGTTTTTGGTATGTGGGTAGCTCCCTGACTGGGAATCGAACCCAGGCCGCAGCGCTGACAGCACCAATGCCGAAGACTCGGCCTTTTGCAGGTGATTATTCAAAACCATACATGTGGTCTCCCCTTAGAACCGTTCACTGGCCCCTGGACACTGCTGCTCAAAACGGGTGGCTTCTGCCATGGTTTAAAGGCAAAGTGTTCTACTAAAGACTCCCCTCCTGCTTTCCTGCCATGTTTTGAGGCCTGTTTCTCGGAGACCTTTTTCACCAGTCTGAGAGTCCTCATTTAAGAATAAAGCAAATTCCACTCCACATTATGACAGAGAAAGCTGTACATTCCATGGAATCTTGGTTCAAAGCATTTCTTGTAAATCACCTTTTGCAAAGACTAGGTCTTTGTAGAGCAACTGCAGAGGAGCTAAGATGTTTACAGGCATATTCAGATCCCTTGTACTAAATGCAGGTGGCGGGATTAGGTTCAGGCCTTGCCATTGGTTCTCAGGTTGCTCTTGCGGTGTTTTTCTGCCAGGGCAGGCAATGTTAGCTGCCTTGGACCTTGTTCTCTTCAGAAAAACCTGTGTAAAAGACCTGTTACTTCAGGGAGAAGATTCAGTGTAAGGTTGACGTTAAATCGGAAGTAAGGCCAGATGTTAGTTGTCAAAGCTGAAGGAAATTCCAGCGTAGTCCGTTTCTGAAAGTGCCATAGTCTCATAACTAGAAAGTGACTTGCAGCCATGTTTGGTGCATTCACATAAGGGAGGGGGAGTCACCATTTCTTTAGACTGTAGAGTCCAATTTGGGGGTGTGGGTGAGGGATGTAGTGGGTAATATGGAGAAGGGATGGTCCTTAAAGCTCCAGGAAATTGAATTTCACCTAGGAGACTGGCTGCAACAATTGTTCAGTTGCTATTCCATATAGCTCCCAAGATTGCAAAGTAAAGGGCTTGCAGGGGTTACACAGATCCCTACCGCCTCACTCTTCCTGAGACTGCTTTCCTGACTCAGGCACCAAGGGTCACAAAGAAAGGAGACACTTCCTGACCACCACCTTCCATTTCCGTCTCTCCCACTCTCTCCTGCCCAGACGTCTGGATGCCCTCAGCCTTTGATGTTTCTACACAGATCCTCCCATGAAGCTGCTTCAGTTCTCTCCTGGAGGATGTTCCCTTTGTATTTTGTTTGCAGAGTGAAAGGGAAGCAGAGACAAAGGGGCAGGGTAGCTTTTTTCCATCCCAGTCCTTGGTAACCTAGCCAGCCCTAGAGCCTCAGAAGCCTGGCTGGCTCCTTGCTATCGCTCAGCCCACGTGTGTGTGACACTCTGCTGCCGACCTATTGTATACCCCTTGGTGACAGTCTACTGTCCCTGGCCCATGCCCTAAGGGAGACTAAAGGATCTCTACTGGGCACAAGAGTCAGACTTGTTTACATCTTTTACCCTTTCCTGAGCTCTTTTGCCCAATATATTTCCTCCAGTATCTCAGCTACCAACCATAAAATGAATAACAATGGGAGGGGAAGCTCAATTTGAAGCAAAAATGTCCGAAGCTGTAGGCCTTACTCCCATTCCTCTTCATTCACTTTGTTTTTTCACCTGGCTCAGTTCTTACATTCTTCAAGTCTCCACTCACTGCTACAGCTGGGGTTTCTTGCTTCACCTATGTAGTTCTATGAACTCACTCACATCTTGTGGTTTTAATTTAGGGTTTGAAAGAGGGTAGCCAGGCCTGACCAATCCATTTCACTGGGCAGAGGTTTTCAACCTCTGGTATACACCACATTTTGCCACATATAATCTCCTGTGTATAATGCGTACCTACCTTTTTTGGCCCAAATGTTCAGGGAAAAAATTTTGTTTAAATTTTTTGATGTGAATTTTTATTTGTTTATATTTTGATAGTTGTTTTTTGTACCATAAAGGAATTTTAGCATTTACTTTTTAACATGGTACAAGAAATTTTATGTAACAAATAGCTGTCATACAGCTGACCTATTGAAAGGCAGCTGGATGGATGCTCATGGGATAGAAGATCGAACAATTTTCAATTTTAATAAATTTTTATAAACTATAAAAGAACAGGTGAAAGGTAGAAATTTTATGTATAAAAATTTTTATATAAAACAATTAGCATATTCCAGTGTATTAGTTTGCACATAGGTATTGTTATTGATTTCTACAGTTACACTTTTACCTCATAAGCATAAATAAAAGAATTAAAAACATTTATGTAGATACAGAATTAGTACTACCCATGTATAATGCGTATCCCTGTTTGTCCCTCAGAAGCTTGGGCAAAAATGAGTGCATTATACATGGCAAAATAACTGTAAATCAGGCTGGAGGCACACCTCCCAACTTTAGTTATCACCCTCAATGTGTGTAGGGTAGGGCCTCTGATTACACAGTAGTTGGGGATTTGGGGGTGTGGGAGGGGTTGCAGCAAGGCAGGGGTGAAGGGACGGCTACCCAGATGCTGAAGCCTGGCTGAGGACACTTCCCTCTGGTCCCTTTTCTGCAGCCACCACCTGGCCCACGGGGTCTGTCACTACTGCCTGTCTGCCACTAGGGGGAGCCGAGCACAGGCCTGAAGGAAGGGATACCTGGGGAAAATGGCTTGGGACTTGAGAAGTGGCCTGAGCAGCAGCCTCAGCACCTGTAGGCTTCCAGGTCTCCTCTTCCTCCCCTTTATGTCCCCAGCAGCCAGGATGACAACACTGTGCCCAGTTCCCACTCATTCAGCAGACAAGAATTTGCACAAAGTGTTAAGTGCATAATCCAAGGTGCTCTCTTCTAGAGTAGAAAACAGTACATTACAACTTGGTGTGATAAGGCCTACGATGAGGGAAGGGTAAGATCTGGTGAAAGCATAGGAGGGAACACCTAAGCCAGGGTTGGAAGTCATGGAAGACTTCCTGGAGAAAATTTATTCTTGAAGCAGTTGATTAGAAGTTAGCCAAACAGGGAGTTGGGAGGAGGGTGTCTTTTAGGCAAACAGAATAGCACATGCTTACCTAGACAACCAAAGAAATGCAGCCGGGGTGTGTGTGTGCGCGCGCGCATGTGTGTGTGTGTGTGTGTGTGTGTGTGTGTGTGTGTGTGTGTGTGTTTGAGGGTAGGATGGGGAGCTGTGATAAAGAATGGTGCTGGCAAGACCAGATCGTGAAGGCTCTTACAAGTAGAGTGACCATAGGCCTATTGTACTTATTAATAGCAACCCCTTTCACTCTCTAAAGCGTCCTTCTTTGGATGACATGGTAACCCTATTATATGGTGACCCTACTTGTAAGACATACTAAGAAGTTTGAACTTTACCTTGGAAGCAAAGAGGAGCCAGTGACAGGTTTTTAAGCATAGTACCAACGGGGTCAGATTCACATAGTTAAACATGGACTGGCAGTAATGCGAAGAATGGATTGAATGGAGCCAAGAGTGAAGGAAGGGAAACCAGCTAGGAAGTCATGCTCTTGTTCCAAGGGAGAGATGAAGGTGGCCATGGTGAGAGAAGTGCTGCTGAAGAGAAGATCAATTTGCAATATATTTTGGAGGAAAATGCAGCAGAACTTGGTGATGTTTTTATGTAGGGCTTGAAGGAGAAGGAAGAATCCAGGACAACTTCCATTTTTCTGGCTTGAGTGCCTGGTGGATGCTGGTACTGTGGAGTATGGGGGATGATGGTCAAGTTCACTTGAGGAACTGCTAAATTTAAGGTGCCTGGGAGACATCATTAGGACAACTAAACTGGCAGCCATTACAGCCAGCAGAGAGATTTAGGTCATCAACACATTTTTACAAACATACCCTCCCCAGTCATAAAGTGGTAGGGCTTGAAACTAATATGGCCTTAAATATCCTGGGTGTTTGAATCCAAAGGACAAGGAAAAATAAGGGAGGTTATGGAACAGGAGCAAAACTAGGAAACAAGCAAGAAAATAAAAAGTTTTAAATGTGCAAGACGAACATCTGGATTTTAAGTTACCTAAAGGAGAAAGACAAGTAGAACCCAACAAAGAAGGCTCTAAAAGGAAGAGATGTGGGTCTTTGTAACATTATAGATATTTTGCAACAGCATTACAGATCATTTGGGAAATGTGTGTAAAAAGTCTTAACCTGTAATTTGCCACTGCATCACAATGATGATTATTTTGGTGTATTTGTAAGGTATGCATGAATGAAGCAAGATCAGCAGCAGCATGTTAACTAAAAACAATCTGCCGTAACACTTTACATGATCCAAGGTCAGACTCGGAAGGCTACATCAGCAATCCAGATAGGGAATGGCAATCAGGGCCTCACTGAAAACAGGGGCCAGGACTTCAGAAAATAGAACAGGGAGTCCCTATGCCTTTGTTTAAATTAAAATGTTTACTTTGAGATACGTGCAGATTTACATATAGTTCTGAAAAATAATGGAGAGATCTTATGCCCTTTACCCAGCTTCTCCCAATGGTAACATCTTGCAGATACAGGCATCTACCACAAAGATCCCTTGGCTGCCCTTATACAATCACTTCCCTTCTACCCCTGTCCCCTCTTTAACCCTTGGCAACTACTAATCTGTTCTTCATTTCATAATTTTATCATTTCAAGGATCATAGAGCATGTAACTTTTGGGGATTGGCTTTTCCTTTGTTAGCTTAATTCTCTGGAGATTCATCCAAGTTCATGTATCAATAGCTTGTTCCTTTGCAGTGTCAATGGAATTCCATAGTCTATATGTACCACAGTATGTTTAACCATCACTCACTGAAGGACATATGAGAGCTGTCCACAAAGTATCCAGCCATGTAATATGAAAAATAAAGACATTTATGGCTGGATTTTTTCTGGACAGCCCTGGTATGTGTTTCCAGTTTTTGGCTATTAAGAGTAAAACTGCTATGAACATTGATGTACAGATATTTGTGTGAACATAAAATTTTATTTCTCTGAGACAAATGCCCAGAAATGCAGTCTCTGAGTTGTATGGTAGTTGCACATTTAGTTGTTTTAAGAAACTGCCGGGAGTTCCCTGGTGGTGTAGTGGCTTAGGGCTTTGGCATTGGCGCTGTCAGCGCCGCGGCCTGGGTTCGATTCCCAGTCAGGGAGCTACCCACATACCAAAAAGCAAAAAAAAAAAAAAAAAAGAAAAAGAAAAAGAAAAAGAAACTGCCACAGTGGTCATACTATTTCACAATCCCATGAACAATGAATGAATGGTCCAGTTTCTCCACACCAGGCTTTGGTGGTGTCGCTGTTCTGTTTTTTGGTTTTCGTTGCATCATTCTGATAGATGTGTAACGACCTCTCCGTGTAGTTTATTTGCATTTCTTAACGGCTGATGAGTTTTTCATGTACTTCTTTGCCATCCTTTATATCCTCTTTGCTGAAGTGCCTGGTCAAATCTTCTGGATCTTATTTGTTAGCTGGCTCCCTGTGACACAACTGCAGCATGGGAAGTAGGGATGAGGCCCTACCTCATGACTGCTAGCTGGGGGTCTAAGTATAGGTCCCCACTCAACCCCCATTGACAACCAAGTAAGGAACCTTCCTTTTGCTGCTAGGAGGGGGTGAGAGTTCCATCCTCCACTAGATACTTCCTGGCTTGGAGGATTAGGAATTCCTTGTAGCCGTTCCCTACATGGCCTTCCCTGAAATCATAGGGAGGAGAGTGTGTGTCCTTGTTACTGCTGGGTGAAGATGAAAGTCTTTGAAAGTCTTATTTCCCCATTTGAACTTCTAACACCACTCAGCCAGGAAGGGAAGAGTCACCTCGTTTCTGCCTAGTGGAGGTAGAGTCCAGGTCCCCCACATGGTCTCCACTGATAGCCCTGAAGGGGGGTCCTCAATGCCACTCTGCAGGAATAAAAGTACCATCTACCTACTAGGGCTGATCTGATACTGCTTGGCAGGGCTCAAAGTTGGCTCTCCCCAGTCAGCCTTTGCTGGGTTGGGGCCATAGTTATTTCTGTTGTGCTTAGCTACAGTAGAGTCGTTAATTGCTACAATTTTCTGTCTTTCTAGGCTGCCCCTTTCCTACAGGAGGAGGACTTTTTCAGGGGCTTTTTTTTGTGAGCATCCATTGGTGTTTCTAAGGTGTGGGCTTCTTTAGCCATGTCTGGAATATATGGGGCAAGAAGAAAACCCAGGGACCTCAACCACTATGCTGTTTCTTAAGTCTGAAAGCCCTGGTCAGTCTGCCTTATCCCCACTTTTCAGAGTCTTCTATAGTTATTTTAAACATATGGTGCAGGGGAGTTCGCTGGTGGTGTAGTGGCTAAGGCTTCGGCACTGTCAATGCTGTGACCTGGGTTCGATTCCCAGTCAGGGAACTACCCAAATTAAAAAAACAAAAACAAACAAAAACAACAACAACAACAACATATTCAGAGTTTTCAGTGGTGCTTAGCAAAAGGAACAGGCAAAAACAGTACATCTATTCCATCTTCCCAGAACTCAGTATGCCTTTGAAAAAGAAACATTTTTAATGACATAAAACATAAGAAAGTGTGCATTTAGTAATTTTACAGTTCAATGAATTTTCACAAACTGAACATGCCTAGCACCCAGATCCCCATAATACATCACCAGCACCCCAGAAGTCCCCTCTTACCCTCTTTCAGCCACAACTATCCTCACTAGAGTAGCTCCTGTGTCTGTAGCTCTTACCTGGATTGTGTACAAGAAGGGCATCAATAACTTGAGACCCACTCTAACTGGCTTAAAACTCTCTCTCATGTGTGTGTGTGTGTGTGTGTGTGTGTGTGTGTGCACATGCGTGCTCGCACATACGCACGCTCGCATGCGCTCTTGAGCATAGGCCTATGGGTTTTGGCAAACAACTATCAATTTGACTTCCTTGCCTAGGCACCATGGGTTTGAAAATTCTTTACAGACCTGGGTTCAAATATGAGCTCCATTATTTACCAGAAGTGCCCTGTAGTGACTAAGAGCATGGGCTTTGGAGTCAAAGCCATGTTCAAGTCCCAGCTGTCTCACTTTTCGATATGTGGTCTAAGAACGGGTGATAACACTATGGAGTTTGTGGCATTGTTGTGAGCATTAAATGAAACAACTCATGTGAACTGTTTAAAATGGTGCTGGGCACATAAGCTGTCCAACCCCCAATCAATGGTCGGTATTACCATCATTAGTATTAGGGTTGTCGTGCCTATTAAATAATACACATTATGTAAAGTACCTGATACAGTCTCTGGGACTCTGTGTTCCCTTTCTTCCTCCCTGTGGTGGGGGAACAGTCAGGAGTTGTACCAATTGTGACTTTGTTTCCATGCGTCAGAGGGAGGGAGGGAGGGAGGGATAAGTTTCAGTGGGAGAGTAGTTGTGCTGTGGTTCGCTCCAGGGCCCCCTGGAAATATACAATGTGTTACCTTTTGACTGACTTCCTTCCCCTGCTCAGAAGCAAGGTCAGGTCCGCTGCCTCCCTTCATGCCCTACTCAGGACTCATCAGCCAAGGCCTGCAGGGAGCTGAAAGCAAAGCTGATGGGAAAGCCAGTCCCTCTCTATGGCTCCTAGCTCTACCACTATTCTACTTCACTCTTTGTATGGTGGAGTAAAGGCCTTAGGCCAAACTTACCTACTTGCAGCCCATGGGCTGCATGCAGCCTGGGATGGCTTTGAATGTGGCCCAACATAAATTCACAAACTTTCATAAAACATTACAAAAATTATGCACAGAGCTTTTTCTTTTTAGCTCATCAGCTATCGTTAGTGTTAGTGTATTTTACATGTGGCCCAAGACAATTCTTCCAATGTGGCCCAGAGAAATCAAAAGGTTGGACAGCCCTGCAAAGGTCCCAGGCTAGCACAAGTCCATGTGCTAGCTTGACCCCTGTGAGTGCTATACTCTTTCTGCCGGGTTCAGGGCTGCCTCAGTGAAGCCCCAAAGTGGCTTGTAGTATAGCAATTTGAGGGTTAAGAAGAGAGCTTGTCACTAAATGTCCAAAATGCAGTTTGATATAACCTTCATTTTCAAACTATGTCACTACACATTTCTGTGAGGAGAGAAGGAAAGAGTATCTTGAAGTTAAACAGAGTTAATGCATTACAGCTCCCCAAATCATGGGGACTGGCTGGCTACTCTCATAATTGAATATAATTTATGAACTCCTTATCCACATTGTTCAACTGCTGACAATTTTGCTACAGCCTCTAGATTTATGGCATTGCCCTTCTCTCTGAAGACAGCAGAGGGCATCATTAGCACAAACTCAACGTCACTGGCAAGTGCATGGGAAGGGAAATTTGGCAAGGTTCTAGAAGCACAGAAAAACTTTCATTAACAGAAATGTGCAACAAAATTGACTATTCAGCTTAATTCCCTACAAAAAAAGAGGAAGTTTTTCTGAGTTAATAGTTTAATCAGAACCTTCTTATTTTTTTTTTTAATTCATTTTTATTGTTAGACTTATTGGGGTGACATCTGTTAGCAAGGATTACATAGGTTTCAGGCTTACAGTTCTACAGTGAACCTTCTTATTGTTCCAGTCCTTGTGGTTGAAAATTCATCCAGCATTCCGAAATCATCTTTACTGCCTCAACTAGTAGTAGGGATCCTGAGTAAGGTTCCTAGATTGAGAAAATAAAGACATAGCATGTTAAATAACAACACTGGACATTATATATTTGAAAAAATATGCCAGATGGAGAGATGGGTCCTTAGGACCTGAGGAACAACATAGTGAGTTCCCTGGATTTTCTTTTTGCCTTATATATATCCTGGACTGAATGCTGGAGAAGCAGGAACCCAGAAATGCCAATGGTCAGGCAAAAAAAAACAAAGCCCTAAAAAAATTCAACTTTCTCTAGGCAAAGGAGCAGGAAAGAGACACCCTAACAAGACAGAAAACTTGTAGACAATAATCATTCTATGGCAACCAAACACCACAAAGAAAACCTACCCACCCCAGGCCAGTGAAGACCTAATGGGAAGCCATGATTTCCACCTCGCCTGGCTGTAAGGAGGTTCTCAAACCCCCCACTACAGTGGTTTCAGAAAGGCCTAGCATGGGGCTGGGACTTTCATCTCCAGTAGGTGATAACAAGTCCTCTCACCACATAGAGTCAGTGGAAGCACCCTGCGAACATCTGCCCCCTGCAGTGACGGCCTACTGGTGGGGATCCTAAACTCTCACCCTTGCCCAGCCTTTGGCTGTCAACCAAGGTTGAGTGGAGACCCTGGACTTCAATCTCCCATGGCTGCTATGAGACCACATTCTGCTTCTCCAAAGGTGTCTGAGGAGGCTGGCTGAAACAGAATTTTTAAAGACAATCCAGTGTCTCATAATACCCTAGATGTTCAAGCTGCAATAAAAAAAAAAAATTATTCGTCTTTCCAAGAGCCAAGAAGATCTCAAATTGATTGACTAAAAAGATCATTAATAGATGCCAACACAGGATAACAGAGATGTTAGAATTATCTGATGAAGATTTTAGTCATCATCATAAAAATGCTTCAATGAACAAATATGAACACACTTGAAACAAGTGAAAAATCAAAAGTCTCAGGAAAGAAATAGAGATACTGGAAATTTTAGAACTGAAAAATATAAGAACTCAATTGATAGACTCAACAGAAGAGTGTAGGGGCCAGAAGAAAGTGTCAGTGAACTCAAAGATAAAATAGATGTGACTCATGATGAACATTAGAGAGAAAGTGGTTGGGAAGGAAAAAAAAAAGAAACAGAACCTGGGGACTTGCACCCTTATAACAAAAATATCTAACATTCAAGACATCAGAATTCAGAAAGGAGAGGAAAAAGAGGATGGAACACAAAGGTACCAGAAGAAATAATGACAGAAAACTTGCTAAATTTGGCAGAAGACATAAATTAACATATTCAAGTAGCTGACTAAACTCCAAACAGGATAAACCCAAATAGAATCCACACCAAAACACATCACAGTCAGACTTCTAAAAGCCAAAGAGAAAGAAAAAAATCATAAAAGCAGGGAGAGAAAAATGACACCTTACCTATAGCAGAAAAACAATTCAAATGATATCAGATTTTTCATCAGAAGCCAAGGGGGCCAGGAAGGAATACTGAAAGAAAAGAACTATCATCCCAGAATCCAGTGAAAATGTCTTTCAGGAATGAATGGGGAAGAATCATGACATTCTTAGATGAAGGAGAATTAAGAACAATTTTTCATCAGCACACCTACTCTGAAAGAATGGCTAAAGGAAGTTCTCTAAACAGAAAGGAACTGATAAAAGAAGGAATTGAATCTTGGAACATCAGGAAAAAGGAAAGAACAAAGTAACTAAAAATATGGGTAAATACAATAGGCTTTCCTTCTCCTTTTGAGTTTTCTAAATTATATTTGATGGTTAAAGCAAAACTTATAACCCTGTCTGATGTGGTTCTTAATGTTTGCAGAAGTAATATTTAAGACAATTATATGCTTGTAAATTATACTTCAATAAAGCTAGAAAAAAATTTAAGAATATACAAAAAACAAAAAAACAAGTATAAATGAGGAGAGTAAAGGGACATAAAGGGAGATACGGTTTCTACACCTCACTCAAACTGATAAAATGGTGACACCAGTAGGCTGTGATAAATTATGTATATATTATATAATGTCTAGAGCAACCACTAGGAAAGTTATGCAAAGAGTTATGCAAACACCCTAAAGCACTAAAGATAATTAAAATAGAATTCTAAAAATCGTACGAGTAACCTTCAGGAAGTTAGGAAAAAGAAAACAAGGAAACAAGAAAAACCAGAACAAACAGTAAACAAACAATAAAATGGTGGCCTTGATCTCCAGCCAATCTAGCGAATAATAACATTTGATAAATACGGTATAAATATACCAATTACAAGTCTTAGACTGGCATAGCGGATTAATAAAATGCAAAAAAAAAAAAACTACTGGATGAATGTTTACTAGACTTACCATGGTAATCATTTCACAATATATACATACATCAAATGATTATATTGTGCACCTGAAACTAATATAATGTTATATGTCAATTATATCTCAATTTTTTAAAGTTAAAAAAATACCGGTTGCCCAGCTAAATTTGAATTTCCGATAAACAATGAATAACCTTTTAGTGTAAGTATGTCCCGTAGCTGCTTATTTTCTTCCCAATTGCTCATTCTCCTAAAAAATCAGTAGCAGGAAGAAAAATAAGCAGTTGTTTAATTGGTGTGTCTTCTACAAGGAAACTGAGTTGATCATCTCTATGAGGTAGAGTTCTCTCACAGGATTATCATGTGGATTAAGTGAGCTAATGGAAATGAAAACCCTTAGCACTCAGGAGTTGGTCAATAAATGTTACTCTTTTTCTTTCCTTAAACATCCGGGGGAACTTTCAGACATCATCAGCCTGACTGTGGCTCAGAGATAAAACCCAGCTCACCCCCTGAACTCAGAATGCCATTATTATTTTAGTAATTAACGTTTATATTGAAAAGATAAGACTTGGTTAAGAAAACTCCAGGCAGTACAAAACGCAATAAGATGAAAAGGAAGTGTCTCTCCTATCCCAAGCCACCATCCTCCACTTCCTTTCCCTACAGGCAACCACTGTTACAAGTTTATTCTTCCAGAGGAGTCCTATGCATATAAATGCCTATATATAACCGTCATATTTCCCACCAGTGCGAACATACTAGACACACTGTTCTACACCTTCACACACTATTTTTAAATTCTTATTGCCTGGCTGCAGTGGGATACAGGCAGTTGATCCCCAGAGCCCTTTGAAACCTGTTGCTACCGCTATGTAAGGATGTTGTCAAGGATGTTGTTCATTGTGTCCCACAGCATCCTCTCTGAGGAACCCTGGGGAGGAATTCCTGTCTGATCTTAGTACTGAGAGCAGTTGCCCATCTTAGCAATGAGTTTGTTTTTATCTCCTGGAGATTGTGAATTGTGTAACAACAAGGTTTCCCCTTTCCTGTTGGCTGCTAGAAAGCTTAGAGCCAACTTTTGGGCCTCCTCTTCATGGGATCAGACATTTTTATGGTATGCATTTCTCCCCTTATTCTTGGCTCCACTTTCTGCCCACCCTTGTTTTTCTCTCTAATTTTTGCTGCTTTTATTTACCTTGTATGTCCTTATAAGTTACTTGATTTTTTCCTGAGAAAAGGTGAAGCTGGAATAACTTAACTGCCTGGCTTTCCTCACTACTTCCAGTCCCACCTACCCTTCCCTTAACCCCCATCATATCCTTTCATCAGCTTCCTGATGTTCCCTTCTGGACTGCTTCGCAATTACTCTCCCTCCAACTTTTTAACTCAGCTGACCTTTATTGCTTTGGGCCTTGGAGTGGGGGGCTCTCTTGCTTGTCATCGCCTCCCCACCCCCACCCCCATAGTCTCCACCTCCATATGCACCTGGGCAGCCTTTCTATGCTTGATTTGATCATTCTGGACTGAAAATTCTGGCTCCTGTCTGCATATTAGGACCATTCTCCATCCACCCAAACTTCCAGCATATAACCCTGGCAGCTGGGCCTGCATTTGGTAATGCAAAGAGTGTGTGCTACAATAGCAGAGTCCTCACAGGCTCAGGTTACCATTCTGGACCAAGCTGAGCAAAACTTCAAGGGAGAGTTTGTGAGAAGAGATGAATTTAGAAGGGAACGACATCCTAGAGCAGCTAACTTTGTTTTCTAGGTGAAGGGTTTGAAGTGGCAGGAAGGCAGAGTGGTCTCTGGAAAAAAAACACATAGACACTATAGAAAAATTAGAAGCATGACTTCTGTTCCCACACCTGACACTTGGTGGTTAGGAAATGTTGGACAAGTCCTGTCCCCTCCCTGGGCACCAGTTTTCTAATCCACAAAGATAGAAAGATTAGACAATCCCGAAAGACTCTTCCAGCTTTGACAGTCAGGATTATGTGCTTCTTACCACTTTTTATGGCCTTGACCCCTGCCCTCTCCCTTGGGGGTTTCCCAACCTGTTAGCCAGTCTACATATCTAATTAAGCAGGTTGTCTGGCTCTGCCCTCCATTGGAAGATGTGTTAATTCCCTCTCGTCTCCTCTGGGTCTGCCTCCACTGGACTTACTCATAAGACCATTCATTCACTGCTTGGTCATAGAAGAGAGGTTCCTGTGATTACCAATATTCTAAACTAGCAGAGATGTTCCCATAGACTATAGTAGTCTGAATTCCAATTTAACATAGTAATTAGTTCAAGGGAAGCCCACCTGGGAGGTCTGATGGGTCCACTGCTTAGCTAGTTACATTTCTCTTTCAGTGCACCTGCTGTATTGTCTATTTTGCACTGCAGCATTGTTACTGGTAGGTGTTAGGGATCATAATGTTATGATTCCCTGTGCTACTAATTAGTGCAGTGATCATTCTCATTAGAGCTGAAAGTGCTCAGAAGTTAATAGTTGCCTTTTTCCATGGAGTGAAAATATGTATTTCTTAAAATCAGAAACCCTTCAAATATGCAGAAAAATACAGAAACAAAAATAGCTGATTGTCATAGTTCGTATTTGAGCATAGTAATGAACCAGTCCTCTTCAACACAATTTTGATGGACGAACTCATTCTTCACAAAAACCCAGTGAGATTGGTACCACTATAATAAATACCTATGTAGCCATAACCCAGACTTAAGAAAAGTTCACTTTTTTTTGCTGTATTTACATTGGATCCCTTAAGAAAGGAAGGAAGGAAGGAAGGAAGGAAGGAAGGAAGAAGAAAAAGAAAGAAAGAAAGAAAGAAAGAAAGAAAGAAAGAAAGAAAGAAAGAAAGAAAGAAAGAGAAAGAAAGAAAGAAAATTAAGAAAGAAAGAGAAAGAAAGACAGAAGGAAGGAAGGAGGAAGGGAAGAAGGAAGGAAGGAAGAAAGGAAAAACATTGCAGAAACAGTTGACATTCTTTCCATCCCATTCCTCTTTTACCCTCCTCATTGGCAAGCATTATTCTGAAATTGGTAGTTGGTGAGGGTCATTCCTATTTGTGTTTTTACAATTTTATCACATAGTGCATATCCATAAATATTCTATAGTGTTGATTTCTCTTTTCTTATTTTGCATAAGTGGTGTCCTGGTGTACATTTCCTTTCAAACTTGAGTGGTTAATTTTGCATCTTGCTATAGTGGATGACTTTGTTTACACAGTTTCCAGATCATAAAATGTCAATAATTAGGGCCCATCTAGACTGTCTTCACCTTAGAGGTTCGAATTCTCTCACAGACTTGGGCTTAAGAGGTCTTCCCATTAGTCTTCCATAGACCAGCTTTATGACTCTTACAACTGAACCAAGCTAACTAGCTCCCATCAGGCTACTAGCCAGGAATTCCCTCAATTTCCAACCTGCTCCCCACCAAATCATCTGTATCTTTATTCACCACCTTAACCTTCTTTCTTCCAATTTCATCAATCCCCAGAGCTTCAATGATTCCCTATTGAATGAATGATTCACACAACTATATAAATCCCAGACTTTACTCCCCATCTTCAGGCCCGTAGATCAGCCTGCCTAACTGGACACTGTCTGGATGTCTTACAGGCATCTCAGACTCAATTCACCTCAAACTGACCTATTTCCACCTTCTTCTCTAAAACAAAGCACGACTCTTGAAAGAATTATCTACACACATTGTTTCAATGTTTCCTTCCCATTTACTCTTTTTCTTAATCCATTCACTCTTAAACCCAACCCCATCCTGCTTCCATCCCCCACCACATCACCAAAACTGTTCTTGACAAGGTCCCTAGTCCCTCCACTTTACCATCTTGAATGGTAAATTGTCTGTCGTCATCTTTCTAGGCCTCTCAGCACCGGTTGTCTCATCAATAACTCACTCCATGAAACTCTTGCTTCATTTTGATTTTGGGATTCCTCGACATTTTTCTAGCTTGCCTGTCTCACTGGGTGCTCCTTCTCAGTCTGCTTTTCAGGGCCCTTATCAGCTTTGTGATCTCTAAACATAGGAGTTCCAGGAGTTAGTTTTCAGAACCCTTTTGTCCTCAACTTGTACTCATTCTGATGAGGACCTCATTCAGTCTCACTGCTGTTGAACCTGAATTTGCAGCCCTACTCCATACCATCCTTCTGAACTCCAGACTCATCTATCCAACCACTTATAAGGCATTTCCGCTTGGGTGTCTCACAACCATTGTGACTCAAATTGAGCTCAAGTCATTGCCCAAAGCAGACTTCGCCACCCCAGGACATGGCCCTAAGCAGAAACGTAGAAGTCATCCTTAGCATCTCCCCATACCCTATCTACCACCAAATCCTGCCTATGCTTCCCAAATGCAAGCCTATTCCTACTACTCACCATCTCTACAGCTTCCACCCTAGTCTGAGCCACCATATTCTCTTTCTTGGACTTCTAATTGGTTTCTCTACCTCCACTCTTGACCTCCTATAATCCATCTCCATACATATAGCAGATATTAAACCAATTAGCATATTTTTCTGGGTATAATGTGCTCCTGTGTATAATGTGCACCCATGTTTTTGGCTTAAACTTTCAGGGAAAAAAATCTCTCATTTTAATTTTTAATTCAAATTTTATTTGTTTACATTTATTTATTTGTTGTTTATATTATGAAGAAATGTTAATATTTATTTTTAGCATATTATGGTACAAGAAATTTTATGTATAAAATTTTTGTATAAAAACTGATTATCATATTCCAGAATAATATTTTGCATAAGGATATGGGTATTGATTTGAGTTACACTGTTAACTCATAAATAAAAGCATTAAAAACATTTATATAGATGCAACACTAGTACTACCCATGTGTTACACAGTTTTATTTTTTCCTCACAAATTTTGGCAAAAAAAGTGCACATCATACATGGGAAAACATAGTAAATATTTGAAAATTACTGCTGTGGACAGTGGGAAAGTAATAAAGGGTCTGGAATAAAAAAGTCAATATATTTTATTTATCATATATATTTGATTTTTATCAACCCATTGTTCATAATGTTAGTTTTCAAACTTATGTGTCCATGGTGTTTTGTTTAAAACAGTGGAACTTAAAAAAAGATCTTGTAAAAACAAACAAAACTTTGTAACAGAAGTAAAAGCAGAGCTATTCTAGTTGGACAGAGGCAGATATACTCCAGCCCCATCCATTCAGTTTCCCCCTTGCCCCTTCCTCCCTTCTCACTCCCAGAAGCTACCGGAGTAACTCCACAGAGGCTGTTGTGTAGAACTTTAATACTTCAGGCACTGCCATTGGAAAACCTGCAGGATAAAGTCCAAACTCTTACAACACAAAGAAACCACCAATACTAACAAAGGACTTCTCATGCTCTGGGTCCTGCCCACTGCTTGTTTCATGTCTTGGCCACTCTACCACAGAGCCAACCACTGGCATGTTCCTTGACACCCACAGCAGTTTCAGCCCTTAGTGCACAAATGTCCTGTTCCCTAGGGGAATGTCCTGTCCTCACTGCCATGTCTTAGTCTGACAAATTTCTCTTTCAAAAGTTAACAGACATCAGCCCTGCCTCTGCAATGTCTTGCCTCACTCCTGTAGGAGGGTTGAGGGAGGCCTTCTTCAAGCTCTCTCAGTACACTTCGAGCCTTGCATTTTCTTGGCCTGGGTGCCTTAAGGGCAGGGATATTTCTTTGCTTATTTCTGTAAGCCACTGATGCACCTTGTTAGTAACATGTGCCCAATCAATATTTGGAGAATGACTGAGTAGACTGAAATGATGGTCTTGATCCTATTTATACACCACATTAATATGTTGCTTTAACCCAAGGACTAAATGGATAGGGCTATCTTTACCGATAAGGGTGAAATACACTGAGCCTGGTTTCATCTCTCCCAGACTGGAAGCCATAAACAATGTGCCTCTTCTGTCACAGGCTCCTGAGAGGGAAGAGAAGTTTCTTAAAGCCAGCTGCTGTTGGCAGCTTTCCTGAGCCATATCTGGTCTGAGCGGGAGCCCCTGAGGACCTCAAGATTATTGTGCACAGAGTGGCTACAATGCACTGGGCAGCAAGAGTGAAGAGAACAATCTCTATAGTCTGTATATTGTTTACGCTAATTTAACAAAAGCATTTCACACAAGTAGAGGGGTGCCAGACTGAGTAGACTATCAACACAGGGAAGCGGGTGGTGGCTGGTGAACAGGGAAGTCTATCAATTGAACACCAACATCCTTGAAAAACATACTGAAGTACGTCCCACTATCTCCTAGATTTTTTTTTTTTATTTTGGTCATCAAAGCATTAGTGAAGGGGAGAATGGAGACTTACAAATAACAGCTCCCATTTATTTAGCATTTACTATGCACCAGGCATTACACTGATGGGCTTTGTGTAAACATTGATTTCCTCATAACCCCCTGAGATATTATTATTGTTGCCATTTTACAGATGGAAAAGTGAGGCATGATGAGGCCAAGTAGCTTGCCCAAGTTTATAGGAAGAGCGAGCCAAGATTCAAACCCCAGCAGTTTGGCACCAAAACCTACGCCCTTAACCACTGCACCACACTGGTTGTACAAAGGCCATTGCAGCTGTGGTTCTGGTCCTTATGGCGATGACAAAGAGGTCAACTAATGACTGACGTGGTATCCAAGGGGAGAAAATATGACCAGAAATACAGAGGGCTGAAATACAAAATGAAACACAGAGAAGCTCACCAGTCAGTTTGTGCTGGGCATCACTGGCAACAGGGAGTGGGTAGGATAAGGTGAAGTGAGGAACTTTTTCTAGAGTTGCTGACAGTTTCACTGAAACAAAACAGAGTAAGGACAGAAAGCTAGTAAGGCAAGTTTCCTCTGAGGATGGCCAGGATGTATCCTGCCACAGGGAATGGGCAAGTACCCCAACCTACATTCCTGAGTAGATATCCCCAAGAAGTAAAAGCAGAGACTCAAACAAATATCTGTACACCTATGCTCACAGCAGCTATATTCACAATAGCTAAAATGTGGAAACCCAAGTGTGTAAGTGGATGAATGGATAAACAAAATATAGTGCATACATTCAGTGGAATTACTCAGCCTTAAAGAAGAATGAAATTCTGACACATGCTACAGCATGGATGAACTTTGATGACATCAGGTTAAGTGAAAGAAGCCAGACACAAAAGGACAACTATTGTGTGAGTCCACTGATATAAAGTGCCCAGAATAATTAAATTCATAGAGACAGAACGTAGCATAGTGGTTACCAAGGGGAAAGGCAGAGTGCGGAGTAATTGTTTAATGGGTACAGAGTTTCAGTTTAGGGTGATGACAAAGTTCTGGAGATGGATGGTGGTGACGGTTGTATAATAATGTGAATGTACTTAATGTCACTGAATTGGACACTTAACAAATGATTCACATAGTAAAAAGAGGCCCAGCAACTGCCTGCTGTACTGAGCTTACAGTCCACAGGGAATGGTGGTGGGTTTTGAGGTCCAGGGACAGAGCCTTAGATGGCAGAAACTGGTCACCCAGAGAGAGGAGCAGCAGTGAGCGCACATTGTCTGAAGAGGGCGCCAGAGAGCTCCTGGATGGCGAGGTCCTTCAGCCACCTCCTTCTCTCACCCTACCCCACCCCCGGGGCGGCGTGTGAGCGCCTGTACAAGCGCGCGCGCGGAGTCCCCGCCCCTCGCCCCCCCCGCCCCCCCCCGCCACACACACACGCAACCTCCCCCACTCCAGAGCAGACGCTGCCCGCCAGCCTAGCAGAAGCAGCAGTTTGGTGTGGCCTGACTTCCAGGGAGTCCTGGTGAATCCCTGTAACTGAGCAAAAGTTGTGCCTGCCTCTCCCAGCTTGCCTAGGGAGCAGGTCCTCCTGCCCAAGGCCCGAGCTAGTCTATGCTCCAGTGAAAAGATTGCTAAGAGGTGCCGTCTGTCTGATCCTCGGGTAAAAGGAGGGGGTCCACAGTGGAAAGATCACAGAGCATGACGGATTTGTGTCTGAATCCTGATTCTACCACTTGCTCATATATGATCTTGTGCACAGTATTTAACCTCTCTGCACCTCAGTTTCCTTTTCTATAAAATGTGATTAATAATGGTACAAGGATTTATCTTACAATTGTGAGGATTAATTAATATGTCAAGTGCTTTCAACAGGGCCTATGTATAGTGAGTGTGAAATAATTAGTAGCATTCCCTCACAAAGTGGTTGTGATGCTTAAATGAGAAAGGTTGAAAGCACCTAGGGCCATATGGACACTGAGCTCTGGTAATTAACAACAACAATAACAACAGTGATAATGATGTTAATGCCAGAGATCCACAACCCTGAGCAGTCAGAGTCATGGCCAGAAGAAAGTAGAGACATTGAGTGCTGCTAGAGAAAGGAAAGCCATGGTTCATGGGCTCTCAGAGAGACAGTGACAGCCAATCCCCAAGGAGCATGCCTTGCATCATCCCTAGGCGATTGCTTGGTGGCTCAGGCAGCCATTCAAGAAGGCATGGGGATAGAAGGAAAGAATCAGCAGTAGACACTGTTGGCCTTCCTTGCATGGGATGTCTTCAGAGAAGGGGAAGGGGAAGGGGGTGGGCCCACTCAGAGTCTCTAGGGACCAGCTGTACAGTAACAGCCTCTTGTTTCAATTCCTCCCCTCTTGGTATCTAGGCTTGTTTTTGTGGCTGGAGAGGAAAGGCATGGGCGGGGCTCTTCTGTACAGCAGCACCAGGAACCACAAACCCACCCCCGGAGTAAGGGTACAGAATGTCCCCAGACTACAAACCACACCCTTGTGGCTTGGGGAGGCCCCTGGGGCGGGCTGGGGAACTGTCACACTACATTGTTTGAGAGCCCTGTGCCTAGCAACTGACCTGGGATTCCGAGGCACTCAGACAATGTATGTCCCAAGGGGCCAGGACTGAGTTAAAGGACCTCCTGCCAAAGGATCTCCCAGGACCAGGGATCCCTGTGAGTTGAAGAGAGATCCACGGACCCCTGGGAACCTCCTGGGGCCAAATTAGATCTGGAGCTAACCTAGGAGCGCTTCCAACCTAAGGCTACCATGAGCGGACACTCCTAGACACAGCCCAACCCTCCTCCACCCCCCAGCCAATGTAGGGGAACAAATTTGGCCTCTCTCCACCTGTCTGCACGATCCCCCAGGATTCTCAGAGCAGTGAAAGAAGGGAGACAGATGGGACATGTGTGGAGCATGGAAACACTTCCCCCAAGCCTGAAGGGACTTGAAAATGAAAGAAAATTGGGAGGGAGCCAAGCACACGGGAGATGGGGGAAGAAGTTCTAGTTGGATGGATTGGAGGAAGTCCTGCAAAAGCAGGATGAAATTCAGTGGGGGCAAGTGCAAGGGGTCTGCTAGTGACAACATCTAAAAAGATAACTTGTCTCAACACAAATAAACAAGGAAAACACCCATTAAAGAAGGGAGGTGACCACAAGTTGAATGCCAACCAGCGTCAAAATAGAGCGTGGGTCACTTATGTTGGCCACGCTTTCCAAAGTGAAGATCAGGAGACATATTTGATAAGGATGAATGCCCTTATGGGGACACAAGCCTGCGTGTCTGGAACTGACCCTTTACCCCAGCACACCTAGGTCCTAGGCTCACTGAGATCATGCTTCCGTCTGACAGTTTAGTCTTCATCAGCAAGATATGTCCAGAACCTAGAGGAAATGGAGAAGGTTCAGAGGAAGAAAAACGAGATGAAAAATGGGGACTTTGGGCGAAGACCAGTAAAGTAGAGGCCACATGATGAGATGGAAAGCGCTCGGGCCCCAATGTCCGGGAACTGGACACTTAGGACTGGGAAATATCAAGAAAGTTACTTAACCTCTCTGAACTCCAGTTTTCTTGTCTTTAAAACTAGGATGATACTATCTGTCATAAATTTTGTTGTGAAGATGTAATTGATTCCGAAAAGGTAAAGCACCAATCACATGGCAGGTCCTCAGTATACACAAAGCCACTGGTGTGGAGGAGGCAAGGATTCCATGTGAGAGGCGTTTATGAGGCGGCTACTAAGTAGTTGTTACCCCACCTCTGTGGCATCTGGAACAGAGAGCAATGGACTAGGGCTGGAGTAGGAAGGATTTGGTGGGCATGGGTAAGAACCTGCTGACCATCAGAAGTCGCAAGCTGGCAGCTGACAGGCTGAATGCAGCCCTCAGGCATGTTTTGTTTGGCCCGAACAGTGTTTTCCAAAAATTTGAATTTGCTGCCAATCTTTTAAAAAGTGGAAGATTTCCCATAAAAAAATCCAGATTTCTGGCTTCTTTTGAAAACACAGCAAATCTAGCAGCTCTGGACCTGCATGTTTGCCTGACAAGGATGTGGGAAGGGAGTGAGGGTTGCTTCTTTTAGAACAGTGGTTCTCAACCTTCCCAATGCCACGACCCTTTAATACAGCTCCTCATGTTGTGGTGACCCCATAAAATTATGTTCGTTGCTACTTCATAACTGTCATGTTGCTACTGTTATGAATCGTCATGTAAATATCTGATATGGGTTTTCCGATGGTCTTAGGCGACCCCTGTGAAAGGGTCACTCGACCCCCAAAGGGGTCGCGACCCACAAGTTGAGAACCGCTGTTTAGAAGGTCTGTCACATCACATCAGTGCTTCTCAGACTGTAATGTGCAGAGGAATCACCTGGGAAGTCGGTTAACATCCAGAACTGGCCAATCCACGGAGCAGAAAGTGTAGTTATGGTTGCCCACGGTTGGAGGGAGTAGGGAATGGGGAGTGAGATTGCCAGTGGGTATGCACTTTCTTTCGGGGGTGATGAAAATGGAAGCAGGTAGACAGAGGTGGTGGTTGTGTACAATTGTGAGTATATAGTAGACTCTCAGTAAACTGGCACCCATGGGGATTGGTAGATGTTGGATAAATGTCAGTAGACTCTCCATTAACCGGAACTCAAGCAACCGGCATTTTGCTTGAGGTTTTGCCAGTTGCTTGAGAGTGCCGGTTGCTTGAGTTCCGGTTAACAGAGAGTCCACTGTACTAAAAACAATAACAACACTGAATTGTACACGTTTAAATGGTGCCCTTTGTGGTATGTAAATGATAGCTTAAGAAAGCTATTACTTAAAATATGCAGGTGCTGATTCAGTGGGGCTGAAGTTAGGACTGGAGAGCCGTTTCTAACAAGCTCTCCAGGGTCAAGGCTGCTAGTCCCTGGAGGGGCTCTGATGAGCTCCTACAGGGCTGCTTTTCAACCTCTGCCGCCCTTTAGAACCACCTGGGGAGTTTTCAAAACTGCTCATGCATGGGTCCCACACCCCTCAGGATTCTAATGACACTGGTCTGGGGTGAGACCCCCCAAATCAGGATTTTTAAAGCTTCGTCAGGTGATTCTAATTGGCAGCCAAATTCGAAAACTATCGTCTTACATCCTGGCCACTTTTCCCTTACCTGCAGGTGCGTCCTGGGCCGTTGGACCCCCATCCCCGACCTCTGCTCAGACCGGACGCTTGGCTTCCCAGGCTGCCTTCATCCCACCCCAGTCCTGGCATTCTGAACCTCGTATTTCCTCCCCTTCCTACCTCCCCAAGTCCCTTGTTTGTGTAGGTTGTTTCGTTTTCTTGGCTGCCTTTGGGTAAGGACATTTATCAGAGGCTTTTGGAAATTCTAAAGACCTCCGATCCTCCCAGATGCCTTTGGTAAGTAACCCAGGACTCGCCCGGGAGGCACCCCCTCCTTCCCCCGGACTCCCGGCCACGCCTTCGTCTGGCGGCCGCGTGGCGGCCCACATGTCCTCCCGTGTCCCCCCAGTGGAGGCGGCATGGGATAACATGTGCTCGCAGGGGAGGGTGAGGCTGAGGCCAGACTGCCTGGGCTGGGAAGCCGCCTAAGCACCAACCGTAGTGACTCCTCAAGTGGGAGGAGGAGGACGGAGGGAGGGGAAGAAAAGGGGTGGGGCGGGGGAGGGGACTTTGCACCGAGGCTGACTGGGTAATTCAGCATATTGCGTGAGAGCGCCTTAGAGCTGCAGCTCTGAGCAAGGTCCAGACCCTGGCAAGTCATTCCAAGGGAAAAGAGGTTATAACCACAAAGAGACAGAACATTTCGTTCTGAGTGGGAGGAAGACAACTGGGCAAGGCCAATGGAAAGGCCCCCCCCCCCCACAGCCAGCCTTACTTCCACAGGACTGATACCACTTCCCAGATGTTTTAAGCATTAACGTCTTTTTTCCCCCAGTGACTACTTATTTTCTCTGTGCAGTTGGCTTGAATGCAGCTATTTGTGTCCTCCTTTTTTTCAAATGTTTGCTTGTCTCTTTTCCTAGAGATTGGAAAGGATTTAATGAGATTCTACCTAGAAGGTACAGTGCACGCCGGGGAAAAGCTGGTGTTATACCATAGGCTTGATTACTAAGGTGAGGCTAATTGATTTAGTGCTAGGGATATTTTCACACTTAGTTTTGATAACTCCTCTGAAGCACAGGGGCACGTAAATGCCCTTTGGAGGCCTGGTGTACCGTTTGGAGAGCAAACAAAGGCCTCTGGTGAAGGTCACTGCCTGGCCCTGCAAGACCCGCTCTCTTTTCAACACTCTTGAGTTTTGGCCCTTGAATTTTCCGTGTTTGGTGTGAATCAGGGCTCATGGGTGCCTCCGAGAGAGCAATGGAGGATGACAATGCAGTGCTGGGCTCAGGGGCTGCCAGGAAGACTATATGGGAGGTGAGTTTGGAGCTCTTTGTACTTCTAGTTCCTTTCTTCCACCCAAGAGATCACAGAGCCTGCTGGGGAGGGGGCGGAGGCTTGGGAGAGGGCTGCCTGGGGCAGAAGTAGGGGCCCTCAGAGGCCACACTGAAAAAGTGCTGACAGGACAGACCCTCAGGATCTCCTCCGCCCCACTGGCCTAGCCAGCCTGCTCTCTGCCCCTGCCCTTTTCCCTGCTTCTGGTTCCTTTTCCAACAGTAGCACAAGAGATAAAATGTAAAAGATTGAGATACAGGGGGCAAGTGGCTCTGGGTTAGGATGAGAGGGCCTGGGAGAACCGCCATCTATGAAAGAAGGATGGAGTTCCTCAGAGAGGGCTCTGGGACCAGACAATGGTGGCCTGCAGCATGGTAGTTCTGAGCTGTAACCTTGGGAAAAAGAATCTGATGAGGGGCGAGGGAGAACAGAGAGGCACTGGGCAATGAAGGGGGATGATTATACTAGCTAATGTTTATTCAGTGCTTACTTACTAAGCGCCAGATGAAAGGCTAACTGCTTTACATGGCTAATCTCGTTTAATTCTCTTAGCTACCCTAATTACCACCATTGTACACATTGGTAATAGAAATTCAGGCTCAGAGAGGTTGGGTCACTTGTCCAAGGTCCACAGCTAGTGAGGGGAGAGTGAGGCCTAGAACTCAGCTCCATCTGAGTTTAGAGCCATCGCCCTTACCTGGCCTCCCTGCTGATGGCATAATGGCTTCAGAGTTTAACAAGGAAGGTGCTGGCAACTCCATCACAGGCCCTGTGGGACTACTGCATCCCACAGATCCTGAGGCCAGACGTGGGTCATGGGAAAATTCTCACCCCACCCTTTCTGCCCACTTTGCAGCCTGTGGACAAGAGCCCACCCCTGCTTTCAGCCTCTAGTCCTGGCTCAAGCCATGTGCAGATCCACTTGCAGCCACATGGATCATGGGATAGTGGTGTAAACAGCAGACCTTTTAGAATGTTCTTTGGGTTGTCTGATCCTTGCTGCAGTAGGCAGGCCCTTTAGGCCAGGGACAATGAATCACCCGGTCCAGAATGTGTGCATATTCTTGGGAGAACACTGCGTGCTCTGGACCGCTTGCTGCAGGAGCCCGAGGGGAAAGGGAAGTATGCAGCACCGCCCAGTCATGGGGAAGGTAGGAGGGGTTTCTGCTATGGCAGCTGCTCAGCTCCTCCACCTCAAGCTTCACCAATGGGTGCCTCACCTCCTTCCTTTGGCTAGCAGGAGGTCATGGGAGAAATCTCATGATGTTGGGCCCAACCCCGACTTGGAGGCTGCTCCCCTATGGACCCTGAGCATTGAGTCACAACCCACGAATGTATACAGAGTACTGATTTACCATCATCTGATTCGAGGTGGTTTGCTCCTGGATGCCAGCCTCTGTCCCCTGAGTTGCTGTCATAACTTCCAGCCATCCCCCACACCCAACACATTCTCCTCACCACTACTTGAGCCATCTTTCTGAAAGGCACATCTGATCATGTCAGTCCTACTGTTAAAAACCCTTCAGTGGCTCCTTATTACCATCAGGGTGCAAGATAAACATTTTGGTGTGGCATTCAGGGCTGTCATGGTCTGGCCCAATCTTGCTCTCCACCAGCATAGGGATGCTCAATTAAATGTGAATTTCAGATACATAACAAATAAACTTTTAGTTTAAGTATGTCCCTTGAATTGTGTCCTGTATTTTTATTTGTTAAATCTGAAAACCCTACTAGAGCCACATGGCCATTCCTACTGATATAGCCGTACTTCAGGCCTTTGTCATCACTCTCTTTTATGAAGTTACCAGTGTCTAAACTCATTTCTTTAACCCTGGGCTTTCCCTCTTTTAAACCATATTTCCTTCTGCCCCTAAATGTTGCTCACAGGCCATTCCATAACTACCATTGAAGAATATTCTTTACATTTCCCATTCCTGTCCAAATCCTTCCCCACCCTCAAGTTCTTCCTCCCTAATGCTCTCGCTAAGAGTCCTGACAGTCATGCCCTGTCATCTGGGATCTTGACTCACCCCACTGGCCCACCTAACATTTGGTCACATCATGTTTTGCATTGCATCCTGCTGATCTGTGGAGAGTGTATCTTCTCGACTAGATTATAAGGTCCACGAAGGTAGGCATCATGCCTCCTTTTGATTCTCTCCCTCCTCCCATCATCACGTAGTGGGGCCTCAATAAATGTAGATTGGTTGATCAATGGCTTATTTACTCTCTGACAAAACTGTCAGCTCCTCAAGGGCAGTTTCTGGATTGAGCCTTATGCAGTTCTTCTTTGGCTTAACAAACATTTATTGAGCACCAATTCTGAGGCAGCAGCTGTTCCCAATGTGAGGGTAGATACCAAGATGAATAGGATAGTGCCTATGTTCTCAGAGAACACGTGGTCTAGCTAGGGAGTTGTGATGTGTATGAATACCTACAAAGCAACATCTGTTGCTCGATGAATAAAGCATATACAAGGTGCAGAGTACTTACAGAGGTGGAAGTGATGAACAGAAATTGGGAAATGGGATGTTGGAGACATTATAGCAGAAGTTAGGTGTCCTTAGTGGGGTAAGGGGGCAGGTACTGCATTCTAGGCAGGGAGACTGCTGGCACAATGGCATGGAGACAAGAAAGAGCATGGTGCATGTTAGGGAACCATAGGAAGTTCAAGAGCAGTGTCAGGGTGAAGAACCGAGAAAAGTAACAAGAGATGTTTGGATGGTGGATGATGAGGAGCCTTCATGGGTTCCCCATCTCAGCTTTATTGAGCTATATTTGGCATAGATCATTGTGTAAATTTAAGGTAGGTAACTTGATGATTTGATATATTTCTATATTATAAAATGATTACCACTGTAAGGTTAGTTAGCATATCTATCAACTAGTTAACATTTCATTCAAGGCTTTAACTAAGCAGACTTCTGTATTAAGACAAGTAATCAAAGCCAAACAAAAAAGACTACATTGTGCCTGATTCTATTTATATGAGATACCCAGAAAATGCAAATTCATGGAGACAGAAAGTAGATTAGTTGTTGTCTGAGGCTGGGGGTGGGAACAGGAAGTGACTGCTAATGGGCACGAGGGACCTTTTTTGGGGTGATGAAAAGTTACACGACTCTGAATATACCAAAATCATTGGACTGTAAACTTAAAACAGGTGAATTTTATAGTATGTAAACTATGCCTTAAGGTGTTTAAAAATAAGAGATCATCAGTCTGGTTGGAGTGTGGGAAGTGGGTTGGAATGAGGCAAGACCGGGTGTGGTGAGAGCAGTGAAGAAAATTCTGCAATAGTCCAGGCAAGAGTTAGTGAACTCTGGTACTAAGGCAGCAGCAGAGGGGCTGGGGAGGTGGGTTGGAGTCAATAGACATTTAGGAGGTTGAATCAAGGAAGTTTGGTAAACAGATTGCCTGGAGGAGGTAAGTAAGAGAGACAAGAAAATCTGGGGGTGACACTCTGGTTTCTGGCTTTGACAGGTGGGCAGATGGTGGCACCCCCTGACCTCATAGTAATTAGTGCAGTGCCTGGCCTTCAGCACACATCTGTGGACAAATAAATAATTGAGTGAATGGATGAATGAAGTACGTTCATATCATGTCTTGCTCTATTGATCTCTCTCACCTGAAGACTAGACCTCTGGAACTCACTGTACTCGTGTCCATCATTGCCCTTTGGAAGGTATGGAGATTCTGAGGTTTCCAGGTTCTCACCTCTAGAAAAACCCTCACCTTGTTTTTTCCCTTCAGGCCCAGAACCCACTGGGCACACCAGAGATCCCTAGCCTGGGGTGGGTGGAACACTCAGGAATGGATGGCCACTAAGGCCCTAGGAACTCTTGTCATGAACTTAGGACTCCTGTATTATACCATTAACCCCCACCCTCACCCAGACCCTGCCACTCACCCACAAAATCCCTTCCAACCCCCATCAATCAGTGATGTACCCCAAGTCCTAAAGATTCGCTGTGGTGGTAAGCTTCCACTTCAATTCCCACTCGCATCTGTCACCTGCCAGTTCACCTGACCAGTTGTTTCTGTGAGTGTTCTCTTTGGACCACCACCCTCACAATGATGTGTGGGATGTTTATTAAACATGCAGATGGCTGGACCCCATGCCTGACCTACTCAATCACAATCTACAGGACCGGGTCAGAGGAAAGAGTGGGTTCTACATGTTTCAGAAGTTCCCTGGATAGTTCTGAGACCCAGCGATGTGAGAGCTGCTGTGGCAGAAAATGTGAGCATGGATTAGGGGTGCTTATGAGCTTGCCACTCCAGCACACAACACCAAGTAGCCACTCGATGGACAGAGAGCCTTCCTCAACAGGAAAGCCCTCCTTTCCTGATGCTCATCTTTTCATCAAGAAAGGCCCTCCTGCTCCACCACTAATCAGATTACCCTCTTACACAATTGTCTGCCCCTCTTCCTTTCCACGGGACAATCAGTGCTCAATTGCTCTTTCCTCTGTCCTCCCAGGCACTTAGTACAGGCTGATATGCATGAGAGTTGATTGTTTACCTGTGAGCTTTGCAAGAGCACAGCTCAAGTCTAGGAAGATGAATGCCATTAGACTAGCAGAATCTAGGACAGGGCTAGGTACACAGCAGGTGCCCAACAGATACTTGGGGGATTCAATCACTAATGAAATAACACAAGCTAAAGTCTTGTTATTGGCTTTAGGAGTGACCCTGTTGCAAGTCTTCCAACAGCATATTTGCCCTCCTGGCTTACTTAACAGTGAGGTCAATAGGTCAACATCACTGGGTTAGAGCTCCAGAGAGGATGGGGACATAGTGACCAGGCTAAGGAGCTGTGGGGCTGGCACTGTGGGCTGCTCAGGCTAGTAGGGAGCTTCATTCATTCATTCTTTCATTCATTCAATTTTTAGTGGGCCCCTCTTATGTGCCAGTCCCTGCACAAGTTACCAAAAGTAAAATGGTGAATAGGACAGATAAAGTCTCTGCCCTCACAGAACTTACAGTTTAGTGGGGAAGACAGACATTAAAGAATGACAGTTGTGAGAAGTGCTGTGAAGAAAAAGAGCAGTGTCCAGTGAAAGTGTATGTAACAGGAGAACTGGAATGAGCCTGGCAGGAATGGGGGTGGGGAGATGCTATTCAAGGACCGTTTGTGCAAGGAAGTGACCTTGAACCAAGACCATAACATGACTAAGAGTTAAATAGGTAAAAATCTACGGGCGTTCCCTGGTGGTGTAGTGGCTTAGGGCTTTTGCGCTGGCACTGTCAGCGCTGCGGCCTGGGTTCGATTCCCGGCCGAGAAACTACCCACATACCCCTTCTCCCCCCGCAAATTAAAAAAAACAAAAACAAACAAACAAAAAAAAACTAGGGGACAGCATCTCACGCAGAGGGTAAGCCATGTGAGTACCTGAAGTGGTTACAAGCTTGGCGTGTTTGAGTAACATGCAAGACATGGTGTGGCTGGAAGAGGGATTGAGGGGGTGGGAGTCAGAAGATGAGACTAGACAACTAGGTTGGGGCCTTGTGGATAAGAGTAAAGAGTTTGCATTTTATTTAAAGGTGGGAAGTAGTACAAACTAATTAAAGTTTTAAACAGTCCCCTGGCTGCCGCATTGATACGGATTGAAACAGGACAGAAGTCGAAGCATAAAGACAAATCAGGAGGTTTGGATCATGACTTGGCCTAAAGTGGTGGCTTGGAGATCTCAATGAAGAAGTTCAGCCCATACATTTTATAGATGAGGAAACTGAGGCCCAGAGAAGCGGAATGGTCACCCTATCTCCTGGTCCTGTTCTCTCACAAGAGAGAGGTTAACAGAATGAAGCAGAGAAGGCAAAGTGGATAAATATACTCATATGTGAGCTTCGGATGTTGTGGTATATGATGGTGGGTTGAGGAGGAAATTTTTGGATGGAGACAAGAAGACAGCATACATTTATTGTGTTTTTAATATACCAGAGTAGGATGAATTCACTGATGACTTGGGGGCACATATCAAGATCTGGAAGCTGACGCAGATGCTTGGACTGGGAAGGAAATGAAATGATTCTGATATCCATTTTCGGGGTGCTCTGTAGTTCCACTGCCTAGGGTTGCAGGGAAGCCAGCAGCAGCCCTCAGTTGCATATCCCAACCCTGTTTAGTCTGGCTGTTGCCCAGCCAGGAGCTACATACTTACTGGGTAGTTCTTTCCAGGTTCCATAGTATAATGAAGTGCTGAGCTGGGCAGAACTCCCAGTGCTCCTTGGTCTCAGAGCAAGCAGCAACCTCATGCAGGGACACGTGAGGTCAGGGGGACGGTGCCACACTCCTGAGCTTGCATGGCATTGGCTTCTCTTGGACACACCATTTCAGTGGATGGCCAATCAGAAGAGCCACAGCATACTTCCCACCCCCCCTTCACTTGTCCTTGTGAAAACCACAGAACTTCCCGCCACAAAGTGAGCTGGAGAGAGAAGTTGCTTCCCTTCCCTGCCCCACACCCAGCTCAAAAGGCCTTGGGGAGAGGGATCGGGCTCACAGCCCAAGGAGGATGAATTCTCCGCTTCCCAAAGTGAAACATTTTCTCTTTGAGGAGAGCTCAGTGGACAACCAATTAGGGAGAAGTGACACCAAATGAGTGGTCAATCAAAGCTTTACTGAAATAGCCTTTGGTATAGATAATCATGAAGATAATCCTAAACAGGAAAATTCTTCCAGGGCAGCACTGATGCCCACAGACCTGAGCTTCAGGAGGTCAGACCTCACTTCACTACTGCAACCATCTACTTTGGGAGTGATATTCTTTGGGCAAGTATGGCACCATGGTGGATTTAAAAGGATTAGGGAAACTTTTCTCATCCTGCTTCTTTCATTAACAATTTGGAAAACCTCCCTCTAGGTCCACTTCCCCATCTAGAAAATGGAGTCTGAGTAAATAGTTTCCAAGATCATTTCTAGTTGGGACATGCTAGGAGCCTAATAGCTGCTATGCATGAGATGCCAGGCTTAGCATTTTACATTCCTCATCTCATTTAATCCCCACAAAGACTCCTCTGAGGTAGATAATATTTCATTCCCCCTTCACTTTACAGATGAGGAAATGAGGCTCAGAGAGGTTAAGTGACTTACCCCAGAACACACAGCAAAGGACAGAGACTGGATCAGAATTCAGGTCTGTCTGATCCCACACCCCACAGTCGTAATTGCTTCTGTAAGCAGTGACTTTATAGACTCTACTACATCCAAATGGCTCTTGAAGCCTTGACAAACTGGGAATGCCCATGAGAGAAAATGACCACACCTCCCCATTTTACACTTGGAGTGCCAACCTGACATGTTGGTGGAAGCAGGTGGACACTTTGCTGTTGTGAACTGAGGGGTCAAGAAAAGGCCTGTTTCAGTTAGCTTTTGCAATGGTGCCATGGTGAGTGTCATGGGTACCCAGGGCAAAGCAAGAGGGCACTGCCAGCTAGGAAAGTTGGCAGGAGTGCCTTATGAGGGCATCACCTGCTTTAAAGCCTCAGATCCTTTCCTTGGGTTCTGGAATATCTGATTAATACTGGACAGGTTCTTAAGTCTGTACTCTAATGAGGTTAATGTGGGCAGGGGAGTCTAGTGAAAATTTAATAGACAACTATAAAATATTTCACAGATTCTGTCTGCAGAAGTTCTTTTGAAGGTCTGCACAAAGCTGCAAGGGCTGCTTGGAACTCTCCATCCAAAAAATAATTAGCCTTCCTCGTTTCTGGAGAATGATGCAATCTGTTTATGAAATGCCTAAATTAAAGGGAGAGGATACAGTGCAGTTGGGGGTTTTCCACCATAATTCATCTGAGGCTCTCGGTCAGGGAAATTCGAGCCTAGGGCTGACTCTGCTTCCTGACCACTTCCTGTTTCCAGGCTTCCTCCAACCCTGTGCCTCTAATAAGTTCAGTTTGTTCAGAGTTCAGCTTTCATTAACCCTTTGAAGTCTGGGTGGATACATCACAGTTAAAGTCCACAAATCACTTAATGTACATCAAAGACTCGCCAAGAAAGTAATTGTTGCAGCATGGATGCTTCTATTGTAAGGATCAAATGAGATAGTGTGTGTGTGTGTGTGTGTGTGTGTGTGTGTGAAAGCACTTTGTGATCCTTGAAGCACAGTAAATTACTTTTATTATTATTTTTCTCAATAAGGTGGTTTATTTATTTACAAGATGGATGCCTGTTCTCATTAGGGGCCTTTAAATAAACCAAATTGGTACTTGGTGAGCCTGGAAAGGTACTAAACTTTCCTTGTATTTCCTCCTGTATTCCTCAAGCTAATTGACCCTTGATTAAGAACCTTCTGACAGGCCTGTCGCCTTGTGCGCTTGGAGGCAGTGTAATTTGCTTATTTTTTGTCCTCAACAAGGAATGTGAAGGACACAAGGTGCAGGAACATTTTCAGCACTGTAGGACTTGAGTTTGTCCATGCTCCACCTGGGATCGGAGTTCTCACGGGACAGGATTGTGTATTGAGTGGCCGAGGGGCCTTCATGGGCGATGAGATGGATCAGTCACAAACCAAAACACGTTAGCTAGGAAACAGAGTTAGTTCATGTTCTGAAAAGACCTTTTTCCCAAAAATGCCTGAGGTGGCTCTCATACATTACTGCTGAGAAAAAAAATTTGATACAACAACTCTTTGGAGGGGCGTTTGACAATACTCAAAAAATTACATGTGCATTTACCTTTTGACTCACCAATCCCATTTCTAATGTTTCACTGTCATAATACACCTCCAATCATATGGAAATACATATGCGTAAGGTTATTCATTATGTTGTTTATAATTGTGATATATTTGAAACTACCGAAATGTCCATGCATAAGAGAGTGATCAAATAGACTTTGGTACAACCACAGAATGGAATACTCTGCTGCTGTAAAAAAAGAATGAAGACACCTCTTATGAACTGATAGGGAATGATTTCCATGATATATTGGAAAGTAAAAAAACAAAAAAAAAGACAAAGGGAAAAAATATATCTGTAGTATGCTTTCTTTTGTGAAAGAAGGAAGGAAAGTGAGAAAATACAGATATGTTTGTTCATTTGTAGAGAAAGAAATACAAGGAGAATAAACTAGAAACTAATGGAATTGGTTACCTACAAGAGTGAGTGGGAACAGTGCACAGTAGGTTCTCACTAGACATTTCCTAAGAATGACATACAGGTGCTGTAGAAGACAGTAGAGGGAATGGTGGATTCAGCATGGGAGTATCAGGAAGTTTCTATTGCTGTCTTAAAAGGCAAGTATGTGGTCAACAGGCTGGGTGACCATAATGGGAAGATTATTCCAAGCAGAGGTAACAGTTATGAGCAAAGATCCAGAAGAGGATGAAAAGTGACTGGAGCATTGGGTGGTAGAGGACTATTGTGTAAGAAGGCTGGTGAGGGCAGCCAGGAACCAGAATGTGGCCTTCTTTTTCTGCAATGGTAGGGAGTTTGAATTTTATTCTAAGTGAGATAAGAAGCAATTTTGAGCAGAGGAGTGATCCATGCCCTTTTATGCTGCATCAGTCCCTCTGGCTATAATGTGGGGTATGAACTGAAGGGGAACAAAATGGAAGCAGGGAGACCAGTCAGGAGGCTACTGCAGCCGTTCAGGTGAGAGAGAATAGTGGCTTGAATCAGGAAAGCAGTAGTAAAGGAGTGGTCATGTTATGGATAGATTTTGAAGGTACAGTTGTTGGGACAAACTAATGGACTGCATGTAGGAAAAGGTGAAGGAGAAAGAGGAATCTGGGATAATTTCCAGATTTCTGGCTTAAGTAATTTGATGACTGGTGGAGCCATCCAACAAGGTAGGGAACACGATAGAAAGAACAAAATGTATGGGGAAAGGTCATGAATCGTCTCACATATGTCAAGTGTGAGGTGTCAGTGTGACACCCAGCCATTGTATGTATAGGTCTGAGGCTCAAGGCTGAGGTCCAAGCTGGTGCTGTAGATATGGGACCATATAGAACAAGCTTGTTTAACCCACATCTCATGGGCCACTCGTGGCCCATGATAGCTTTGAATGCAGTCCAACACAAATTTGTAGGCTTTCTTAAAACATTACAAATACTATCTACAAACTTTTTTTTTTTTTTTAGCTCATCAGCTATCATTAGTGTTAGTGTATTTTATGTGTGGTCTAAGACAATTCTTAGACTGTGGTCCAGGGAAGCCTAAAGGTTGGATACTGCTGATCTAGAAGGGTTTTGAAAAGATGAGGCTAGAATGTGAGAGGATATTATTACTGTGAGAAGAAAAGAGATCTGGGGACAGAGTCCTGAGGAACACTAATGTGAAAGAGGGACAGAAGATAAAAACTCTGAGGGTGGCTAAAAAGCAGTGGTAATAGAAATAGGAGGAGGACTAGGAGAAAAGAGGCCAGGGGGAGAGAGCTCTAAGGAGAGGGTGCTCAGGAGTGCCCAGGGCTGCAGTGGGGTCCCTAAACTGGGAGCTGAAAACTGTCCATTGGATCTCGCTTCACTTCTGATTTTTGAGCTGATGAGAGGAGGGGTGAAGCCAAATTGCAGAGACAGCTTAATGTGGCAGAAGTAAGAAAGTGTAGTGACTGAGTGGGGCTTTTCTTCAAATACCTTTTGACTGGAAAGGGAAAGAGTGAGGTAAGGATGGCTGCTAGGAGAGGAGGGGTACAGGGCTGGAGGAGAGTCATTATTATAAGGATGAGACAAGGAAGCCCATTTTAGTTGTAGAGAGAGTCAGTAGACATGCA
The DNA here is from genome assembly GCA_004026885.1 of Lyroderma lyra. NCBI lineage: Eukaryota > Metazoa > Chordata > Mammalia > Chiroptera > Megadermatidae > Lyroderma > Lyroderma lyra. The sequence goes on from PVJL010001409.1 coordinate 147,428, forward strand.
AACTGAAAACCCAGGGGAAAAAATGGAACTATCCAGTAGAATCAGGTTGGCATGCAGAGGCTGGCGAGAAGTAGGGTTGAGCAGGAAAAGGCAGACCTCTCTCTGAAGGGTACTGTCTCATGAAATAATTTTCAATGTGAAGGAAGCAATGAAGATCAAATTATCCATGCATATGCTGTGGCTCTTTGCAAACTTGAAACGTGCAGGTGTGTTAATTCAAATAGAACCCTGGGCTTTGGTCACAGGCATCTGGAGGGGGGCAGTGTTGATGGAGAAGCTGCTTGCCTGCTGCCAGCTGCAAACAATGCATTCTTCAGACGTGTCTGTACAGACTTAAACACAGTTTAATGCACACATGGGAGCCTATGATATTAATCAAGGTAAAAAGTCTCCCTTAAAACAAATTATAAGCCATTACAAATAATAAATAGTACCTAATTAATGGGTTTGCCAATTGTTCTTTCCTGCTCTGGACTTTGGCCAGGAGGTGGAGGGCTGAGGACAGGGCGGGGTGGGGGGAGGCCCCAGGTTCATTTCCTGGTTCTCACCAGTGCTGAAGGTTCAAAAGTACTGGGCAGGAGTGAGGCCTTGGTGTGGCATCAGGACGAACTTTTATGAAGCAGAGAGGCCCACTGGTCATAGAGTTTGTGCTCCAAAGGCAAAGGACTTGGGTTTAAGACATTCTGTCCGTTTGCAGACAATGGAGCCTGTAAGTCTTTTCAGAAGGGCTCATGCAGGTCATTGTCTCCATGAAAAACAATATGCTACCCTTGCTACATGGCATGATATATATTGGTCAGAGAAGCAAAACATTATGTTTGGGTCCAGGCTTGTTGTGTGACTTTAGTCGAATAGCTTCTGCTCTTTGGGTCTCAGGTGCTCTGTCTGCCAAATAAGTAGATTGGACAGATGATCTCTAAGGGATCTGCCCTCCCAACATTTCATGTTTATTGAAATTAATTAATTGTTTAAATAATGTACCCTGCCCACATGCAGGCACTATCCCCTCCACTATGGACATCCAGCACCAGAATGGTACATTTGTTCCAATTAGTGAACCTACGTTTACATGTCGTTATCACCCAATGTCCTTAATGTACATTTTGTTGGTTTGGACAAATCTGTAATGGCATGGATCCACATGTCATTACACTATCATACAAAATAATATCACTGCCCTAAAAATTCTCTGTATTCCACTGATTCATTCCTCTTTCCCCTCAGCCCCAAGCAACCACTAATCTTTTTACTCTCTCCATAGTTTTCCCTTTACAGAATATCATATAATTAGAATCATACTGTAAGTTGGCTTTTTAGATTGGCTTCTTTCACTTAGTAATATACACTTAAGTTTCCCCCATATGTTTCTAAGGCTTGATCATTTCTTTTTGCTGCTGAATAATATTTATTTGTCTGCATGTACCACTGTATATTTATCCATTCACCTACATCTTAGTTGCTTCCAAGTTTTGGCAATTATGAATAAAGCTGCTATAAACATTCATGTGCAGATTTTAATGTGGGACATAAGCTTTCAACTCCTTTGGGTAAATACTAAGGAGCACAAAGGCTGGATAACATGGTAAGAGTATCTTTAGTTTTATAAGAAACCACCAACCTGTCTTCCAAAATGCTGTACCATTTTGCATTCCCACCAGCAATCAATGAGACTCCCTGTTGTTCCACGTCTTTGCTAGCATTTGGTGTAGCCAGTGTTGGATTTCGGCCATTCTACTAAGTGTATAGTGTCATCTTATTGTTTGAATTTGCATATGATGTTGGACATCTTTTTGCATGGTTACTTGCCATCTTCTTGGTATCTATTCAGACGAAGTGTCTGTTCAGGTCTTTTTCCATTTTAAAAATTGGATTGTTCATTTTCTTATGGTTAAGTTTTAAGAGTTCTTTGTATATTTTAGATAACAGTTCTTTTTATCAGATGTGTCTTTTGAAAATGTTTTTTCTCAGTTTGTGGCCTGTCTTCTTATCTTCTTGGCAGTTTCTTTAACAGAGCACAAGTTTTCAATTTTAATAAAGTCCAGCTTATCAATTATTTTCCACATATTGTACTTTTGGTGTTGTATCATTGCTATGCTCAAAGTAGTCTTGGTTTTCTCCTACCTTCTAGAACTCAATATTTTCATAGTTTTACATTTTGCATTTTTGGTCTATGATCAATTTTGAGTTGATTTTTGTGAAGAGTGTAGGATCTGTGTCATTTTCTTTTGCATGTGGATATCCAGTTGTTTCAGCACCATTGATTGAAAAACCTATCTTTGCCTAGGGGCTTATATATTTTAATGATGTTCCAAACATCCAGCTTTTGGTTTTCTCTATTTTTTTTCTATTGATTTCCTATTTTCAATTGTATCACTTTCTGCTTTATTTTTTATTATTTATTTTCTTGTGCATACTTTGAGTTTAATTTGCTATTCATTTTTTAGTTTCCTAAAGTAGAAGCAGATTACACCTTCTTCTCAAGCATACACAGAACATTCACCAAGATAGATAACCTTCTGGCTCATAATACATACCTTAACATATTAAAAAGAATAAAAATAATACAATGTCTGCTTTCAGACTACAGTGGAATTAAACTAGAAATCAGTAACAGAAGGCTAGCTGGAAAACTCCAAAATATGTAGAGATTAAAAAACACACTTCTAAATAACACGTAGGCGAAAGAAATCTCGAAAAATTTTAAAGTATTTTAACTAAATGAAAATAAAAATACAATTTATCAATATGCATCCCAATAAGTCTAACAATAAAAATGAATTAAAAAAATATTTGCCAAAGGCAGTGAAAGCATGCTTAGAGGGAAATTTATAACATTGAATAATTACTTTTCACCTCCACTGGCCAAAAGTACAAGGGAGGTTTTCCAATATTCACTCTGAAGACATGGTTGAGCTCCTGGAAATAAATATTTCACAAAAGGTTGGTGGTCTCCCTCTGACGGGATCCCCTGGCATTATTAAATCTCAGATTTGTCCACACTTGCCACCAGAAATTCTTCAAGACAATTCAGGCTTTCCTATGCTGGTACTAGTTGCTACAGAGGTTTCTCTGCTCTTGGGTTTCTGCTCTTAAGTTATGATTCTTTTTATCTCCTTGGTTGTCTTTCCAATTTGGGGGGCAGCATTTTGTCCTTTGACCTCCCTTCTCTTATGGATCTAAGCTTTTTAATTGTTGTTCAATGGAGTGGTGATGTCTAAGATACTCACATGCCAAGCTGCAGACCAGAAGTCTCTATCTTTTTTTTCTATATGTTTATTTATGGTTTTGTCTCCCTGACTATCTATCCTCTGAGCTCTCTGAGAACAGGAACCTTACCTGTCTTATTCATTTTATATCCTCATTGCCTAGTATTGTGCCTGACACACGGCAGGTGCTCAACACTCAGTATATATTTCATGAAAATAAGGGGCCCCTGGGAGTCAGGAGGCCTGTACTGTGTGAACTTGGGAGAGTCCCTTTCTCTTTTCCAGCCTCAGCTTTCTCACTATTTGATGTGGTTCTTGTTTGGTGATTTATTGGCTGTTTCCCTCTGGTTGAATATAGGCTCTATAAGATCAGGAACATCATCAGTCAGAATGCCTGGCACAAAACAGGTTCTCTCTTAACACTTGTTGAATGAAGAAACGGTGACTGAGTCTCCAGCAGGAGGGGCTTGCCTTGGTAATTTGATGGCAGGGTTTTCTGGAAACTTTCCCTTTCCCATCCCCTGAGGGGGTGCCTGTCTGGGCTAGTTTCATAGACTCCTAAGAGAGCTTAATGGCTCTCCAGCAGAGGAACACAAATAGGTCACATGGGTTAAGATGATCAGAATGGTATGGAAAAACAACTTGCCGAACTGTGCAACTCAGCACTTTCCCTTCGTGTCAGCCAGAGCACAGTCTGTGTTTCAACAAGTGTTTCTGACAACAATTAGAAACTTGATGTGGAGCCCTTCAAAACCACATAGACTTAGATCATGTGACCGAGTCCTTGCTTTTGCCAAGAAGTGGGGTGTGCAACTGGGAGAAGAGAATGCAGTTATTTACTAGTTTCTTCCTAAGGGCAAAAAAACAGAATGTTCAGTATTCATGGGAGAGGGAGGAGTTCTGTTCTGCCTGAGGAATTTGTGCTCACTGGATGGGCAGGGTCAGGTGACCAACTTCTGTAGCCAGGCACTAGAATGGGCCCCGTCCAGAGGCAGGGGAACTGGGTGATATGGGGTAATTTTCACCCACAGAAATCTTTTAGCTCTGCAAAAGAGTACATGCTCATAGGAAATAACCCTTTCACATTAACATCTTCTCAATGAGCCTGCCTGTGTTGAGGATGAAGTTGAAGTGTGGGAGACAGTGGTGATTGGTGGCGTGAGGCTGAACTAGATGACTCCCAAGGCCTCTCGCAGCCCCAAGATTTAAGGAGTCTGTGCTGGTTCCTTTTCCATCCACTAAAATCTAAGATGATCTTTTCTGGAATTTTTAAACATTTTATTTATTCCTATTAGTTTCACATGTGTAAGAGAACATAATGCTGAGACATTTATAGTCCTTATATCGTGATAACCCCAACAGGTCTATTTCCCATTTGATGCCTTACACTGACTATATTCCCTGTGCATCCTGTGGATATGTATGAATACACACACACACACACACACACACACACACACACACATATATATATATACACATTCATATATCTATATGTGTGTGTGTGTCTGTGTGTCTGTGTGTGTATTTATTTATTTATATGGTCTGACAATTATGTTCACAAACCCATCCTAGAAAAAGTGCTACGTACCTCATTGCTGAATATCATTATGATCGCCTTCCAAGTACTCCCCTTGGGAAGCTGTGCACCAATGCCAGTGCCTAGTCCACCCTTGAAAGTAATTTTAGAACTCTTTTTCTGGAATGGCCATCAGAGCTGTCATCATCCCCCAAATCTGACAATTAAGTTCATGAACTTGCCACCATGTGCTTACATTGGCAGCACTGTACAAACAACTCAGTAAGGTGTCATACTAGTGATACATATATTAATAGTTAACATTTAATATTATTTTATATTATTTTCAGGTGTACAGCACAGTGGGTAGGCATTTATATAATTTATAAGGTGCTCCCCTTGAGGGGTCCAGTGTCCATCTGACACCATGCATAGTTTTTTCGATATTATTACCTATACTCCCCATACTGCACCTCACATCCCTAAAACCACTATGTGTATGCCAGTTTGCATTTCTCAATCCCTTCACCCTTCCCACCAATCCAACACCATCAGTCTGTTTTCTATGAGTCTGTTTCTGTGTGACTTGTTCATTTATTCTGTTCTTTAGATTCCACATATAAGTGAGATCATGTGATATTCTTTTTTTCTCAGTCTTATTTTGCTTAGCATAACTTCTAGTTCATCCAGGTTGTTGCAAATGGTAAGATTTCATTCTTTTTATGACCATGTAATACTCCGTTGTGTAAATGTACCAAAGTTCCTCTGGAATTGTGACTTTGGATATTGGAGTTCTAAATTTGGACCTGGAGCTGCCTATTTTAGGGATCACTTTCCCTTTTGCCTCCATAAAAAACATTTAAGATCATAGTCTGGACTCCCAGTTTCTGAAATTTTTCTGTTGAGAGGCTTCTTGGGTTATCTCCTAAGACCCATTTGATGGGCAATTCTAGGAAGACAGTGCTACAGTAGCAGAGACCCCTCTCCCCACAAGGGTCTGTTCTGTTCCCAGAACACATGGTCACACTTGCCAGCCAGCTCTGGTCCACTGGAGTAGGCAGTGGTCACAGATCCTTTTGTGATGGATTTCTCTATGCCCTCTTCCTCTTTTCTTCTCTATCCTTCTCATCTCTCAATATCCAAACACTTGAAGAAGAAACTGCTGGTTGCTTAACCAATCATCCATTTTTCTCTTCCTTAAAAAAAGGAAACTTGAATTTGAGGATGACAATCTACCCAGTTAAAAAAGCCTCCTTAAGAGGAGTGGCCACACTAAGTTCTAGCCAATGAAATGTAAACAGAATTATTGTGTAGTATTTCTAGGAGGCTTCCTCAAAAAGAAAGAGTAATTTTTCTTCCTCTTCCTTCTTTCTGCTGTCTGGATTGTGGTTACAGTGGCTGGAAGTTAAGCGGCCATCGTGAACAATGATACAACATGCTAAATATGGTGGAGCAGTAACTTGGACGAAGTACGGGTGACTGGTGACTTTATAGTGTCACTCAATCAACCCTATACTGCCTATCTTTAAACTTCTCTTATGGTAGAGATAAACTTCTATCTTTTAAAAGCAGCTGTTACTATTTTTTTTCTGTTATTGCAACCAGAGCTAATTCTAAGTAATACTATACCCCCCTCCTTAAAATGAGACTGTGCCTTGACAAGTAGCTCCAGATAAAAGAGTGGAGTTTTATGGGTTAAAATAAGAATATGGAGAAAAGTGAGCCTTTAGAATATCTTAAGGGATAACAGTGGGAATTTCCCTAAGCAAGAAACATAGGAATACCACTAAGCTGTATGCAGTTTCCCTTAATGATAAACCCCATGAAAACCTGCATCACAGCTCTCTGATTTGCCACAGTATCCTTAATGCCTAGCCTGGTGTCTACACATAGGACAGGCTCAATTAAAAATTGCTGAAAGAATTAACAGTTTGTTCCTTTCATAAATGACATAATTAAAACTTTGGGAAAGCTGTCCCCTTGTCCCCATCCAAAAATGTCTTCCCCAACTCACCATCACCTGCCACAACATCTGAAACTCACATTTATTTACTGATTAACCTGTGACAGATACTGTGTTTAGCTCTGAGGATGTAGTGGTGAGCAAAGCAGGTAGGGTTCCTGCTCTCAGGGAGCTTTTGTTGCAGTGAGGCAGAATTAACAAACAAAAATGTGTGAACTAGTGATTACAATCTGGGATAAGTGCAAGTAGAGAAACAATATGGGGGAAAAGTCTTTAGACAGGGGCATAGGCGAAAGCCTCTCAGAGGAAAGGAGTCACCTGAAGGATGGGAACAAACAACCATGCAAATGGTGGGAATATGCAAACGGTGGTAATCACATGCACAAAGGCTCTGAGGTGTGTTTAAGGAATGAAAGCTCAGTGGGGCTGAAGCTGGGTAGCAGTGGGGGTGTGATGTGCCAAAAGCCTGAAGAGGTCATAGAGGGCAGATCAGGTAGGTATCTGCAGGCTGTAAGAAGGAGTTTGGACTTTATTCTAAGTACAATGATAAGCCTTTGATAAACTTTAAACATGGGAACACCAGGATATGATTTTGCATTAAGGAAGTCACTCTGGCTGCTGTGTGGTATTGGACAAGGAGTGGTGTTTAAGCAGGGAGACCAAGGTGTGAGGCTTTGTCTCCGTGTGAGAGAGGAGGATAGCTTAGACCAGGTAGTGGCAGTGGGGCTGGAAAAAGGTAGAGGGACTTGTAGGTCAAGTGGACCACACTGGGCAATGGATTGGCTGTGGGAGCCACTGAGAAGGGAGGAATCAAGGTTTCTGGTTTGAGCAGCTGTGTTGGTGCCTTCCACTGAGATGAAACTTAGTGTGGGTCAACACTTTGATTTTGATCATGTAGATATTGATCACGTACTAGTGAAACATACAAATGGAGCTCTCATGGAGACAGTTCGAATATGTGAGTCCAGAGCTCAGTGGAATGTTTAGTACCGGAAATATAAATTTGGGCATCATTAGCAAGGTGATGTTGCTTAAGACTTTGGAATAGATGAAATCCACAAGGGAGAAAGAGTGTAGAGAGGGTAGAGCAGAAGTCCAGAGGGACTCCAGCTGTTAGAGAAGGAGAGAGTGCAAAGGTGACTGAAAATAGGATTATTTGTATACTGCCCACTATCCCCAACAGAAGGTTTTACAGTTTGAGGAGGCTGGTTAATAGTACTTCTTGTTTTCTGCCTGAAATCAGAATCAACCAAGAGAGACATACACATGACTCAGGCCAGACATAAGAATATTGCCTTTATTCATGATGGAGCTGCTTGGAGAAAGAGGAGTCAAATTGCTTATAAACAGGCTAATATGAGCAGCCTGTCTCATCTGCTATCGCCTCATGGAAACATAAAATGAGTCCCAAGAGCATAGAGTTGCTGTCTGACCTGGTCAGTGCCTAGCAGAGTGCCTGGCACAAAGTAGGTACCAATGTTTGTTGAATGAATGTATCTGGATGTCAGGATTGAGACAGTCCTCACAGATAATCCAGGAATCACCTGGGGAGTTTAAAGATGCCTATGCCCAGGTTACAATCCCAGGCTGATTTTATCAACATTGCTGGGGATGGGGTTCAGGTATCAGTACCTCATTAAACTATCTCTAGGTGATTCCAACACATAACCAAGGATGAGAATAATTGCTCTTGTCCAACCCCTCAATTTACAGATAGGGACACTGAAGCCTGAGGAAAGCGGGTCACCTGTAACGCTGGAGGATTTGTCCTGGCCCCACTGCTGACCGTGTGAGTGGCTAGACAAGCTTGTTTCTATCTCTGGGCTTCAGTGTCCTCCTGTAGGGAGTGAGGAGGTTGGCACAATTTTGGCCTAATGGCATGTTACTCTATTTTCTGATTCCAAGTGTGACTTAACTCACTGGAACATCACTTGTGCCTCAAGATGCTTCCGCACAGTGCTTAGGTTAGTTTTGCATTTAAATGACCAAGTTCTATATTGCAATGGGCAGCAAAGAAGAGATGTTTGGGACAGTTCAGGACCCACAGAGCCAGTCTGTGCTGGAGAATATGTCCTCTTTTTTCTTAGGTGATCGCAGCAACAAGTTCATTAGCTGAAAAATAGTGGAGGAGCCAGCTGAGGGAAGTGCAGTGGGCTGGGGCACCCTTTCTGCTCACACTCCTCCTCTTCTAATTCTTGTCCTCCCAGGCCCACCCCCTCCAATTTAGTTCTTTGTCATTTCTTTCTTCTCCATTTATGTGCATCAGCCACAAGACTTTCAAAGGCCAGCCTGTTCCCTCTGCAACCACAAGTAGTTCATGAGATTAAAGGCTGGAAAATAAGGCTGTAGGTGATTCCTTCCTCTGCAAAATTACATGAGATGTTGTGACCCTCAGCCATGTGTTGGTCTTTAAGTGATCGTGGTAAAAACATTACAGCATAGGTCATGTGGATCCAGGAGATACATTCATTACTAATGTGTGCTAAAATGTGAAAGAAAAATTTAAAAACACACTGCAAATTGATGGCTTAAACATTATGGCTGAATATTAGTCATGTACAAACTTGCAGCAAGTCATGACCTTGAACCTATGCACCCGATATATGTAACAATATTTAAGAAAAGAGTTTGTGTCTTTCAGATCAGCCACGACCTCCACAGGGTTAAAAGTGGCGGTTTCTTTAGCATCTTGATATTAACTCAGTGTGAGGATAAACAGAATCTGGGGGCTGGAAGGGAAACTGAGGGCTCCAGCAAAGAGGAAATGTGTACAAGTCTCACAACTATGGAGTTCTTCCAGTTCTAGGTACTTATTAAGCACTTGGCTTGGAAATGATCCTAGGTAACCACTTTGTTATGCAAATTGGAACACTTAGGTCTAGAGACAACAATGCCTTGCCCAAGGCCATGTAGCTTGTTAGCCAAAGACAAGGACAACACACCATGACTTCTGTCCCCTCTTCCTAGAATAATTCAGTTGCCTCAGTCTTCCCCAAAGTGACCTTTAGGGACTAGTTTAATTTTAGATGCTGGTGGGGCTTGTGGTCAGGACTAGGAAGAGGAAATGTCAAAAAGAATAGATAAGAAGATATAAACGGAGAAAAGATCATAATCCTCAGTGTCCCCTTGGGGTTTTTCCTATGTCTCTATGACACCTCTGCAGCTGGCCCTTCCTCCTCCCTTACATGGCCTCATTGTGGGGAGCCTCCCAGGGGCTTGCAAGGTTCTAGGCCTGCTACTTGGCCCCCTCTGCACCCACTTCCTGGGGCACATAGCTTCTCACATCACTTCTGCTCCTGTGACACGCAGACACACTGCCTCTGGTGCTCTAGCCCTGGACTTCACATTTCATTTCACGGCTGGTTTGGGGATATTTTCTTATGTATATGTGCTTAGCTCAGATGGAAATCAAAATTGGAATTAATTTTCCTTCTGACAATCTGCAGCCTTTTTCTACACCTGTTTCCTTCAGTACTTTTGTCACCTCTCCCAATCCTCCAGACTCACACTTTCATGTTACCAGAGGCTGGGGAAAGGTGGGAATGGGGAGTTGGTGTTCAATGGGCATAAAATTTCTGTTTGGGAAAATGAAAGACTTCTAGAGATGAACGTTGGTGACGGTTGCACAACAATGTGAATGTACTTAATGCCACTGAACTGTACACTTAAAAGTACTCTGACCATATGTCCCATTTTAAATGGGACAGAAAACAATGGTGCTGTCCCATTTCAAATGGTACCTAGGGTCACCCTACTGACTCTGTGAATTTAGCCCAGTGAGACGAGGCTGACCAGACGTACCATTCGAAATGGGACAGTACCATTGTCTTCTGTCCCATTTAAAATGGGACATCTGGTCAGCCTGCTTAAAAATGGTTAAGATGGTAAATGTTATGTTATATATATTTTACCACAATTTAAAAAAAAACAAACAAACACAAAACAAGACAACTTTCAAGTCATCCTCGACTCATGGATACTTTGCTTTCTCTTCCCTACCTCATTTTGTTACCAGTCATGCTGATTTTTCACTTCGTGGAGGTTCCTCAAACTTTCAAATCCTCCAGCACCTTCAACGAAGATTTTAGATTTGTCATTTCCTGAGCATCCCTCATTTCTTTTGTCTGAGCGTGGGGCCTGGAACCTGCATTTAAATAAACTTCCCAACAAACCTGGTGCAACCTGACACAGACCACACTTGGAGAAACACTGCCTTTCGGTGTCCTTTTGGTTATTTTGTCACTTTGTCTCCTTTCACAAGCCTTTTCCCTGTCCCGGATGGCTCTCATCACCTCACACCTGCATTACAGCAACAGCTGGCCTGCCTTCAGCTAGCCTTTCTCTGCTTCAGCCTCAACAGCTGTCAGGACCCATTTTCTGCAAATACCTTTGGCATCACATCATTTCCCTGCTCAGAAGCCTACCATGGCTCCCTAAGACTTATTAGATCCTATCTCAATTCATTTGGGTAGTAGCCAGCCAAGCCACCCCCCATTCTCCTTCTTTCCTCTTTCCTTGCTCACTCTCATCCTTCCAGGCTCATTGGCCATTTTAATATTATATTAGCCCCACCACTAGTTTGGGGTGCTTTCCCCAAACATTTCTGGTTACACAGGAGGAATTATGAAAACTGTTGAGATTCTCCATAGTTTTTCTTAATGCATTGTCTCCCCTCCCCCAGTCCCAGCTCTGTCATTCACTGGCTGTGTGACTTTGGGCAAGTTGCTACACCTCTCTGTGCCTTAGTGTTCTCATTTTCTCATCTGTAAAATGTGTATTTTTTTAATTGTTAAATTTATTGGGGTGACATTGGCTAGCAAAAATTACATAGGTTCCATGTGTACAATTCTACAGTGCATTGTCTATCGTGTTATGTGTTCATCCCCCAGCTCTTTCCATCACCATATACAAAATGGGCATTTTAATGGCACATCCTTATAGATTTGTGGAGTAGATTAAAAGAGGCAATAGATGTAAAAGACCTTAGAACAGTGTCTGCCATTAAGTGCCATGTGAGTGTTAGCTATTATTATTAATTATTGTTATTATAGCCCCTTCGAGCCAGCTCCTCCCTAGAAACCACTTCAGTTTGGAATAGCTAACTGATGGAGTTCTCCGTCAAACCATGCCCGATCTGAGGGTGGGGGTGGTTAACTATTAAATATTTCAGTTCCAATGAACTTCTCTGCATGAGACAACCTGGGGAACTGGGCTGTCCACAAAGCTCTGTTATGTCCATTAATTTCTAACCAACTAGGAGGAGAGGAGGGGAGATTTGAAAGCAAGGTTTTTCCAGGATTAGTAGGATAATGTTGGGACAACTTCAAAACACCCTAAGGGATAGTGGCTTGGGTGCCTTCTTTCCTATGTTGTTTCTAGAGTCCTTGTCCCTGTACCTCAAGTTCCAATAGCCCTCTTCCTTATCTGTTTACTCCCTGGATTCCTTCTCAGAGCCCAACAGGGAGCACCTTCCTTTGTGATAATTCCCAGCCTGAGAGCCTTGCACCTTGGACCTCAGCAGGCCTTGTCTGTGAATCATCTACTCTGCCCGCATTTCTGTTCCACTTTTCAAATCCACCTGTGTGCTTTTGTGGGAAACACAATACATTCCTTTCAAAGCCCCCACTGAATTTATAATCACTGTTTCTCATTATCTGCCCTCTGGCAGTGAATACTGAAAGTTCAATTTGTGTTGCGTTGGGGGAGGTCTGATGATATTTTTGATATTTAAGGTAGGCCCTTGTGGTCACACAAACTGGGAACCACCGCCCCATGGGATATGAGGGCACAGGAGTAGTAGTACCCTACCTCTCTGGCTTTAGTATTCTTGTCTGTCAAATGAACATAAATAAGTAATAACTGTTCCTTTTTCTAAGGGCAGGAAACAGAATGTTCTGTATTCGTGAGGAGGGGTGTGGAGGGGTTCTCTTGTGAATTTTGTTGACACGTGGGGAGAGCTGCTGTGGGGATCAGATGAGATAATAGATAGGAGGAGCCAAGGAGAGGGAGCATGCCCAAGCAGGGGGGAGCATTGTTGCTGCTGTTTCTCTTTTTCCTTGTTCTGCATCCAGCTGGACCAGCTGAGCCCAGAACCCCAAAGCCCATGGAGAGCTTTCCAGGACAATGTGTTCTTCTGCCTTTCTCCACCCTTAGTTGTTTTTCTGTGGGATGCCAACAAAGAGCTGTTCCTATATGTGACTAACAAACAGCCACAAAAGTTCCTCTTATCTAGTCTAGCAACCACTGTGGCCTCGGAAGTAGCGGTGTTTGTCTCTGTTTAGTTGGGGTTGCCTAGGAAACCAAGTTGTTCTTTCTTTCCCACTATGTGACTGTGGGCAAGTTTTTTCCCTTGTCTTGTAGGGAAGGGCCTGATCACCAGAGGGGCCTTGTATTCGCTGTCCCACCTTCTGAGTTTTCTCTTTTCACCTGTTGGTTCTTGTTTGGCTGAAAATCACTTGTGAGGGGGCTACAGAGGAGCTAGAGAGTCAAAAAGTTAATCATCTCATCTTGAAAGAGGGAGGGGTTTATGAGCAAGTGGGGACTGGGGAAAGCTGTTACAGGTCAGGGGTGGCTAACTGGTCCAAAGTTTGCATCCGTTCCAGCAGCTGTGAAATCTGCACACCGTGACCAAATTGGCAGGTGCAAACAATGAACTTGGCGTCATAAATGAAGAGGTTAGGAGCAGGTAGGGAAATGGGGATTTGAGAGGCTGCCAAGCAGGGGTTTGTAACATTCTGAGGAAGAGTTTTGGTGATTAGAAAAAAAAAAAAAAAACAACATGTGTAAGCTCTACAGCAAACAAAGTATGACATTTTGAATATATTTAGGCCATCATTGGTGCAAAGGAGGCAGCCAAGACCTCTTGGTATTTGAGGTTTGTGGTTCAGGAAAGTCAAGGTGCTCTGTTCTATTTCAAGTGGCAAAGGAATAGGTATATGAGGGCTGTCTGGAAAGTATCCAGCCATATAATATGAAAAATAGAAACATTTATGGCTGGATTTTTTCCCGGGCAGCCTTCATATATGCTGTAAGAGGCTGAGATTGGCTCAATCACTCACATAGGTGTGATAGCCTCCACTGGAATTATAGTGCCCTAGAACACAGCTCAGAGTCCAGGGTGTGGTAGACACAGAATGCTCATCAACAGCCAATCAGAGAAATGGCAGAACTCTGGCTACTAGAGACATGGGGTTATGGAAAGGGTGATAGGTGAGAATGAACCCCAAAGAGAGATGGAGAAGGGAAGCTGAAGTAAGGATCCTTAGACTTTGTCCTGCCCACCCAACTGGTGGTTTTTGTGAGTGAGCTTCCAGCAGTGACTGAGAGCAACTTTCCTTGGGGGAAAGGGATAAAGTTTAGGCCACATACATTCTGTGTTCTTTCCTCAACTAAGGTGCTCTTAGTTCCTTTGCCAAGGTTAAGGGTTGCATGTGGATTGGCATTAAGGCAAACAAACTAAGTGATCCCAATGATGTTTTTTGAAGAAGGAAGATGCCCACTCATGTTTATTTGCTTCATCTTTTCCTGTTCCCTCACATGTATACCCTGCCCTTTTCTTTTTGGGCCTTCTTGGGGTATTCTTTCTCCCAAGACACCAGCTTGATGTGGTCATCAAGCTGAAGTTATGTGTTAGTAGTCACCTTACCACCCACTCTGAATATAACATATGAAAGCAGGGGCAGGACATGGAGTGATGGATGTAGGCTTGAGTTCCAATTTACCATAATAGCTGTGTGACTTTGCGTAAGTCACTTAAAATGACTGAGTCTCAGCTTCCTTACTGCTACAATTGGGGGTACTGTGATGGTTACACGAGATCATGAAGGTACCACAGGCCTGCTACTTAGGGGGTACTCATGAATGGTCAGTGAGTTGGGGAAACAGAGTCTCCAATCGTGTAAGGGGCCCTTACCACCCACTACATTTATACTCAGTCAGACACTAGGTTCATATTTAGAAAAAAAGAGCAAAGTTTATTGAAATTTCAAGCTACAATTGAAAAATCCAAATCCTGGAGACATACATCAGGATAAGGTGTCAGAAAGTGGAAAGTGTTCACTGCCACAGAACCCCCAAACAAGCTCCCTGAGCACATCACCCAGGCACCATCGGGTCAAAGTCATTCCCTTGTCTATCCCTTGTCCACAAAAGGACACCAGCAAGCTTTTTTCTGTTCACTTCGAAGTTTTCCACCAACATTTTAAGCATTCAAATGACAATGTGAAGTCCAAGCTGATCTCTCAACCCCATTCTATGTAGTCAGCACCAGTGAATGGTGGGTTTGGCATTCAAAAGAGGACCTCACATGTTTTCAGGGACAGGTGGGGCAAGGTTTGCAGCAGCAAGGCATCTGTGGCTGCATTCAGAGGTTGGCCCCCTCCCTTTACTCTTTACTCTTACCTAACCTAAAGGACAAACTGGATCAACTTGGTAAATGAACACAGTCAAAGAATTAGCCTTAAGAGATAAGGGACCGGTCAATCCTCTCAAAGCTGGTTAGGCCCTTCAACACGTAGGTGTATGTGTATATGTATACATCACTACACTAAGATATAGATCTAACCCTATGGGTAAATATACGCATGTATGGCTACATAGAAAACCTATGCCATTACTAACCAAACAGAACTTTGAAAGCGGTCATCCCAAAGCCGTAATCCCACACTGGGCTGTGCATGAAGCCATATTAACAGACAGAAGGCTGCCTTGGCTCAATCTCTCCCATTGGTAGCCCTGCCTTGCAGAGGCAGGGGAGGAGACAGGTTGCCTCTACTTAAAACACAAGTGGCTTCTTCATAGAACAGTCTTTGTCAGGTGAAGCTGTTGCAGATGTCCATGGAAATGAAAAAGCAGACCCCCTTATGCTTTCTGGAGCAAACTGGCATCACATCTCAAACTACTTTTCTCCTTTGCCAGTCGCAGCTAAGTTGCCTGAGCCCTGGGAGCCCCCAGGGCGTGGTGGCATTAGAGGGTCACTGGCCTGGGGCAACGAGGCCCCAAGCACCTCAGCCTTCAAAGACCTGCTCTTTGTCAGGGGTCTGTCACTGGAGTGGACCCAGGTGGCCATGTCCTTGGGACATCTCTTGGCACCAGCTATGCTAGGTGTTAAGTTCTCCACGTGAGATGACGCTTGGGGAGCCAAAAACAAACTGGAAAGAACTAGGTAGAACAAGTTTAGTGGCTCTGCCCACCCTGAGGACAGAGCCACTTACACCGCAGAACCATCAGGGGCCTCAGGGGTTTCAGGAGCTGGCTCTTCAGGGCTCAGACTGGACTGGAACTTCTCCAGCTGCTCTGGGCTCGCCAGCGTCTTTAGGAGGGTGTTCTCACGCTCCAGCTGGGAATTCTTCTCCACCAGCTCCCGGATCTGCTCCTTCAGGATCTCCACCTCCTCTCTCACAGCATACATCAGATGGTTCTTCACCAGATCCTGCCGCAGGAGAAATCCCCACAGAGCCACCCATTAGCCATTAGGGCTCCTCCGCAGTACTTGTACCTTACCACTGAGGAGCCTGCACTGTCCCTCACGCCACCCATCTCCAGCTTTCCCTCAGCATGCTGGGCCTGCAGCCCTATCCTCCTGCATCCTGCTCTGAAGTGGGATCGGGGCCACACCTGAGCTGGGAGCTCAGCTTTTAGCTACCCCCTGCAAATATCTTACCACTTAGGAACTTTGTTGAGTGAGACTTCTGCTGGTTGCCGGTGGTTGGCTATATCCCCATTTCCACATAAGGCCTGCTGCTGGCCCAGGTCCCAGGGGGGACCTTTAGTGTACCTCATACTGTTTGTGTGCTTTACACATCTTCACTAAGACAAGAAAATTGTCTATTTTGGAGTCTCCTCCTCTCCACGTGATCTAGTACACTGAGCTGCAGGTACCAGATTGCTGCATCCTCTCTGGATTTGGTGACTGCACCGGGGGTGACTGCCATTAGATTCCAGGACTCAATCAAATGGTGCTGTTAGATGCCTTAATGCCTACAGCCCTTATGGATGCTAGGTAGAGGATGCCCTCTACCTGGGGAAGAGAAGGAGGAGGAGTGGAGTGCATCTGTTTCCTGTTCCCTCCTGACTCCTAACCTCAGCCCAAGCTCTGCAGAGGCACTGCAGTGCAGCCGCATCCAATGAGCTCTGGCCCCTGGCAAATGCCAAATGCAGACAAATGCAAGTGACACTGCCCTGCAAGGGGCCCAGGAGGGAGCCAGAGGCTGCTGCCAAGTCCCAGATGGGCAAGAGAGGACAGAAAGAAGGGGCCCAGAGAGGGTAGAGTGTAAATACCCTCAGTGGTGACACCTGGATGATACTCTAAGGCCTCCAAGGGGATACAAAGTTGGTTGCCGGCTTTCCGAGGCTCCTGGCTAATGGCTTTACATCCACCCGCTCAGTCCTGCCCTGAGTTACATAAGCAGCAGCTAGGTCTGGGGATAGGAGTGATTCAGTGATGCCACTCACCATGGCCTGCTCAATCTTGTTGTCAATGGCCACCACGCTGGCTCCGGAGGCACTGCCAAGACAAAAAGCAAAATGACCCGGTTACCCACTCTGTTCCACTTTGAGTACCTGGCAGCGGTGGCCAAAGTCCTCCATCTGCTCCAGCTCTTCCTCTCTCGCACCTCCCTGGCCCGCAGTTCCGGCCACTTTGTCCCCAGGTCCCTTCCTGGCCCCTGCAGGAAGCTGCACCTCCCAACCCGGGCTTGGCTCCCTGCCGTCACCGCCCAGAGCTAAGCGTGCAGCAGTGCGCGGGTCCCAGGGTGCCAGGGCCAGCGCGGCCTGCTCGCCAGCCCGGCCGACAGGCAAACAATGGGTGCGCGCGGCCCAGGGAGGCCCCCGCCGCCGGCTCATTGCAGCACCGGCCCAAAAGGTACGGGGCAAACCTACCGAACTCCGAAGCTAGCTAGGAATTCCTTCTTGGCTCGGAGCTTCAGGCCTCTGCTCCCCAGCGGCGCCCTGCGCCCCCTGCCCAGCCCGGCCCGCAGCCCCGCTGCCTCCTACTTCCTCCGCCTCGGGCTGCAGCAGCTAGTTCTCTCGGCGCAGCGGCCGCAGGGACGCTCCGACCGCGGATCCCAGCGTGGCGGCGACACCCCCCTCCCGCCGCGTCCCCTACCCCCGCCCCTTCCCAGGATGCTGCACCGCGGGGAACCGGGACCGGTGGCGCGCCGCTCGCTCTGAGATCCCGCTAGCAGCTCAGCCCCCGCCCGCGCCCGCTCACTCGGGAGCTGCGGCCAGTGGTTACCTGTTATCCAGTTTAACGGAAACCACATCCCCTCCAAGCAGGGAGGAGAAGAAAGAGATGTTGAAATTGTGCAGATGATAGACCGCCACCTCCATGGGGGTCTGATACATTTCAGTGTTCATAGCTGGGCTGCCGGGGAGCTCTGGCCGGGCTAGGCGGGACGGGCGGCTGGCGGCGGGCGGCCGGGACTGCTGAAGTGCTGCACACAGAGGGCCGGGCTCGGCGCGTCCGGCTCTGGGCTAGGAGGGGGCGAAGGCTGCCGCGCGGAACCAAAGCCAGGCAAGCGCTCAGGACTTGAAGGGAACTGATTCGAGGCGTGTCACCTAGCGTGTCACTAACCCCACGGCCGCCAGTCCAACCCAGACTCGGAGATATTTCGGCTCCTGCTTCTTTATATAGGAGGAGCCAGTTGCGTCACATGGCGTCAGGGGCCATGCAAATGAGTCCTGTACTCAGCTTTGTGGCCCAGTGAAACCACATCCTCTCCCTGAACCTGAGGCTGGGACTGTAAACAGTTCAGCACTTTCTTGTGCCAACTGGCATCTCCAAAGAGGGCCCTGGAGATTGGTAAAAACCAAACTGGAGATTTCTTAGAGAAATAAGTACAAATGCCATAACAGGAGGTAGAAAGTGTGCAGAAAGGAACAGGGCTGGTTTTAAAAGCTCTTCTTCATGGGTCAGCCAGCATAGCCTCCCACTCCGCCGCCACCCCCGTTTTACCATGCTAACACACGCCACGCTCCCTGGACACTCACTCTCAGCACCAGGAGCCTCACTTTCTTCCCACTGCCTGCCTTCTCAGCCCCTCTCCTGTTCACATACTTTGTCATTTGCATGTCCCCTCACCCAGCCAGCTGGCCAACTGGCTTGCCTCAACCCCAGCACCTAGCCACTTAGCTCCTCCTCTGCATGTGCCTGCCTGTTTACTGACACACGCACGGGTCTGTGACCTGCTCGGGATGTGCGCACAGGTGTGAGCTAACCTGTGCATGCCAGTGTGCATGCACGGAGGAGTGTCCAGGAGTTCATATGAGTAGGGGACATCTACAAGGGAGTGGTAGGAGGCCAGGTGGGTCATAGAGGAGGTGGGGAGGAGCGGTAGGGGAGTAGACAATGGGGTGTGGACAAGATGCCAGCCTTTTTCTCTTTCATCTCTATACCCTAATCTGCAAACAAAATACATTCAATGTTATCCAGAATTTCATATCCATATTTTTAAGAACAAGATTTTGTTACTTCCTTATAAACAATAAAAGACAACAAAACTACAAACCAAGGCCATATATATATATATGTATCTATCTATATACCATCTCAGGAAAACACTCTGTGATGAGTCCAGGCATAATTAGGGTTAGAGGGTACTTCCGGCACAAACAGATTCCAAGTCACAAGGAAGATGAGATGATTGCTGTCTGCCTACTAAGAGTTACATGTTTCCATCAAAATATATTTTCCTTCTTTTCAGTCTCAAGCTTAAAAAAAAAAAAAAAAAGGCATCAGAGGCCTTTCTCTGGCTCTTTCCTATATGTGGCCACCTGGTGGACACATACGAAATTGCAGCCAAAAGGAGAAACCTGGGCAGAACAGGGCGACAGGTGATGCAACTGGGAGTACTATTTATACCAATTCAGGGCCGTAAGGAGAACACTGGGTTCCACCACATATACAATAGTTTGGTTGAAGTTAAGGCCAGTACCCATGAGTCAGTTTGTCATTCAGGCCAGGTCCAAAGAAATGTCTTAATGCAATCTGGCTATTGGAAAAGTACTGGGGCTCTCTTATCAGCAAAGGTAATTATTATTTGCTTCAGGATATTTCTCTTAACCAGGTGCCTGGCACTGACACTCTGGCCAAGGCCCCAGTTAAGTCCAGTGTGAAGGCCTTAATTTTCTCCGGGCTGCCAGTGCAGTTATGCCACCGAAGAGCCAACATTTTTCAATATGATATGGGGCTCCCATTGGACCCTACTGGTGGTAATATGTGCACAAAGGCCATTCTGTTTGCAGAAGGCTAACAAATAGAACTATCCAAGCAAACCTACTGTAATAGCCTGGGATGGTGTTTTTATTTAGCCCAGTTTAGGTGGGAGGATATTAAGTTACATTTAGGTTACAGAGCTGTCTGAACATTGTGTTTGCACTAAGACCCCTGTGTACCAGACAGAACAAAGTGCAGACTATATTTATAGGTCATTAAGAACACTAGCTGAGAAAAAAAAAAAACTTCTTAAATCAGGAGCTTAGCTGATATTGGAATCCCCTGATATATTAGTCTGCCCTCCGTGCCACATGGAAGTTTCTTGGTTCAGGAAGAGTCTCTGAGTTGACCTTTCACTGGCTTGAAAATATTTACTAAACTAACTATTGCTACCCACCCCAAGATTCCAAGGGAGATGATGAAAAGATAAAGGGAGAGATGAATAAGTTGAGTTAATAGAAAAAAGAAAGATCACCACCAGGAAAACAGGGCATAGGACAGAAGGAAAAACAACTACTTCAGTCGGCACTCCTTTATATGGAGACAGAGGCAGAGAAATCCAGGTGGTTTGGGGAAGGAAACAAAAGAGGTGAAGTTTGCTAATAAGGCTGTGTTTGGGCTGTACATTAATTATACTATAAAACAGACTGAGTTTGAGACTCACTGACAGTAACAGCTACCATTAACTGAGCATCTTAGGCTATGGGCCTGACATTTGGCTGGCTGCACCACAAACCCCGTGGTGCAGGCGCTGTCACCATCATGTTACAGACTAAGAAACCAAGGGTCTGGGAGGCTACCTTGTCCAAGGTGGTGCAGCTAATAAATTGTAGAGCTGTGCTTCTAGACTCCGTCTTCCTGACCTAGAGACCAAGTTTTAGGGTGACCAGATTTCCCGTTTTCAATGGGACAGAAAACAACAGTACTGTTCTGTTTCAAATGGTGCATACGGTCATCCTAGTCTCAATGGGCTAAATAAATTCAAGGTGTCAGTAGGGTGACCATACGTGCTATTGAAATGGGACAGTACCATTGTTTTCTGTCCCATTTAAAATGGTATGTCTGGTCAGCCTATCAAGTTTATGCCTACTCCACTTATTGGTTCTAGTGGGATGGGGAGTAGGTTTGTTAAATGAGTGAGTCAAGGCAGTTGGAGGATGGTTTGGAGGTACCCAGAAAGTGGTAAGGAGGAAAGAGAGGGTGAGGGGCAGGAGAAGAGCTCCTGGGATGCCAGCAGCACTACCATGGTTAGGGAGAGGTTCACAGACCAACTCTGAGCTCTGTGAGTACAGCTGGCTTTTCTGACACTCATGGCAGGGCAGAGCAGCATAGGGGGACAAGAAGAATATCCAGTGTCCCACTCCTTTTTTTAAGAGGGCTGGGATCACCCACATCATTTTGAAAGGTAGCCACAGAGTCCTTACAAAAAGCTCTCTCTGTCTAGGAAATAGGAAACATTAACCCAACCAGATGGCTCACAGAATAGAATACATAGTCCTGGGGTATATGACATCCTAAATAAGGTGTGAGTCTTGGAGTAATCCTCACAATCCAGTCGGATCTCCAGCTTCTAAGGCCCCATGTACTGGCACCCTTAATTAACTTTTTCCCCCCTATTCCTGCTGTGCTCAGCTTTTAAGAGAATGAAGCCAACAAGAAAACCAGCTCATGTCAGGGAATTAGTTTTAAAAAAACAACTTTAAGGGGATGTCCTAGGTTCAGCCCACACTCAGGCAATATTGTTATCTGCTCTACACCTCTGGTTTATTAGCTGCCAGCCAAGTGACAAGTGATTACTCCTAATGGACCTCCCTTATCAATCAGTGGCTGGGTCCCAGGATCCTAGCGCTTCCTAGGGGAAGAAAATGAACATAAATGCTCCCATAAAAGGATTTTCAAATAAGGGATGGTAGGTGGAGGGGAGAAGCAGGAAGAACACAAAAGGTTTTTGTTGAACCCTCAGCACACCTAAAAATCCCTCTGCCAAGAATAGCTGTGTCAAACCTTGCAGGGAGTACAAGATTGTCTTTTACAAGATATCTATGATCTGATCCAACTTTTCTCAGTCAAGTGCTGATCCATGAGCCTTTCAGCATCCTTATGTCCTATGGACTTGGAAGTAGGGCCTAGGCAGGAAAATAGTGGCCTAGGAATTCAACAGCCTGCAAACTTGTGTAAATGTTTCCAAACTCCCTTTCTCTCCTCCTACATTTACAAGGTAGGCTGGACCCAGAGCCAGCAATGCAAGCACGCCCAGCCATGAGCCCGTTCTCTGCTGGCTCTCATGTTTAGCCCTACAGCCATGGGATTCAGCATCAAACAGACACAGCTAACTCTTCCTCTCTGAGCGGCAATTTTCTAGATGGAGAGTGGCATGATGAGGACCAGGACAACTTCCACCATTTCAGGGGGCCCTAGCAGCCAACTTGTCCCCTTTGAGCTGGAAGAATTCCAGCATTCCCACTGGTCTGTTACACTTGAAAAGTCAGACACTCTAGACAAGAGCCCTTCCTATGGGTTCCTATGGACAGGGGGAATGGATGCTGGATCACAGACCCTGTGGGCAGGATCTCAGCATGCTGCCAAGGGGTGGGAAGCAGATTTGGAGTGGGAGCAGGAGGTAGGGGGTGGTAATGGGGGGTGGAATGTCTCACTTCCCTTTTTGTCACACTTGAAGCATTGTGTACCACGCAGCCCAAAGGAAACTATTTATAGGCAACTCTTCCTTATTTTCTACAGGGAATGTTCCACCCAAAGACTCAGTGACATTGCCAGCAAAACACAGGGTCTAATGTCAGGAGAAGCGGAAAAAGATACGACGCGACAGGTGTGAGACAGGCCACAAAGCAATCATTGGTTTAGGAGCTGGAAAAGAAAGTCAAGAAGGATACTGACCCCGGGACCGGTAGCACAGTTAATGGAACACGGGATGGCTGCAAAGCAGCCTTCCCCACTTATTCGTCCAGCAAGGCCCCCTTCTGGCTGAAGCTCTGTCTCCCTTTAATTACTTACTTGTCCTTTTTTCTGAAGAGGCTGGGGGAAAAAGGAGGCTGAAATGCCATCATTTAGTTTG
Organism: Lyroderma lyra; assembly: GCA_004026885.1. Taxonomy (NCBI): domain Eukaryota; kingdom Metazoa; phylum Chordata; class Mammalia; order Chiroptera; family Megadermatidae; genus Lyroderma; species Lyroderma lyra. The sequence goes on from PVJL010001409.1 coordinate 170,402, forward strand.
TCCTTGCTTCTTGTTTATCTTCTCTAGTCCCCTCTGGTTCCGCTCCAGTGTGAAAGACTATAGACAGGAAGGCTGTTGCCACTTACATCGCTACAGTGGCTTCATGGAAAATCCCCAAACTCCAGAAGGAGGGAAGCAAGAAGGAAAGACTGTGACTGAGAAAACGCCTTGTCCTCTGTGGGTCATGTGAATGTCCCTGCATGGCAGAGGTCCAGAACCCCAACTTTGGGGGGCAGGAAAACAGGGAGAAAGATGCAGACACAGATGCAGAAGGCAATGGTGGGAGGGAGCCCAAGGAGAATCCTGGTGGAGACGAACACGCTCTCTTGGAAAAGCAGCTGTAGCACCCGATTTAGGCCAAACCCTGGCACCAAATGATGGCAGGAGCAATGAATTGTGCCTTTCAGCTCCCTCTGGGACAGGGTCCCATGTAAGCTTCACAAACAATCTCTGAGTGACACTAGAGATGACAGGCAGAACCAAACCCCATTTTGACAAGGCATTCTATCCCACTCAACCTCATTCAGAGAAGCCAAAAAGTGCTCTTTTCAAGTCACCTTTGTCACCCCATTAATGGCTAACCATGAGCAGTTGGTCCTGGTGTTTCAGCAGAACTGAAAGTATTGGCAAACTTATCCAGGAATACAGTTTAGCTCCGTGGAGCTTAAATTGCATGAACCTTGTGTCAATATTTATGCCTGTCTCCCTTCCTCTTATGTCTTGCAGCTGGGAAAATTAACCTCCATAATTTTTCCTCTCCTTCCTCATTTTCCACCCTCCTCATTTTCTACCCTCCCCATTTCCCATCCACAAGTATGAAATAGATATTCCTGAAAAAGAATTGTAAAATTAACCCCCTCTGTAAATGAAATCACTTCCTCCTCCTCACACTACTTGCCCATACTACTTGCCATTATCATTCAACTGAATTCATTTCAACTCAATTCAAGTCAAAGTTGCTTAAATGCCTATTCAAAGTACAAGGTACATTTCAGGCAAATTAAACAAACAGATCATGCAAGTCAAGAACTGTGTTTCCTTACAGAACAAGCTGGGCCTGGGGCGACTTCGTGGTCTCCCTACCGACTGGATCTCAATGAAATGTTTGCTTCAGGAGAAAGCCTAGGGCTTGGGGATGCTTGGGAGGGTAGTCCGGGGTTTGGGAGGGACCTGGGCATCCCTTCATTTCTCTAAATTCAGAGTACTATTTTTATTCCCACCCTGCCCTCTGGCCCCTGCCCATCTAGATAGGGATAACACAGCAGCCACAAAGCTTGGAGGTGCTCAGGTACCTAGACTCCTCTGACGTTGTGGTTGACAGTGCCAGGGGCCTCTACTCCTATTTTCTTCCTTAACCTTTGGGGTTTGTAAATCCAGAGGAGGAGACACACAGCTTTGTTCTTGGAGTTGCTAGTGCCTTCCTTCTGACAAGGGAGTCTATATTTAGCGTGGGGGTCACTTCTACCTGCCAGCCCCTTGGCCTCCTCTGTTTGGCCACCTCCTCTTGGTCTTAGTCTTGTTTCATGTCAGACCCGCCCCAGACCAGCCAGTGTCTTTGTGGGAACAAGGAGTCAGTCCTTCTTGTCATGGCCCAGCCTCTGGGAATCCTGGCCCACTGCAGCCCTCCCACAGGCTGGGAAGGAAAGCAGCAAGAACACTGCCACGCCATGTCTGCCTCTACCAGCCTATCCAGGCTTTTATCCATACCTTCTGCTCCGTGAAGCAATCCCTGGGGCCCAAATTCTAAGCTTTTTTTTCTGGCTGTTGTCAAGCTTACTTGGAATGGTATGTAAAGGACTTAGGGCTATTGGCAAAGGTTGAAAGACAAGAACCAGGAAGATATTGTTGAAGGTGGGAGGCCAGTAACAAGGGGTCTGTGAGGAGGCCAGGGGCTCTGAGGTGTGTACCTGCTTCCACTTGGGGTTCCATTATAGAATGGGTAACCTTTGAAGTTGTGCAGGTTCCTTGAGGAACAAAACCATAGTCACAATGTCAGCCTTTTCAGGCACTTGGGCTCCTGGGCCATGGCGGGTAAGCATTATGAGCCTCCCAGGTCTCTCACATTGCATGCCTGAGGCCCTAGCTTATCTCATAGCAGAGCTATTTGACATGGACTCATTTGATAGGTAGCTCCTTGATCCTCTGCTGTGGGACTCTTACTTATGAAGAGGTTATGCCATTGCAAAGCACCTCTGGCCTTCTAAGCCCCAGTCCCCCACCTGGGGCTTCCTGAATGGAGAGAAGGCAGTGTAGCTGGGGTCAGTGAAAGAGGACATGCTACTCTTAGAACAGAAAGAAAGGAGAGAAACAAGGCAAACTCCCCGCTGGGCAGCCCCCCACCCTAGTCATGGGAACAGTGCCAGGAAAATCACAGGAGTTCTGGGAGGGGTTAACGAAGGCCTCCCAGCTGGGTTTGAGAATGCTGACAGGGCATACACACACCTTATCAGGGAGAAAGGGAAGCAAGGAAGCACACAGATATTTATGCAAACACCCTGTTAGCCTTACACAAATTCTAATTCACAGAGATAGATGAGCAGAAGGACATTGTTCTTTCTCCCTTTTTCTCTCCCTCCCTCCCTCCACCCTCTCTCCCTCTCTATCTCTATCTTTCTATTTCTTTCTCTTGCCAGCTTCCGCATGACCCCAAAGGGGTAGTGAGGCAACAGGACGTGGCAAGATAGCAAGGCAGGACACTCTAGACAAGGCCGTGAGTGTCAAAGGCCATGGCCTGTGCTCTCTCTGACGTCCAGAGCTGGCTGTGTACTCTGCAGGTGTCACAGGTGACAAGGTCTTCAGGGAAGCTTGGAGTGGCAGTCAGGTGGATACAGGGGGAAAGAACGTGCAGCCTCACATTCTATACCAGGAACAGGAAGCCCGTGTGCTGCCAGGCACCCAGTTTTCAAAGATGTCAATCACACATTAAAATGAAAGAGAAATAAAAACAAGCAGCCCTTGTGCACAATCACATGAATGCCTAAAAAATGATTCCCATGGGCTCCTTGTGAGGACAATGCTAACTTGAGCCAGTCCTAGCATAGATGCCATATGTGCCTGGCTACCTGAGAGGTGTGGTTTGAAGGTCAATATGAGTAAATTCCTCGCAGTCCAAGCTGCTTGCCTGACCTGACTATGACAATGCCACAGACATCATCATCAGAGTCATACCTTTGGGTTCTGATGGAGTTTTTTAGTTTGAGGCATTAGAAAAATTCCCCCCCCTCCAATACAGAAAGTCCTCGAAAAGTGCCACATTCTGCCACTATCAGTCACAAATACTTAAGTATGAGCTAAATTATCATATTACTTTCAAGAGTAGTCATTAGCCAATCAAGATCAGAAGACTGCTGGGCATCCAGCAGGTAAAACTTGTGGTGAGCTGTGGAGGGAGGGGAAAGATGTTATTAACATAAGAACTGACTAGGGGAGCTGATAGAAAGCATAGATGACTGGGGCTCCAGACCTACACAATCTAGTGCAATAGGTCTGTGACTTGGGAAGGCTATTTTCAGGTGATATGGATGCAGCTCTTCTGGTCTTAGTCCACAGTACTTCTTTTGGGAACGACTGGCCTAAAGGTTGGAGCCAAGGCAGGGCCCCCATAGCACCAGAGCCATCAAGAGGCACTTTGGATGACACACCCTGATGGGGTTCAGCATATTCTGGGCCTCATGTCTGTTTGGCCATCTCTTTTCTTCTCACTCCTAAAAATTTGATCAGAACATGAATGAGAGCTGCTTTTAGAAGGACAATTCAAAACTGCTCTGATTTATCGTATAAATCAATCTTTGGCAAATTTTATCTCTCTGTGACCAGGCAGGAGATTGCTTCTAAGATACTTCACAGCCGTTGGTGGGAACTCTTAGCCTGGGAGGTTGAGGACATGGTGGGAGTGCATCACAGGGCAGGAAGGAGAACATGGGGAGAGGGAGTGAATTGGGAGGGGCCAATTTTCCCCAACAGCACAGTTTGGTTAATTAATGAGCCCTGCCCACCTTCAACAAATGCCAGCGCTCTTCCAGCCCTGTGGCTGTCACTACCTGGTCAAACGTGGGTCCACTGAGAGGTTGGCTGGAGGGCTGTGACACATTCCCTTTTAGGAGCCTGCTGGAGCTGACTCCACAGACTTGCCAACGTGCCCGTGCCCACCCCAATTCAAGCCTTGCACTCCTCTGCCCCTACCATCCTTACCCCACCCCACAGCTTGTGAGTGCCTCTCAAGCTAGGCGGCCCCAATGCTCACTGACTCCCCTGTCCCAGGGGAGAGCGGAAGGAGACTTCACTGCTCTTTGTGATACACATCCATCCTGCGTTTTGTTATTTTATTTTATTTTATTTTTATGTTTAATTTATACTGCCTGCTAGGTTTGGGGCTTAAATCAACAAAGGCTCTGCTTTTCTCAAGGCCTGGACTTCCTGGTTGCCTGTCAGTAACACACTGACCCTGTTAACCTCTTCTCTTGTTCCTTGGGACAGGCAGCATTGGAGGTGGGGTTGGAAGAGGAAGATATTTAGGGTAAAAAGCCAGGAAATTCTTAGTGCCAGCCTAAAATACAGCCCCAATTCCCTTTTTGACAACATGAATGTTAAGTCCTGAAGCCACCTTACCAAGCATAGACTTCCGTCAAAGGCCCTGGCAAGACAGTGAGGGCAATGCACAGAAATGGAACATTGAAGGTATTAGTATTGATTTAAAAATCTAATTATAGATGTCTTTGTACCACCAAGCAAAGACAGAAGGGTCCAGGTCTTTGGGGATAGAGCTCTGGCAGCACAGCAGCCTTAAATAGGCTGACCCTACAGTTTTAAACAGGACAGAAAACAATGATACTGTCTTGTTTCAAATGGTACGTATAAGTCAGCATACTGACACCTTGAATTTAGTCCAGTGAGACTAGGCTGACCATATGTACTGTTTGAAATGGGACAGTATCGTTGGTTTCTGTCTGGTCAGCCTACCCTTAAAGGCCTATGGACTGAGCAGAACATGGTGGGCCTGCCTAGGAAAGGCTTCCTGCCAAAACCCATTAAAAAATAAGAGAAACACTGGCCCCTATGTCCTGGAATAGAGTTCTAATAGCAAAGTAATGAATCCTGGTCAACAGTTCTGACATCCTGTTATTTGCTAAAACTAATAATACCGTGGAGTTTGTTGACAGAATTGCAGAAGAGCTAAAGTAAATATGGAAACTGAGGAATGGCCAAGTATAGATAGTTCGTAGCTCAATAGTTAAGAAGGGAGTTTCACAGATACTCCTTGGGAATCTTGGAGCACCAGGGCCTGAGCATGGATGGGAGATAATTCCGAGTCATTTCCCATGTCACCAGGCAATCTCTTTCCAACAATGCACTGCTACAACAATGGGCTTGGCCTATGGAGCTGGTCCTGAGCTCTCAGACAGAAATTACAGACAACCCTCATTTTATTGTCCTTCACAGATATTGCATTTTTGACAAACTGAATGTTTGTGGCAACCCTATGCCTGCTCAGATGATGGCTAGTATTTTTAGCAATGAACTATTTTTTAATTAAGGTATGTACACTGATGTTCCTGTATACTTAGTAGACTATAGTATAGTGTAAGCATGACTTTTATATGCACTGGGAAACAAACAAATTTATGTGACTTTCTTTATTGCAGTACTCACTTCATTATGGTCACCTGGAACAAAACCTGCAATATCTCTGAGGTTTGCCTGTAATGATAAGAATTGAGAGAAGACTCCCCTATTGCATAAACTATGGCAGGTGCTCCCTCAAAAATACAACTCTAGAACTCATTCCAAATAAATTTGGTCATGTAGGAAAAAAATGTTCCTTTTCCACCTTGGCCACTAGCCAGCTAGGGGGCTGATTAGAAGGTTTCTAAACCTCCTATGCTACTGGCTCCTCATTCATAAAACAGGAATGATGTTTTCCTCCCCAACATACACACCACACAAGGTCTATATGTTTATGGGCACCCTGAAGTCTAGAAACAAAGATAATATCATTGTATATTTTTGCACACTGATGAGGTCCTTGACAACAATATATGAGGACTGACAATTAAGTTTGTGAACTTGCCACTGTGTGCTTACATTGGTAGCACTGTACAAGCAACTCGGTAAGGGTTCATAACTGGTATTTCTGTGCTTCACAGCTGTGTTTGTGTCGTCGTGCAGAGGTATCTTGTTGAGTGGCATTTATTATGGTTGTTGGCATGTTTTCGTGTGCCGTAGAGAGAATGCTGGAGCTTGAATTAGAACAATGAAGAGACATTAAATTTCTTTTAAACTTGACAAGAGTGAAAGTGAAATCAGGGACATGTTAGTCCAAGTTTATGGGGATAACACCATGAAGAAAATGGCAGTATACAAATGGATTAAACTTTTTTTCGGAGAGAAAGAAAGCATCACTGATGAAGAGAGTTTAGGCTGGCCAGTAATGAGCAGAACTCACAAAAACATTGCAAAAATTCGTCAAATTGTGCATCAAAATCATCAGTTGACTCTGAGAAGCATAGCAGACCAAATAAATATCGACAGAGAAACAGTCAGGAAAAGCTTAACTCAAAACCTTGGCATGAGAAAGGCCTGTGCAAAATGTGCAAAAATGGTCCCAAAGGAGCTCACCGGTGAACAAAAAGCAAAGGAGAGTCGAAGTTTGCCAAGACCTTTTGGAGAGGCAAGATGATGTTTTGGGCCGTGTTATCACTGGTGATGAAACATGGGTGTACCAATATGACCCTGAAACAAATTGTTACAGTGCACAATGAAAGTCAGCCGGTTCTCCATAACCAAAAAAGTTCTGTCAGTTCAAATCAAGAGTCAAAATGACGTTGCTAATCTTTTTTGTTATTAGAGAGATTGTTCATTATAAATTTGTCCCAACTGGACAGTCAATCAACTGTCTATTACTATTTGGAAATGCTGAAAGGGTTGCTTGAAAAAGTTAAATGAAAACGACCTGAACTTTTCTCCAACAACTCATGGCTCTTGCATCACGACAATGCACCAGCTCATAAGGCACTGTTTGTGAGGGAGTTTTTAGCCAGTAAACAAGTAACTGCAATGGAACACCCTCTCTACTCACCTGATCTGGCCCCCAATAACTTTTTTCTTTACCCAAAGATAAAGGAAATATTAAAAGGAAGACATTTTGATTATATCTAGGACATCAAAGGTAATATGATGACCACTCTGATGGCCATTCTAGAAAAAGAGTTCCAAAATTGCTGTGAAGTGTGGACTAGGTGCTGGCGTTAGTGCATAGCTTCCCAAGGGGAATACTTCAAAGATGACCATAGTGATATTCAGCAATGAGGTATGTAGCACTTTTTCTAGGATGAGTTCATGAACTTAATTGTCAGACCTAGTGTGTGTGTGTGTGTGTGTGTGTGTGTGTGTGTGTGTGTGTGTTAGCCTTTGTTTTAGGATGATTTCATGAGCTTTTATATATATATATGTATCTTTGTTTCCAGACTTGGTGGACATCCTATAGGTGGCATAGATGAGTTCTTTGGAGAGTAAGAAGGGCCGTGTGGACATGATATACTCCATGATGATTAAATGCCCTGGTCCCCAAACACCAAAATCAATAGCCCTATCAGTGCTGTTTCAATGTCTAGCACTGCTAATTTTCTGCCCAGCTTTTATGGTTTTACAAATTTTCAATAGTGCTTATGGGGAGGTAGTGGCTTAAGGGATTGATGTTAAAATTAACAGTGCTTAAATTTAGTGTCTTGAAGATCTTAACAATCCTTCTCTATATGTAGGATCTGTAACTTGCATAAGGTTTTGGCCTCAAGAGCCTCTCCAATGGCACAAGTAGTCAGTAATCAGCAAAACCTCCAGTCATTCAAGCAGTATTGAAGACACAGCCAGATAAGACCATGACCAGAAATGGTCAGTGCACACAGGTCCTAAGTGAGCATCAATTGGCTTCCAAGACTAGAATACAAGGCAGGAGCTTATCTAATTCACTACTGTGCTCTCAGGGCCTGGACCAGGGCCTGAAATATAGTATCAATGCAGTAAATATGTGCTTAACAAATAAATAAAAGCTTTGTGTAAGTGTTAGAAATTTGCTAATGGCCTCTGTGGGGAAGAACTATAGGCAAATTCATGGATTTGTCTTGTGTTAACACTTTAATTTGGGGGTGGTCATTGTCTGAGAGCAACTCTGTAGTTAAAAACACGAAAGGCCAGTGAAAATCAAACATACTTGGGAAACCTAACCCAAACAGAATTTAATTGAATAAGTGGCCACTAATGACCTGGAACCAAAGCCCAACTTCTTCAATAAAAGGGATAATTCAGCCGTGTGTGTGTGCTTCTGGTTCTCCACTAAGACTAAGACTTTGGTCTGTGTCCATCTTTAACTGGGGAGGTTGGGTCAGCTGAGAACAGGGCACCCACAGGGCGCAGTGGAGGTTGATGAAGTCCAGGAGCAGGGCAGCCAAGTCTCAGCTGGCAGCGACATCAAAGAGGGATTTCGGGCTAGTAGGCCTGATTCTGAGCGAGTGACAGTCATGTAACTGGAACGATGGGTTTGGTGGGGGGAAAAAACCATCCTGACTAAAAATACCCTGATGCCTGCCAAGATAAAGGGCATTCTCACCATTAATGTCACCCTTGGGTTTGAAGTCTTGAGGATCCCTGTTAAAATGAAAATTCGTTCTCACAGAGATTTAGTTTTTCTCAGGGAAGGAATATGATGATCTGCTTAGTGTGATCTGAATAATGGGGGGCTTCTGGGAGAAGTGGCCCAGGTTGCCTAAGTAGAGACTGGTGGGGTGCTGCCTGGGGTGGGGCCTCATAATGTATCCTGGCTAACTAGTGGCCTTGTACATTCATGTGACAGGCAAGTGTGCCCAAATATTCCTAGACTCACTGTGAAGAAACCAAACTGCCTGAGTGTTCAGGGGATCTCATTTGCTTATTCATCAAAGCATCCTCCCTGGGCAGATTCTCCTTAAGTTCTGCTTACTCATTTATAAGTTGACATAGGTGAGAACTTTGTCCCCAGGAAGGCTTTGTACTTGATAAGGGGCTGATGGGTTCTCCTTCCCTGGGGTATTTTTATTTTTACCAAGAGCCTCCTATTAACCCACAGGAATGAGTCTGAGTTGGGGAAATGCCAGGCAGAAGGGGAGATTGCTGGGGGATCCTTCTTTGGCCATTTTCCACCACTCTCTGTTAGTAGTTGCCTTCTCTGTTCATACACCAGGCAGCCCTGGCGGCAGACACAATAGTCACACTAGAGCTGGCCAAGACAGCCCTTGACCCTTCTTACCCTTGTAAAACTATGGTGTCCCAGAATCCCACTCTAGCTTGACCAGGTGATGGCCAACTGCCTGCCACCAGTCTGAGCTGGGCCAATGGAAGAAGGCTGGGGAGTAGGGCAAGGCAGCCTCCCGCACACTCGTGGCCCTATTGTGAGGCGCTGACAGCTGGGAGAGGACCTGAAACCAGTTAGCCTGGGGCTCACAGCCAGCAGTATATTTTCATCTTGTTTTGACTGGGACTGTCCTCCCCTGTGTAAACACGTCCATGGCAGGGGGAAGAAAATGTAGAACAGCTTAAAATAGGTGGGTGGCATGCATGCCACCCATGAATCACCAGCACAGGGAATATTCTGCAGGTGGGCATTGCTTTACGGCAATCTGACATAATAAAAACCTTGATTCAACAAGAAGGCTGGGATGTACTGCTGCTTGGTCTTGACCTATCACTGGGAGATTGCAAAGCCACATCCGGTCCAAGTAATAACACCAGTAGCTCCCATGCATGATTACTGAGTGAGCACTGTGCCAAGAGCATTATATACATTATCCTTTTGAACCTTGTCAACAGTTGCAGGGCTGACGGTAGGGGCTGTGCATCACATTACCATTAGACCCATTTTTCAGATGAAGAAACTGAAGCTCATAAAGGTTAAGTGACTTGCCTAGGGTCACCCAGCTAGGAAGTGGCACAGGCCAGATGTGAACCTCTACAGTGTGATTCTAAAGCTCCAGGCTGTTTCTGGCTCTGTATTTCATAGTTTTGAGCAGATTTCCAGGCAGGGCTACATTCTAGGCACAAATATCCCTTCCCACTGAACTTCCTTCACCGCAGCTGCAGGGGAATTGGAAACAGGCCTTTAGCAGGGTCAGGGTAGGGAAGACCTCCAGTGAGGGCTGAACCTTTCACTGACTGAAGGATTCCCATTGCAATTCCCTGGAGAGGGGTGTCCCTCTAGCACATCAGAATGGGACACAGCTACATTTTCATTCCGGGGCTGGCAGCCTATTTAAGGGCAACTGCTTGACAAGACTCAGGGAAGGCCCCTCTGAAATCTAAGTACAAACTGCTCAGTCTGGGGGACAAAGGACTCAGTATAATCCAGTATAAGGAAACACCAAATGTAAACACATATTTTGAAACAAAATGTCACGGATCACAGTGTCAGTGCAGGGCTGGCCCCAAGGTTAAACTGTGAAGTAGGAGTCTGTCTTCAGAACCTTCCTGCTTCCTTCTCAGTACCTTCCTCGTGCCTGTCCCCTCAGATGACCTGTACCCTCATGCTGCCTGGACTTACATGGGGCCTCTCACTACTGTCTGGGGGGCATCATACCCTCCCTAGCCATGCCCCTTTAAAGGGAACTCCCTGTCTTTCTCCTCCAATCAAATGTATCTGGCCTTTGGGCCAATCCTAAAGGACAAATCAGAGAAATGTGTGTATATCTGTGTGATAGGTAATGGCTTAACACGTTTTGCTCAGTCAGATTACAGGGGCTTTAGCACAAAGATTTCAGTCAGTGGTGTAATTTTAGGCATGAGTGGGGGCCAGGGGTGGGTGGGAATAAAGTGAAGGGAGCAAGTAGGCCAGGTGTTACTCTGAATGTAGGTTAAGTCTGGCTTTACATTGAGGAATAAATGCTCTACCCTTATACCCATGCTGTATTTTTTCCAGAGCATAGTAGAAAGAGCACTGGATTCTGGCCTGGTTTCGCCCCTGCTACTAGAACACCCTTGCACATGTCCTATAACCATTCTGGGCCCCCGTTTTCCCTACATGTAAAATGAGATGATCCGGCCTGCAAATTTATATTAATTTGAGTATTTATTTGATGACTGATACCCCTATTTGGACTGGGAACTCCATGAAGCCATATACCAAGGGTGTAAAACAGAGCTGGCCACATAGTAAGTGCTCAACAATGGAATAATTGAATGCATGCATGCATGCATGAATGCATGAATGGCAAAAGTGACTTCTAAGGTTGCAGTTAGTCCTAACAGTCTCAGCCCTGATCTCAGATGCAGCTATTTACAGTGGAGAGGCCAGACCAAGGGCTGGGTGAGGCCTTCAAGCCCTTACCCTCAGGACCATCTGGTGCAGGGGCAGCATGCACTGCAGAGGGGCAGCCTCTGGGAACAAAGGCAGCAGGCAAGTGTTTCTATGAGTCCTGGGAGCCCTGCAGGATGCTGGATTGGGGCTGGGGAGAGTGGCAAGGATTGTAAGAAGGGCAAGTTGGTCAGGGGGAGTCCAGAGACTAACTTTTACATAGTTTTCTGGAAAAGGGGACGCTGAGATAAGAGACCTAATGAGTGTCTGGATTGAGGTAGGAAAAGTGCAGAGTTGCATGGTGACTCAAGGTCAGGGGCTGGAATGGGGCCCAGAGCTCTCAAGCCTCCGCTCACCCGCTTGGGACTGGCCCCTGGCTGCTGGCCAGCTCCCTGAATAGCTCCCCCACCCCTCCACGATTTCAGCTTCTTAGGCCAACCTGCTTCCTCGTCCAGCTGCCATAGCTGCCTTCCCCCAGGCTACGTGAAAGTCCTCCCCCAGCCTTCTTCCAAGGACTCTAATGCAGTCACCCATTAGAGCCCTCTGAAGCCTGCTTCTGGCCAGATTCGGCCCCCTTCTCAGTGTTGCCAGAAATCACACTCTGACGCAACTCCTCCCCTTCTTACGCAAAAGGGGAAGATTTGCCAGTGCTGCTTCCCCTCCCCTCCCCTTCTAACACCCCCTGCCTTCCCTGCCCCCACCCCTCTGTGGCCAGGGCCCTCTCCCAGGCATTATGCTAAAGCACTAAGATACTCCCTTGTGCCCCCAACTCTTTCCTCTAGCACCCCTCCACATCTTAACAGGGGCCACAATTTCAATCCAAAAGAATGAATCTGTAAGAGTACAATTTCAGGCATTGGTGACCGGAGATAGAGATACTTCTAGGGCAGGGTGTTTCTTAGCATTCCTAAGATAACATTATGGAGGTGGTTACGTCCATTCTCTGGGTACTCATTAGGTCAATTCTGGCCTTCACTGCCTTGGGAGTCAGGAGACCAAAGTTCTGGCCCCATCTCTGCCATTGAAACCGTGTGACTTAGGCAAGCCACATAACCTCTCTGAGTCTCAGTTTCTTCATCTGTTAAATGGGAATAATTTACCCCATGCCCTATCCACCTTGATAAGGGTGTTATAAAAATTAAAGGAGACTGTGTGTGTGAGAGAGAGCAAGCGAGGCAGAAAACTCATTCCGTTTACCTGCTGGAGCCTTCTTTACAAAAAAAATGCCAGTGTTCCTTTAGCCTGCTCCCTTCCTCTCTCCCATCCTCTGCCTCCCCTCCAGGGCTTGGCCCTTAGCCAGATTTGGTCTGCTGTGCATCTCTACCCTGCTTAATAACATCTCCTGCCCCACTCCTGTCCCCCTCACCACTTATCTTGTCACCCTCCAGCCTTCCTTCATCATCCAAGGGCCTCTTGCCGCACCCTCTCCCTCTCCAGGGCCATCAGTGTGTCAAATGACTCCCCTCTCCAAGCCCTGACCTCTTCCTGGCCCCATGGAAGCTTTTAAGGACTGTGGGGCACGGGGTCGTAATGACTGAACTTGACAATTTGCTACAGAGGCTAAAGACAATGTAGAGCACCCAGCATGTGCTCAGAAACATGCCAATGTTTGGTTACATGTGCTGGGGAAAATCTGGGGTGGTAGAGTGTGTTTTGGGGTACATGAAATCTTGCCAGATGGGAAACTGCCTGCTCCATGACTACCAGCCTACTCTTCCAGAGAATGGGCTAGGATCTTTTATCTCCAGGGCCTGCATGTTAGAATGTGATTTCAAGCCTCTCTGGCCTTGTGCCACCGAGTTCCTCTAGTGATCCCCACTTTCCCCCAGGGACAAGAGGCTGGGAGCAGTTTGGGGCACCCTCTGTATTTCCCAGCATAAGTACTTGGCTCCCTCTGAAGGGCCACACCTAGGAGTCTCACCTGAGGAAACCTGGGTTTCCTTGTGCACAATTAGGAGCCACTGAGCTTTTTCCTAGAGGCTGGAGAATGACACCCACCACAGACCTAATAGCTTTGCTCCTATATGAGGTGATGATAATTCCCTTGGTTGGAATGTTTCTTGGTCTGGCAAATACTGGAAGGAAAGTTTCTCCCAAATTGTAGGGGCAAAGCCCTTGCTTTCACCCTAATGGTTTCTTTCAACCCTCCTCCCCTCAAGGGAGGTGATTAGAAGCAAAAGGTGACCTTACTACCCCTTGTCAGGGAACTGGTGGCAGAGTAGCAATACAAGTCCTCATTTTGCTGGCTCCCGCCACCTGTCTCCCTCCCACCGTACATTGCTGGGGTCCCATGGTGGCAGGCAGGTCGGGAGGAGGTGGAACTCCCCACAGAGGTTACCCAGAATAAGTTGTTCCCTTAAAGGAGGTGAAGAAGGTGGTCTCAGAGGCCCGAGGCTCAGCGCCAGAGGTAGTGGCAGGTGAGGGAGGAGGAAAGTTGATAGTGCAGAGTTTAGGTCTTTGGTGAGGGCGGAAGGTGGGTACGAAGGATAAAGAACTCTCACATTTATTCAACAGGCAGTGATAACACTAATGGTAACAGCTACTACTTATTTCAAGCTTCTTATTGGCCAGGCACTGTGTCAAGTGTTCTCTGTGCATTATTTCAATTATTCCTCACAACCCTTTGTAAGAAAAAAAAAAAAAAAAAATATATATATATATATATATATATATATATATATATTTTTTTTTTTTTTTTTTTTTTTTTTTTTTTTTTTTTTTTTTTTACAGATGACAGATGCAGAACTAGCAGCTCAGGGAGGTGATAACCCGTCGAAGGTCACACAGATGGAGGTGGGATTTGAGGACTAGTTGACTTTGGAACATATACTCTTTACAACTACCCAGCATTCACTGCCGCTGCCCCAAGCATGGGCCCTGTGGCCAAAGGGCCTACCTGGCACCTGCTAGTATAATGCAACCTCCCAAGGCCCTGAGAGCCTCAGTTACCTGGAATTGGTCTTTCTTCACTCCATTTTCCCCCTAACAGGCTAACAATTCAAACCAAGGACTTGTGTGAGAGAGTGTAACGGAGGGACAGGAGTCACATAAAAAAAAAAACAAAACAAAACAAAACAAAAAAAAAACTAGGCTCTGAATCAGGAGATCAACTTTTGCCATGAAGTTGTTATATGACCCAGGCAGGTTGAATCCCCACTCAGGGCCTCAGTTTCCACATCTGCCCAGAAGTATCTCTGGGTCTGGGCAGAGATCCATGATGTATAACATCCAAGAGTATCGAATACTTAGCGATGGGCCCCTGACCACTCTCTCTTCTGTGGAAGGACGGCCAATTGGGAAATGTTCCAGCTCCCCACCCGACACTTGGGGCTTAGCTTTTGGTAAGTCTGCTGTAGCACTCACCACCGCCCTTAGCATCTGGTCCACGGCCCACTCAAGACCTCCCTGCCAGGCAGTGGCTCCTATGTGCAGGCTCTCCTACTAACCCCTCTTTCACCGAACGTGCTTCAGTGTCCCTTCCAATCACTTCCTTGGGATGACCTCACCTTGCCTTTTCCTTCTTCTTCCCCTTATACTTCCTCTCCTACCTTACCCCTTTAGCTCACTATTGCTCTGGGAACACCACTGTTCTTTTCTCCTCCTTGAACACACATTTCTCCCCTTTGGCCTACTTGGCATCTTCTGGCCTCTTTTTTTGTTGTGTTTTATTTTCCCACATATTCAGAGAGATGGAAGGAACTTTGAGGATCAACTAGTTCAATTCTCTCCTTTTGTGGGTGAGGGAACTGAAATTTGGACAGAACAAATGACTTCCCCAGGGTCATACAGCCAGGCAGGGACAGAGCCAATATTCCATTCAGGTCTGTCTGTTTCTGAGGCTGCTGCTCCTTTACTCTCTTCACTTGCCCTTTAGGTAAGGCTTTAGCCTACCAGCCACCATCACCTGCCCCTTCTCCCAGTGCACCTATTATCCATGTCACACCACTGAGCACTATTTTTGTTCTCATGTGTGTATCTAGGTTCCCAACAAGAAAGTAGTCTGGGGGGCAGGGAGTTAACTCATTCTTCCCACTTGAATGAGGTACAAAGAAGGAAAGTGACTTGCCTAAGATCACACAGCTCATTAGTAGTAAAACTGGGAACAGGATTGAGGCCTCTGAATCTCCACTTGGGGACACATTCACTACACTACAATGCATTGCACCTCTCTTTGTCTACCATTTTCCAACTTCTTACTGCACCGGAATGTTTCATTCTTGCTCTTTCCTCTTTTCTTTATATTCTTCTCCTCCTTCCTAACTTCTGCATTTTTCACAAACCTGCTAGATTTTAGAGCTGGAAGGGACCTCAGGGATCATATAGTTCTACCTATCACTTAACAGACAAGAAAATTGAGACCAGGAGAGGGGAAGTCATTTGCTTGAAATTAGCCAGCTAATTAGTGACCAAGCTGGATACAAGCCCAAGTCACCATCTCCTAGTTCAGTGCCCTTTCATCCATTCTCTTCCTGTCTAAGCTTGATGTCTAGAATGCTTCTTGTTTGAAAAGCCCCTCTCCTCAGCCATTCTGGTCCAGGAAGATCTGAGAGTGCGTGGGCCCAGAGTCATACAGTGTCCCTGAGGAAAGGTAGAAGGAGCAGAGTGGCCTGTAACCACCCACACCCTCCCTCATCCCACCGTAGGAGGCCCCAGACTGGCCTTGCCTAGAGTGGTGATTATCAAGTATGTGTTGAGATAAAGCCATAGCCTCTCAGATTCTCAGTTCATGGCCTAGACAGTGGCGTCAAAGCCCAAACCGTCTGCAAAACGAGGTCAACTCACTGTCCTCCCAATGGAAAAATCTTGTAAAATCAATAGCACCTACAATGTCAACAGGCCCGAAGACCTTTCCTCTGTTTGTTTTTTCCTCCTGGGCCACTCTTTTCTCATCCACTCTACTGTGAAGGCATAAACAACACAGGAATCTGGTAAGCGAAGCTGCAAAGGCCAGACCACGGCTCCCAGAGGCCCTGAACAGAAGTAGGAGTGGGGGCACACTGAAATATGAGTGACTTATGAAGACCCCGACCAAGGCCCTCCTGGTTATCTCAGGCAATGCTAATCAGATCCAAGCCCTGCCCCTCACCTGGCACCCAGTTGAGAATAACTAGGTACCTACCTCCCAGAGCTCCAGTAGAGATTGTAGAAGCTCAGCTCTATCCTAGCTTTGCCACAGGACCTTCCCTAAGGAAGAGAACAACTAGAGAGCCAATTAGACACCACCATGGGGCCTTCCTGCATTGGGAAGTGTCTGAGGCCCTCAGACTGGAGTGTATGTTGGCTCTTTTCCCAGACATCCTTCCTTCACCCCCAGTGGGTGTATCCTACCTTCCCTCCATGTGCACAGAGGGTAGCTGCCCACATGCTGTTTTTTGCAAGGTCATGATCAGGCTTCCT
Organism: Lyroderma lyra; assembly: GCA_004026885.1. Classification (NCBI taxonomy): domain Eukaryota; kingdom Metazoa; phylum Chordata; class Mammalia; order Chiroptera; family Megadermatidae; genus Lyroderma; species Lyroderma lyra. Next base: position 187,113 of record PVJL010001409.1, read on the forward strand.
CCTCCTGACTCCGAACTGGTCCTACTGCAGAAGCTAACATTTCTACCATTAAATGCAGTCTTTTATATGGAAGTATTGTGAATTTATTCCAGCCTGAATTTATTTGAAAAATATCTATTGAGAATCCACTCTGTGTCAGAAACTGTGTTTTGTGCTGCTGAAGACTTTGTACCTCGTGAGTCTTCACTGAGTACGTAGGGCAGAAATTGCAGATCTGTTGCTACCAGGCAGAGGAAGCTCAAAGATGAGATATGATGTCAGGTCCAGAGCATAAGTGTGGGCCTTGGTGTGGGTCTCTGGACATTAGGGATATTGAGGCATGCATGCTTATTGTGATGAGCTGGCAGATGCCTCTTACATGAAAGCTCCTAGAAATGGGGACAAACATTACATCCCAGCAAAGTTGTCTTGGGCTGCTATAAGAGACCAAAGTGAGGACAATTGCAGGGCTTTCCCCAGCTAAGGGACAACTGTGCCCTGTGTCTTCAGTCCTCACAGGAATCCTTGCCTGCTGGCCTTCCAACCAAGGCAAAGGACAGGACATTTTGTAATAAGCGGGTCTCTAGTTTTTAATGTGTCCCCTGGGCACCTGAGTTTGGTTCCTTTGCTGGTCAAGATGCACCATGACATTTAAAGGCATCTAGGTAGCTCTTCAGTAGAAAGTTTTCTTGGTTAAACAGCCCACCCCTACCTCCTGAAGGTATGAACTAGATTTTGCAGCTCCTCTTCTCCTAGCCAAGGTCTTGGCACTGTGCCTGCTCCCCCAACCCTGCTCTCTGGGTGATCCTGCTCAAGGGTGCCAAGGGAGTTGGTGGCAGGGGCTGGGATTAGAGCCCAGGTTTCCTGGATCCTGGCCTGGCACTCTTGCCACCAGACCCCACCACCTCTCCCTCTCCTCCCTTGCCTTCTATGCTCTGTCTGTACATTCTGGAGGCACGTGCCCTGCACCCCACTAGCTTCCACTGGGTGAGATGTTTCTAACACCAGTTGCTGGTTCAGCTAAATGGAGTATAGGGAGTCAGGCTATCTGGGGGAGGGAGAAGGCAGGCCACTTTGCTGGTCTGAGACCTGCAGAGCTGGGTCCCTAAGACAATCATATTTTCTTTTGTCAGGGACCCTAAGTGTAGCCCCTACATTTGGCATCTCAGAGCTAGGGCCAGGTCACCATGGGGCCCCTACTCCCAGGCTTGTTGCTATGACACATGGTTCTATAAGTGCTGAGCGGCATTGTCGGGGCCGGATGCAAATGGCACGCAGTGGAGTCTCACTGTGAGCCAGTTGGCCAGCTGACATTTCAGGGTCCAAAGAGCTTGTGTGTACTGGACAAGCTGTTTATTGTGGTCTTGGCACTGCCCGGCCCTTCAGACAGCAACAAATGCTCCCAAACTGGGAAAGAGGAAATAAGGAATCAACCGTAGCCAAAGAAGACCTGGAATCTCTTCCTTCATGCCATTTGCTCCCTGCAGCTGACATGCTGCTGGTGCCAACCATCGGAAGTGCCCCCATGAGGTAACTGGAGGGGGCAAGCCCCACAAACTTCTATTCGTGAAGACCTAGATCACAACATCAGCATCCTTCTGACTGCCCAGCTCTCAGAGGCCTCTTCTAAGAGATGGTCAAACAGTATTTGGACCAGGAGTGAAATATCTTGGTGTCACAAGGCTTAAACATGCAGAGAAACTGGTATCCCAAGGCTGTAGGCTCCACACACACACACACACACACACACACACACACACACACACACCCTCTCCAGGAGATGCTCACTGTGGACCCTGAGAAAGAAGATACTTACAAGAAGGACTCCTGGTGGCTAACCTGGGATCAAATTTGAAAACAGTTAAGCAGCCATTTCTACACAGAGACCTCTCACACAAACTGCATTTTAGGGAGAATCCTGTATGGAACTGCCTGCCTGCACTGAGTTCCTGTCATCTGAACCATTCCTTACAATGAAGTTCCTACACTGTATTTCAACCAAGAGGACTGAGGTTTTTCCCATCCAATTGAGTTGTGCAGGTATATCCCCCGCCACTCGTACCTTCAAATTCACATCAACAAATCAGAGTGATTCCATTCTGATCAGTCAACCTGTGAGGATTTGTAATCCTCATTTGCATGGGGACAGACCAATCTGGGGCCAGGGCTGAGGACTTCTGCTTATGAGGGAGAACAAAAAACAAAACAAAACAAACAAACAAACAGACAGACAAACGGAATCATCTTCTGGAAGGCGGGCCCCTTGTAGTACAGGCTTCCTGGGCTAGGTGAGTGTTCTACGAACCCATCTGCATCCATGTACCAGCTGGAGTTGTTGTGAGAGGCTGTGTTTGGCTTCAGTAACTAATGCTTTTGCCCATTTTATGATGGCTGATTTACACAAACAATGTGCAGCATGACAATGCACCTGCCCACACTGCGGTGAGTTCAGCGGTTTTTGGCCAAAACCGGTATGACCCCTGTGCCTCACCCTCGCTATTAACCTGATCTCATCCCGAGAGACATTTTTTCATTTCTCTGAATGAAAAACAGTCCTAAAAGGGAAAAGTTTTGCCCATGTGGAAGAGGTGAAACAGAAAATGGCAGAAGCCCTAAAAGACATAAAAATCGATGAGTTCAGAAACCGTTTTGAGCAGTGGGGAAAGTGTCTCCATAGGTGTACTGCATCATACAAAGAGTACTTTGAAGGTGACTGAAGTTTAAACATGTAAGAATAAATACACCATTTTTTATAAATAAATTTCAGTTTTTCTGGGTCCCCTCTTGTATATAAGTAATTTCCCCACTGGCTTGAGAAGGCCTTGGAGAGCATACTTTCCCTTTCTACCAAAGACTGCTCTTCCTGGGTAGAGCTGAAACACCAAAGTGATCTCATCAGACCAGAGCGGAGCAGAAAAGAGGAAACTAGACTGGCATGGAATGGAGCAGAACTGAGCTGTCTAGGTAGAGGAGCCTGAGTGGTAACACTGCTGAGCTGTCCCACAACCATGCTGTTCTCACAGCTGTGCTGTATGGCACTTAAGCTGCTTACACTGAATAAAGTTTCCTTCTTCATCACACTTCAAACTGGAGACCCCTGTGGGTGTTGAATTGACACCAATGACCATCACTTGACATCATCAGCAAGACATGATTAAAATGGTCCTTTTGAGTCCTGGACTGGTCTTTCAGATGCACTAAGGGTTGCCAATATCTTGGGGAATATGTGGCATGGGTATGTGTGTTAGAGCACTGGATGGGCTGGGTAGGTGGGAAAAAAAGGATCCTGAATGAGAGAAGCCAGGAAGCCAGAGTCCAGACAAATTGGGGAGAGTAAAGCTTTCCGGAAGACATTTGGTTCCACCCATGCCCAGGAGCCAGTCCAGTGAATCCTATGTCCTGTGGGGAAATGTCATGTAGTAGGGTCTGAAACAGAAATAAAGGGTTCAACTCTGCCTCAGGGTCTTGATTCCACACCTTGGTCCAGCTAAGTATCTTCTGAGTGTCCGGTCAAAGCCTCCGATTGGTCTATGGTTTAGCATGTAGTCAGTCCTGTCAGCCCAGCTGAATGTGATAGACCTCTTTAATACACACACACACACACACACACACACACACACACACACACACTGCATCAGTATTAAACACCAGCAATTTACAAGCATAGTTCAAAGCACTTCATATACACTCATATTTATGATCTCAATTAATCCTCCCCAAGCCCTGTAAGGTTAGTATTATTTGTATCATTCTCAGTTTACAGAAGGGGAATCTGAGGCTGAGGTGAAATAACTTATTTGAAGTCCCACCAGGTATAGTGATTGTCTGAACAGGGATTCAATTTGAGGTCTGTCTGGCTCCAAAGCCTGTGCTCATTATACTACAGGGCCCATGTGTTTAAGCAAATGAATGTGTCCATCTGTACACAGGAAAGGAAGGAAGAGAGAGGTAAAGCAGAAAATCCATGAGCTTGGCCTTGGGAGAACCATGATAGAGAGAGAGGATGTGCAAGAGGGAGGATGGGCAGCAGGAGGCCCAGCAGATGCCAGAAGCTAAGACTACCTAAGTTTATGGTCTCACTTCTCTGGGTAACTCCCCTCAGCCCCCAGCATGGTGCCTGCCATCTCAATGGTACTCACTCAGTGAAACTGCTGAAGAATGAATAAGCTCAACGTGGCATCCTTGGGGAATACATACAGACCAAGTTGCTGCCTCCCACTTGGTAAGACCCAAGCCTTAATGTGATTTCCCTAGAGGTCAGGCCACCAGACATTGCTTAAGCCCACAGCACATGGTAGGCACTGGGAGTATAGAGATGAAGCCAACAGGAAATCTTTCTCTCAAGACATGGCCAAGATGCCAAGGGAGATGTCAGATTTGCCTTGGGTCATTCCCAGGGGTCCACTGGGGCAAGGGGTGTAGGCTGTGAACAGTCAGGAAGCAGGACAAACAAAGCCCCAGAGCCTCCCCAGAGATGGGGCTGCTGCCTTCAGCTCCACTAGCAGAGCTAGGCAGCCCCGCCTGTGCTATTCTCCTACAAACGCAACTCAGAGCTGCCTTTCAGGGCTGTGCTGGCCACTTTAGTTGGAAAACCAGAAGCCTGCAATGGGTGAAGGCTGGGAGAAGGGGTGAAGCCACAGGACGTTACCCTCACCCTCTCTCTCTGAACCCCTTAAGAGCTCTCCCCCAACCACACGTTATCTCCTTTCTCCCTGAGAAGCCCAAGGTTGAGAGAAATGAATCCAAGTAATTAACTAATTAATAAATCTGGACAGCAAACTTGCTGAGGTTGCTGGAAAACACCCTATTGCCGCCAACACACACGGCCAGGCCAGGCACCGCCTCCTACTGTGGGCAAAAATGGAGGCAATGGACGGACTGCTCAACTGCGTGTTCCCCAGACTCCAGCAGCAACGGAAGTGCCTGTCACCGGGCAGCCCCTTGCCCAAAGCCAAGAGACACGTGTCTGGTCAGCACATCCCCCACCAGACAGCCTCTGCCACTCCAGGTGGGGTGTGATCTGCTAAGTTTCCCAGCATCAAGGGCGATCGCTCTCTGTTGGTCCAAGGAAATCCATCTGTGGGCTCTTCCAATGCAAAGTGTAAGACTGCAGGAGACGGATGGATAGAGATAGGAGAAGGGGAGAGAAAAAGAGAAGGAGAAACTGAGAGGCACACACAGCTGGCAGGAGCCCATCTCCAGCTGTTGGGCGGGCTGTTTCCTTTGATAAAGCACTTGGCAGTACTCCCAGTTCTGTAGTTTCTGGCCTGTGAGAGCACACCCGGAGCACGAGCCTGCTTGTGGGAGGGAGGACTTCAGCCTCGCTTTGTTTTGTTTCTTTCTTTCCCTTTTTTTAAGCTATAGAAAATACACCTCCCCTTCTAAGGAACCTTGCTCCTCCCCCACACCTGGGCAAAGTGAAGTTGTACCAACAGGTGATGTGGGCTGGGCCACTGGGGTGTTATCACAGAAAATCAGTATGCTACAGTGCCACCACACTTGAGGGTCTGGGAAGGGTGTGCAGTGAGGCCTTAGCATACATTTTTGTGAGTGCATGTGTGCGTACATGCATGTGAGAGAGAGACAGAGACAGAGGGGGGCGTGTGTGCGTGCGCATGTGCACGTGTGTGTGTGTGTGAGGCTATGTTTGTTTGTTGTGGCTGACATTGCCTTCTGTGTGGCACATCATCACACTTCCCCCTGCCTAGGCTCTCTCTAGCTCACTGTTTTCCTGGAAAGGACTGGGAAATAGGGGGAGTCTCAGGGGTCACATGATCACACAGAACAATAAGTCCTCCCTCCAAACCATGGTCCTGTGGCTTTGTGAAAGCCTGTCTCCTCCTTCCGTCTCTCATGTAATAAGGATCCTGGCTCGAAGGTCCCTAGGAGGAACCAGAGCATGGCGTGTCACAGAGCTCCCTGCCTGCTCCTTTCCCTCAGGCTCATTTATAGCCTAATGACAAACCACCCCCAGATCCCCAGTTTGACCAGCCCTTGCAGGGCCTCAGTCAGTCTCAGTTTCCCAGATTCCTGAGGGGAACTTGATCTGGCCCATGGGCCAGCTTGGGCTTTTCACATTTTCCCCAGAAGTCTCTGCTCAGGATCCCCAAGCACAGCACCCACTCCCATATACAGCCAACTCCAAGGTGCCCAGCAGCCAGTGCCTTGGAGGGGCCCTCTCAGGGTCAGTTCACCAGGCTGCCACCAAGGGGAGGGGCTCTGCCCAATCAGGCAGGAGAGGGAAGCTCCAGGAGGAGTAATAGAACTTCCTCTGCAGCCGGAGGGGGAGGTGGTCACGCTGCCTGGAGCAGCTCAGTCAGAGTGGCCATGAACCACTGATCTGCCACTCCACCAGGGGCTGTTGGCCCTTAGTGATGGGAAAAACCAGTTGAGAAGAAGCAAACACAATACAAAAACAAACACAGCTTGGGAACTTTGGACCAGCTTCCAAACTGAAAGTCCTCAAATGTCCCTCAAACCCCATTCCCCAAAAATGTGTTCACTCACTAAACAAACAAACAAACAAACAAACACACACACACACACAAAGAAAAACCAGGGAAGATACTTAGATTCTGGGATGTCAGAGCCAGAAGGCACCTTAGAGATCATCTAGTCCAACTATTCCATCTTATATATAGGGAACTGAGGCCACAAGTGAGATAGAGACTTCTGCTGGATAGCAGAAAAGCTGGCACTAGAAGTTGAGGCACTACCCCAAAGACTTCTGGACCCTGGCCTTGGTAGTAAGAAGACATACTAACCTAAGATGCAAGCAGGAATTTGAGGACCCAGAAGCTGTAGACCCAGTTCAGAGTTGAAGCGGGAAGTGTAGCCTGGTGAGCTGAGGGTGGCCACGAGGGTAGTGTTGGGCTGTGAGTCTTGGAGACCCCTTTTGCTTTTCAACAGATGTGCCTGTTGACATTACTGGGCCAGGTGGGCATCATACTTGGGGCTCAATGTCGGGCCTGAGTTAGGTTGGGGATCCCTGCTCCTCTCTGTCTTTACATTTTATAAAGTATTCTTCTTACTTAGAGCAAGCTCTGAAAGGGGGTAGAAGCCCAGTCTCAGTTTCCTCACTGGTTTGAGGGAAGAGGAGGGCAGTCCAGGGACTGTGGTATACAGGCATCAGAACAAAGTCCTTCCTGACCTTCCATTCATGAAGCTCTGCACCAAAATTCTAGATGGTCACAATTGCCATTTCAATGCACTTATTATTTGACAGAGCCCATCATTTTATAGGATATTTTGGTAGGTGTTATTTTGCATCTGAGGATATATATCTTTGTAACTGTTCTTGAGTGATTTCTCTGCATGTATTCCATCTTCCCCCCAAAGTTCCTGAAGGGTGGAAAGCAGGCCTTTGGTATTTCTTTCTCCCCTCCTCCCTTTCCCTGTGGCACTCAGGACAGTGGTGTGGCCAAGAAGATGGTCTCAATAGTGCTCGTTCAACTCAGTAACAATAATTGGGGAGGCTAGTATAATTTCTGAATTCATCTGCAAGAGTATCCAGTGATGACGGAAATCTGCAGCTGGATGTATCGGTTGCAGCAAAGAAAGAGCTATTCTTGAAGGGAGGGTCAACCAAAGCCAGCATGTCAGTTGACTTAACCACCCCCTCCCTGTCCCATCTTGATGAAATAACAAATAATCAGTTGGGACAAGGGTGGGGTGCCTCACACCAAGCGGCCATTAAACCCAGGAGCTGGACATTCTATTTCCCAGCATCCTCTATTCTGTTTCACTCATCTGTTTGGCAACAGGGTGTTAGGCTGCTTTCTAGGTTACTTTCCAGAAGAGACATTCTCCCTGAATCTAGCTGCTGACTGCGTCAGACCCAGTGAGTTATTGATAGGGCAATATTTGAAATCAGAAACCATGTTTGTTCATTAGTGGGTATGGATTAAAATATACCTTGTTTATGGGTTTACCTAGGAGAACATAGAAGGGGACTGGTTTTGATAGTGGAAAAAAAAAATATATATATATAATGAAGTTTGAGTATTTAGGAATACTTTTCCTAAACACACATTCTGATCAGAACTGTCTCTAGGTGTTCCTTCTCTCCTGTTTTACAAGTGACCTCACAGATGAAAGTAAATTAGACATCTTTCATTTCTAACAGGAAGAATACAAACGTAGCCTGGAGACTTATGTTATAGCTAAGACTGAGAATTTAGCTAATATCGCTAAAGAGCGAACTACTTATTATTAACCAAGTCATTAATTAGGGTCATGTTTGCACTCCAATTGTCAGCCCCAAACATCTGTTTGTTTAAACCGAGGTCACTTTAGTTTGTTACAGTTACAGCCACTAGTGAGATAATCTGCTTAGATTTCACAAGTATGTGTGAATTGCCTACCTCAGCCTTTATTTTCACAGAATAAGAGCTCTCTTGAAGGCACAGGGTCAGACTAAAGATAATAAATGACTTTCCTGCTCAATAGAACTAAAAACAAGGCTTTAATTAATTCACCAAAATTCTAGGATTGAATATCTATATTACGTTTCTTAATGATGTTAATCTGTCCAAGGGTGATCCACAGGATTCCCATTGCTCCAAGAATAATCTTCAGGCAGACATATCATTGGCTCTGAGATTGTTTTCCAATCACCGAGTGCTGCCCTTCTCAACAGTGGAGTCACCCTCACTTTGTTGGTAGAGACTGCAGGTGGCCTGGGAGAGAGGGCAGTCAGGGGCATGACAGAGAAACAGAGAAAGAAGGGATATATGCTAGAAAACATCTCCTTAAGGAGGAGGAAACAGAGGCAGAGAACTCGAGGTCTGGGAGTGGAGAAAAGGAAATAGAGGCCAGGTAAGGCTAAGACTTGAGGATAATCCATACGTATACACCTATAGAAACCCTCACCACACACACACATACGTAGACACACCTCTTCCACATATACCTTTCTCACTCCAACTCCCAAGTCTCATGCATAGGAATAGACTCAGACAGAGTTACACACATAGGGATCACATACACAATTACACACAGAACCTCCCAGGTGTCATCCTTCCAGCTATCCCTTCACAAACACAGGTATTCCCCCCCACGCACACATAAATATATTTACCATACATTTTGTCATACCATTTTTGCATATGATTTAAACATTTTTATGTATATCCACATTACTACCCAAATCCCCTTCACACACCCAAGTTCTGAAAATACAAGGGCTGTCCAGAAAAACTCCAGCCATAAATGCCTCTATTTTTCATGTTACATGGCTGGAGACTTTCTGGACACCACTCGTATACAGACAGCTACACACGTACGCACACTGATACACATCCTCCTTTTCAACAAAGACAAAAGGAGTCTGTGCTCAATAAATTCTAGTGCTTTCTTCCTGGGTGGAGGGATTTAAAGGAATGACCAGATAGCTAAGTGAAAAAGAAGCACTTTATCTAGTGTTTCTTAGCATGGTGGAAAAGTCCATGAGGGACATTTGAAATTTCTCACAGAGTTTACACTCTTGGCCTATAGACAAGACACCAGTGGTGACCTTTAGTGACTGCCAAAAGCTTCTAAGACTCTCTTAGTCCTGCTATGCTAGCTGACCTTTGCAAGGAATCCTGGGTATTTTGAACTAAGAACATTTAGTATAAGAAACAAAACAACAAAACAAAAAAAATATATAAAACCCTTTCCTTAACATTTAAGAACAACATGAAAGTGTCTGTCCAAATTCACCTGGCAGGCCTGGCCTGTGGCAAGATGGCAAAGAAGGACAAGATGATTTTCAAGTCCACCAGCCCTAGATGTCCTCTTGGAGCCTGCTCCCTTGCCCCTCACCATGCAACCCCTGGACCCTCAACTTGTCCTTTGCTGGGCTGATTCTGTGCTGACCAAAGACGGCGAGAAATGGGAAAAGGCTTTTGGATTTGATCAGAAGAAAGTAATCATGGGCAAGTTTAGAGGGAACAGTGAGTCTACTAGATCCAAGATCCAAAATGGCAGGTGCTGTGATCTCCACAGTGCCATCTGCATAAGAAATCTAAGGTCCAGTGAGTTTTTAATCCAAGTCCTGCCAGCCTGCACATTAAAAAGTTCAAATGTGGCTTGGTGAAAAGCAATCAGATGTGTTATTGACACTGTTTCATTCTGAATAGCGTGTAGGACTAAAGCCTTTCTTGACTTGGTTCATTAGTTAGCTAACAAGCATTTTCCAAGCACCTACTGTGCATGGAGCGCTCTCTCAGACACTCGTTCCTGCTACTGCTATTGAATTTCTGAATACAGGCTGTTGCCAGACATCCAATTTTCTGAGTGCTTGCTCTGACAGGGAACAATGACTAATGAACCAAACATCAGGGAGGGCCCTGTGATCTCCAGCACAGAACATGCCCATAAAGGCAGAGTCTAATTTGTTCAGCAAGCAGCTGCCAATTCTTCTGGGATCTTAATTACCTGAAGCAGTTTATATGGGTGAATCCCCTTGGGAGAAAAACCCTGAAGCCTGCCTTTCTCACACCCTATCATACCCTGGGCCTCATAAATGGCTTTAAGCCTCAGCCACTGCACATGGGTACAAAGTCCAGGCCGCAGCAGTTCACCAGACAAGCATCTGGGCAAAGCACACAGTCCTTCTTCACACCTTTATACACACTCCCGTATACATACATACACATGTGCACGGGAATGTGCACACACACACACACACACACACACACTCACTCACACACACACACACACAGGCAGCAGATGGTTATAGTGAAAAGCACTCTTGACCGCAAGATGGGAGACCTGGGTATGAACCCAACTCTGCCTCACCTTCTCTGTATGCACTTCAGCAAGACTTATTCTGTCTCTGGGCTTCTGTTTCCTCTCCTACAAAATGAGCGGTGGGATTAGATTATCTCTATGGGCCTCTCCAGTTCTAGGACTTGACAATCTGCTTCCTGAGCCTCAACAGAGCTGTGTGACCAGGTCAGGTTTGTAAAATAGGGATGAGATGAGGAAAAGCTAACGGCCGGCTCAGGAGCCTGAGCAGTCACTATCAGAGAAGGGGGAAATCTCTCTGCCTCCTTGAGTCAGTGCTTCGTAAAGAGTTTCAAAAACCAGGTTGGCAGATCTGGCAGCATGGTGGGTCTGCTGTTCCCTTCAGCCTCATCTCCCTCCCGCCATTCCTTTTATAACCCTTCTTCCATCCGACTCTCATTCTTTTCAACCAACCCTTCAGCTCAAACTGACTAGTTCTCTTTAGCAAGCTCTTCAGAGAAGCCAATGAGTAAATGGTCTCAAGAGTCTCCTGAGTCTGTAAAATGTAAATAACAGCCCCTGCCCTGGCGGCCTTCAGAGGCTTTCCAAAGGATCAAATAAGATAAAGTCTGTGAAAGCGCTTTGGGAATTGTCAAGTGCCATGCAAATGTGAGGGATTATTATTAATGATGGGTGGGGAGTCAGCCACATGATGCATACTATCCTCCTCATCTTCTCTGGGTGAAGGTATTGGCATTGCCAGCCAGCCTGTAGCCGGCTAACCCATCAGTCAGGATGGTCATTTGGTTGGTGTTGCCCTCCTCACACTGTCCCCTAGAAGAGGTCAGAGGAAAAAGGACAAGGAAGGAGTTGATTAATTTGGGTAAGGAGAGACAAAGGACTAGAGGAGTGATTAAAAAAAAAGTGGACCATTTCTTTCAAACAGCCTCACATGGCAAACCAATTTATAAAACAGGTGAGGCAGAGCTACTCTAGTTGAAGCTGGGATGAGAGGTATGGAGTCCCACTGGACAAGCCTTCCACTTGTCCTTAAGATCAGTCTGGTGGGTCCCTAGGATTCCAAAGGAGCAAACTGGAAAAACGGGTCTTTCTTGGCACCTGGTGCTTGAGGCACACTGGAGAGAGCCACAGCCTGGGCATTGGAGGGCAACGGGTACATGGCACAGAAAAGGGGAGGTGAGAGAATGTTATAGAAAGTCTAGGGTTCCAAGCCTGCTTTGTTGGGGTACCCTAGAATGTGGTTGTAGCTTTCTGATTCTATACTGGAAGCCCTATGAAAAACATGGATCTAGAAATGGGTAAAACATAGTCCCCTACCAAATGACCATGAACAGTGTGCCTATTTTCTCCTTTAGCTTTGAGCGGGGAGGAGTTGTTCCCCAGAGTGAGTTTGATGAAGCAGCTCCTTCCAATTCGTGGCCCTACCATGAATGGGCATCCCTGACCTGGTGAGGAGAAAAACCACCGAAGGACTTCGCCAGGAAGTTTTAGGTATGCTTAGTGAGCAGGTAGACAGAAATCTGCCACTAGCCCTGGGGCTGAGCAGAGGAGTGTTGGGAGTTTGGATGGGAGAACATGACAGTGAAGCCAATATTCTAGGCAGAGGGTACTGGCCATGACCACGATTCAAACCCAGAGCCCAGAATGAGGAGAGAGAGCCAGGCAGATGGGGTGGGGGGACAGAGAACAGCTTTCTCCTGGAGCACTTGCTCCATTTTCCCACCCGCCCCACCCAAACAGGCTTAGCAACAGGGCACAGCTGACTGACTAGGCAGAAACTGATCAGATACTGCAGGGACAAACTGAAGCTTCCAGGCTGGATATGGGTATGTGTGCCCAAGACTTTCACAGCCAAGCCATAGGTGGTTGCTGACTCCTTCAGGCAGATGGAACAGTGTCAGGGATTTCATTAGAGTCACTGCAGCAAGGAGGATATAATAATAATAAGTGTCACCTAGGAGTAAATGATGCTGGTTGGCATCCTAGAAACATCCAGTGCTGGGATTCTTATACTATTCAGGTGGTTTGCAAAAAGCCTAACATTTTTCTCTAGGAGATTCTTATTCGACATATGTCTTCCCCTGATTCCTTTTCCACATGTGGTGGCCTGGAGCTCCTTCTCAAATTACCCTGAGGTAGCTGCTATAGAGACATGTCTGCTGTGCCAGGGCTGAGCAGGCAATGGGTAACCCAGAGCAGAGGATCAGCAGCAAAAGCCATTTATGCTTGAAGGAAACAAGAGCATTTGGAATTCCGGTGTGCTTGGGTGGAGGGGAAGAGGTCGTTACATCGGCCCAGACAGTCTTTGTCCCTGCTCTTTTGGAAGGGAGCAGTGGGACCATCTCGGAAAATGTGTTGGATGAGAGAATTGCTTGGCTAGGGATTACTTCCCCTGCATAAGCCTATGTGAGCACAAACATAGGGAAGGAGGTGGAGAGGGAGGCTCCTGAGGGGCCTGGACAGGAACAGAACTCAAGGAGGAAAGAAGAGCAAAGGAGCCAAAAATAGCTTTGCAACAGACCCTTCTGAAGGAGGAGTATAACCCTTGTTCTGTAAGTGGTTAGGAGCTTCTCCCTTTAAGCGAGTTTGCTTTTGCTATTACAGGTACAATAGACTCTCCGTTAAAATTTTTTGCCCGTTACTTGAGAGTGCTGATTGTTTGAGTTCCAATTAACAGAGAGTCTACTTGCATTTATCTGGCATCTAGCAATTCCAATGGGTGCTGGGTAACTGAGAGTCTACTGTAGTTTCCTCACTCTTGCTTTCTCAGGTATTAAAAAGTCAACTAAGTCAGGTACACATGAATGGGAGTTTACATTTTCTCCCCTGCATCATCTAAAAGTGTCTGCCTGGAAGGTTACGGGGGTGGGGTGGGGGGGGGGAGGAGGGCACAACCAGAACTCTCTCAATCACCTCTGCAAAGTCAACCACATCCCCAGGGATGGCCTTACACATAGATGGAAAGAGTAGCTGTGTGCTTGGTATGATTTGAGGGGCTAAAAGTTCAAGGGTACCTTGCCCATGCCCCAAAAATGTCAGCTGTACTAGCCCACAGCTGAGGCTGCAATTCTCACTTTGTTTATGATAAAATTGTGACTTGGAAGGTGGAAGGACATTCTGCTACTATCAGTTGTTTACCCCTTAGCTGGATTCATTGTATTACATTAGCAGAGGCAGAAAGCAAGCCTCACCAGCGGGATGGTTAAAATGTTGAGAGATCAGGGAAATTCTGGAACATGAACTATCTACCTTGTACTTGAAAGCCCTGAGCAGCTGGGGATAGTTTAAAGGAGCTTGTGCTAGAAGGGAGAATGCAGGGGGGTGGGGCGGGGGAGAGAGCGTCAAATAGAAATTTCTCCCAGTTCGCCATTTTCCAAAGGATGTCCTTGCTTCCTGTACCCCAGATGACAAGGTTTTAGATTTGGCAAGTGGGTTTAGCACAAGGGAGAGCCCATCTCCTTTCCAGAGTGAGGCATTTCCCAAGAATTCCTACTCACCTCTCCCCATAGAGTACAGGGACCATGAGGGAACCCTAGTGAAGGTTGAGGAGGGGCAAGGTCTGGAGTGGAGGTGCCATTTACTTTCCCTACTGGGCTTCAAGGCCCAGCATGGCTGACCCTTTGCTTCTGAGAAGAGGAGCATGAATATAGTCCTTAGTTTGTCATGGTGGAGGGTTGGCGGAATTTGCTCCCTTGGCCAGGCCCCTTTCTGGAAACAAATAATAGGGAAGGGATGCACAAAGTGCTGTCCCTGGAGGCCAGGAGTCTGTCTCCACTTATGCCACTGAGTGGAGTGGGTGCTCCTAAAGACAGCTGGGTTGGACTTTGCATCTGGGGTCTATTTGCACTGGAGAGGTTAGAAGCCATCTGGACAATTACAGCCCTAAACATGGAGCACTGCCGCCCAGCTTAGAGTCCCCAAAGACACCACTGGAGCCTAATGAGGTTGCCAAGGGAGCGGGTCTAGCAGCCTCTTGGCAGGGGACAGGATGTGGAGCAAAGACAGTCCCAGGCTCAACAGAGGGCCCATAGCCAAGATATGCATGGCAAGCAAAAATGAAAAAATCAATTCGCAAAGACACCAAGAATTAAGTCTAAGCAAAGCCTGAGTGAGTGAGACTCTGGCCTCTGTGAATTGCAGGGACTGGAGGAACCCCATCCACTCAGGTTGCCACAATGCCACCATAGAGATATGGCATCAGCTACAAGCTGCTGTGGATAGCCCAAGGGTCTGGGACATATCCCTTTGGCCTCTAACTGCCAGGCACAGAGCAGCACATGCCTTTGCTCTCCTCCCCTCACCTACAGCTCGGCCTCTGGCAGGGTACACCTGGCCAGTCCTTCTCTGTTTTCTTAAGTGTACCCTAAGCCAGAAAGAAGAGAGTGAGGGAAGAAGGCAGCGAGGAGGGAGAATGGATTCAAGGAAGGGAGGAAGGGCCAGGATGCCAGCCTCTTGAGGGAGCACAGATTCCGAACGAATACACTACTGACTGTGAAAGGTAGCAGGGCCGCCTCTTCCAATTCTAGCACTTCTGGGAGTCATTTCTCAGCTCACACTTCCCTCCTGTGACAGATACATAAATCCTTGGCTGAAGAGCTTGCCATGCCCCTTCCTGTCTCGGACGTGATTTTCCTCAGATGAATCGCACCACCTCCTTCAGACTTGCATAGGTCAGACAAGCAGACCAAGCACAGTGATATAGCCATCAAGCTATGTTGAGGAGGGTGAAGGGGACTATGATTTGTTGTCCACTCCCTGGCTCTGTGTCTCCCCAAGTCACACTAGGTACCAGTGGGCAGGCCCCTTAGACCTTCCTGGACAAATCCATGACACTAATAAGCATGTCACACATTTCGTAGACACACAGAGAAGACTTCTGTATGTCTGAAAACCATCTTCCAGCTATTTCTGGGTGGCTTTTCCACTTGTGAAATGTCATTGGCAATGCTTGGTCTCAGCTTAGCTTCTCCCTACATCCAGTTTTTCCTCCTAGTTTCAGTATACTCCAGGGATGTAAGCTCATTTTCCTATCAGTCCAAGTAATGAGGAAGACAGAACTACTAAAAAATATTAGACCCATAGTGCAATTACAAAGAGCTATATACGATTTTTAAAAATATTATCTTCTATTTTGGATTATCCCTGCAACATGTCTGATGTTACCCCAGCCACGTGAAATTCATCTATGATTGTATTTGGAGTCTGTGTGTGAGTGGATAATTTTTGCAAGAACTTTTTTCCTTTATGCTCATCTTGGACTGGTGTCAAAGTGACCCTGCATGCCTGAGTACCCAGAGACAACCTAAAAGGGAGGGGGAACCTGGGATTTAGTGATTGCTACAGATAACCCACAAAGTGGATAATGAATATAGGAATAATCAAAATGTGACTCTACCCAGCTGCAAGAATGGAGCTATATGGATGGGCAGCGAGGCTAAAGACAGAGGCTACAATGAATCGTTCGCACACAATTTAATATCATTAAAGAACAAGCATAATCCTGGATGCTCTAAATAGGAAAGAGGCATGTAAGAACTATGAGGTCATCTTCCGTCTCTATTCCATGACCATCAGCCAGTAATGAAACCCTACACTGCTCCAGTCTCCTGTGGGATAGCAAGCTCGGGGTGTTAGGGCAGGCGATTGGGTCCAGTTAGCTTTGCTCCTTTCCTAACCTACCATCTTGCAAATGTGTGTTACTGGTCAAAGGACAGATGGGGGTGGTTGGCTAAAAACAAAGTTGTGGCTGCTATACTCAGCAGTTACAGAAGACAGAATGAAGTCTCTGGCAGAGAATTTGAAGATTGTCTAAAGGATGGAGAAAAATACAAGTTGGCCCAAAGTCTAATTTGGAAAAGAAGGCTGACAAGAGACAGAACTACCATTTGAGCATATTAAGTGGTATATAAGAAGTCTGGAGAACAGGATTTAGGAGGAACAGTCTTAGAGAGCAGAGGTTTTTAAACATGGAACTGCACAACCAAAGGATGGTGTGGAATTTCCTCTTAGAGGTGTCTGAAGTTCGGCTATCCCTGCTGGAGCCTTTTGCTAAAGGCAGTTCCAGGGATGAGACAACATTGGAAAGTCATGCAAGGCAGCTAAGGCACAGCCCAGTCGGAAAGCAGGAGACCAGACCTCGAACCTTTGTCACCTCTCTGCTTCCTTTCAGGGCTCACTCATAATCCACAAGGTGAGTTCTGGGAGGAAGCAGGAATAATAAACATGTGCCCCATCTCATGGCAATAGAAGGAGGAAGTAGACCGAAAAGCCCATCACAGACACTTGACAGAACTGGAAACCCTCTTATCCAGTTTGATTTTATACAATTTTCCCACCAAATCTGTCCAAATCTGTCTGGAAATCAGCCCAAATTCAGGAGAAATTATTGCAGTGACATTATTTCCTGTTCTTCTACTGTGGCTTTGTGCATTCAGAGAAAGATTATAACCTCTCTGACTTGCTTCCTGGAAATACCTCCCCACATGTGACTTGAATATGCCCATGAACAATGCTGACAAGAAATCCGTGGAAGCTGGCGAGGACAGCCCCACAAACTTCCAGTGGCCACTTCCCCATGTGTGCCTGAGTGTGGCAGAGACAGTGGGCTGAAGCATGGGAAAGGCCTTCTTCTAATCTGGAGTGTTGAGTGTCACAGGGGCAGAGAAGGACACCGGGGATATAAAAAGAGCAGGGTGTTCTTACACTTGGAATATGGCTGTCAGAGGGGGCCTTCAAGTTAGGTATACATGGACAAGACAATCATAAACCATACTGTATGGTGTCTATGACCCCCGGCTCCTCTGGCCTGCCTCTGCTGGCACAGTGTGGACTTCAGTCCCACATCCAGCCTACCACTGTCACGATTCTGGCCATATCTCAGTACTACCGCTATGTTATTGCATATTTTCTCTAAAATAACTTGAAGCAGATTCACTTCTCAAAAATGCCTCCACCTCAGAAATAGTTTTGAAATCATAGGGTATATGTGTCAGATACATCCCCCCATACATGTTAAACAAATAAATAGTTATAAAAATAGAAAAACAAAGTTGGTCCACCTACCACCTAAAATCATCTCACACACCACCAGCATATGTTTACCATGCCTGGGGAAACAGTGGTCCCTGTATAGTGCACACAGATGGTCTCCACCTCCAAACAAGCATGGCTTTATTTCCTACTCCAACGTAAAGCCGGCCCGGCTCTAGACCGCCTGAATGGCCCGGATACCATCCTGAGTCTGCCTCCCTCGCCTTCCTCTCAGGGCTAGGACCCTGGCCCTTATTTCCCTCCATTCAGGTGCCAGCCCCAGCCAAGGCTGAAGTTTGTAACAGAACACAGGGTCCTTATTCTCAGTCAAGTGCTCCTTCCCTCAAGCCATTTCCCCTGCTGAGAATTGTACACTAAAACTCACTTAACTTGGACAGTGCCTTCTGTGGAGTGGACTTCCTCTGCCTTGGCCCTAGGGGTTGCTTCGGCTGGAGCCCCAAGCCCACATCAGTAGCACGGAGTTCACACAGGCCCCAGCAACCTGTAGCAGCTGGGTGAGCAAGGAGCATGTGGGGTCCTACTTGGAATGCGGTCTTTCCTGGGAAGCCAGTGACCCCCACTCCTTGAGCATGTTCTCCTGGTGGTCAGAAGACAGAGGTCCCCCACAAGTGGGTAGGGGGCAAAGCATTCTTCAAGGCAGAAAGATGTGTGTGATACTGGCTAAACCCAAGGATCATGTAACAATCAGGGCTGACCAACAAGGGAGCCAGCTTGTTCATAGTGGGTGTGTCCACTCCAAGAATGTTTTCGAAGACATTTCTGTTTCAACTGAAACTTCAATGGTTTACAATATATTTTTTGTTGTTCTTTAACAGATAATCACCCCCTATCTTGCCTCCTACCCTCCTCTGATCTAACTTGGCTACTCCCAAACTCTCTGGATACAAAATTGTTAGAGGAACAGAACTGCTTTGAGAGAGGTGGAGCTGAGGCTGGCCCACGGGGGTCTGGGAGCTCCCACGGGCGCCCTAACTTGCACCACCCATAGGGTGACACCTCCTAGTTCATGGAGCCCTCTTGAGAGGAAAAGTATGCCAGGTGAGAATCCAAACTTTGCAAACTCTAAAGGACACATGTAGATTCCTATTTGTGACTTTGTTTAGAGGTGTAACCTCTATTTGGTGAGGGCGGTGGCAAAAGCTATCTCCCCTCTTTCTTTTTGTCCTTCCCTAAACTCTGTCCTTCCTTTCTCCCTTCTCCCTTTCCAGCAGCCTCTAAGGCGCCGAGGAACATAGGGCTCTATATAGTGCAGTCCTACTCCCTGAGGAATTCTAAGGCCTCTCTCAACCTGAGGAATTCATAACTGATTGAGCAGCAATAAATGATTATTGAACAAACTGAGCCAAGAAGAAAGAGGGCTAGCTGGCAACGAGGGAGCAGAGGGTATGGTGGTCAGGGTGAGGGTGTTAGGGTAGTGGGCAGGTGTCTAGATAGGTGGGGGTGGTTCCTCTTCTACTCACTCTCCCCACTGCTGTCTCCACAGTACTGGAGATGCCGGTAGATGCATGGTTGACAGGCTCCTTGGGTCAGCAAGGAGCTCTCTGGTTAGTGAAATGTCACCTACTATGACTTAACAGCCCTTAACCATGTAACTCAAGAGAGGGATGACCAACTTTGAAGAAATAAGAAGTCAATGAAATGGACCAAACACCATCGCTTACCAAGCAGACTGGTTTTTGGTAGGTCCTCTGTGCATTAGTGGGGGAAGAGTAGCTATCTATAGCAGCCATCAAATTATCAAAGGCCCCTGCACTGACTCATGCAGTGGTGGGTCTGGTGAGAGTGGGGAATTTACAAAGAAAGTAGGGTTCTGAGACAAGGCACCAGTCTTATCCCTCTTCTTAGGCTGTTTTAGACTTGGATGTAAGTGAACATCCAAGATGTAAAAATCTGCCCAATTCAACTGAGAATTTCTGCAAAAATACATATGAAGGACTCAGGAAACTCATTATGGGTTAAATATGTGAGTTTTGGGGCCAAAAGAGCTACTGAGAGACATTCGGTGGTGGGGCTCATTAGCAACGGCACACTGACCACACTCTGAAACACCCTGGTTCTCCTTACTAACTCCTTCCAAGCCCATCTTTCTTGAGTTTTGAAAATCGGCCCTAATGTTCTATTCAGCCTGGACTCCCTCTTGGGGTCATGACTCTTAACACATTTACCACCTTCTCTTCCCTTTTTCTTGTTCATGTGAATCCCATCTCCCTGACTCCCACCATTCTAACATTTAGGGGTTTCAATGGCTTATTCAAGTGTCCATGCATCCTATCCACACAGGTCAAGATTTTAAAGGTGTGGTCTTACAGAATATCTCAGTTGGAAGAGATCTCAGAGACCATCTTGTCTCCCCCCCCCCCGCCCATTTTGTAAGTAGGGAAAGCAGCCCCCAGAAGGGCAGGGAGTTACTTACTCAAGCTCAAGCATCAGATTGGTGGCAAAGTCGGGACTTGAACCCAGATCTTCTGGATCCAAATCTGACCCACTTTCCACCACCTCGAGCTGTAGCTCCTCCAGGAACTGTGCCGCCTCCTCCTCGAGTACAGAGTCCTCCCCAAGCTGGGGCTCTTCCACAAGCTGGGGCTCCTCCAGCCTTTCCCCCTTCATCTCACAGCTGCCCAGGGAAGCCTTGATTGCCTGGCTGGGGTTGGTTCTCCTCTCTCTCTGCCCCCTCCTTTTTCCTCTCCCTTTCTTCCTCTCCGTTCCTCCCTCCCTCTCCCTCTCTTCCTCTCTAGCTCTCACTCTCCTCTCTCTCTGTAGCTATTGGGCTAGGGCGGGAACAACTGAAAACTCTTTCCCAGGCTCGGAAGGAAAAGTGCTCAGGGAGCCTCGTGGCCAGTCTGGGCTGGCTCAGCTGTGGAGGCGGGAGGAAGTTCCCTGCCCTGAGTGCCTTGGGGGCTCCCAGGCTCTGAGGGAAGGCTGGGGCTCCTGGGGCGAACGCTGCCCTCCAGATCTTCTGCCGAGGAGGCCAAGGCCGGGCCAGCTTCCTAAACTAACTCCCAGACTGAAGGGGAGGGCCGGATCCTCCGGGGGAGCCCAGACGGCGGCTCTGCCAGCCAGCCTCTGTGGTTGGAACTTTCAAAAAGACCAATGTTTCAGCAACTGATTTCTTTTCCAACTCGAACAGCAGGCCTTTCTGTCCCCCTTGCATGACTGTGGCTGTGGCATGCAGCCCCAGCCTGAGCAGAAGCAGAATTCCAGGGCTGGGACTCTATAACACCCAAACCACTGCTCAATTCCGTTAAATAAAATCCAATAAAAAAAAAACACACCATTTTTGGCATCAGGTGGACCTAAAGCTGGTCTCCGGGAATGAAGAAATTGTGTACCTACTGGGATGGGATGTGCACAGCTGTCTAGAGAAGAGAAGTCAGAAGACCATTGGATCAGAGAATCAGGAGATATGGTTTCCCTTTTCAGCTCGTCAATAATTGGCTGTTTGGTTTGGGGCAGGTTCCCACTCCACTCTGGGCCTCAGTTTCCTCATTTGTAATGGGAAAAGGTCAGACTAAATGGCTGTGAAAGCCCTACAAGTTCTGAGCCTCTGTGTTTCTAGCTAAGATACACGTGGGGGCAGAAGGTGCAGGCAGCCATCCTGGGAAGGGGGAGCTCAGGGTCTTGGGGAGGCAGCCCCCAGCTCCACTGTGCTCTGCAATCCATCTCAATTTGCTAGCTATGCCAGCAGGGTGACCTTGTGCTTCTGTAGGTTTTGATCTCTGGTAAAAATTTCAAATCTCCTAGTAGCTCACCTCCCAGCCCCAGGTGGAAGAAAATCTTCTCAGTAATACCTTAGTGTGAATGAAGAAGGTTCAGAGTACAAGCCTTGATGGGGAGAGAACTTGCCAGACTGGGCTGCAAGTGTAAGCTGGCTGGATCTGAGCAGGACAGGGTGCTTAGCTGATGGCACAAGGGCAGGGATCAGGAGACTGGTGAGAGAGGGAGGCAAGGCAAGTCAGGGATGGTTTGTTCTGGCCTAAGATAAGGAAGGTTTCCTCCTACTGCATGCTTCCTGGATGTGTCTTCTCCCTTAACCTTCACATGCACACTTACCCCATTTTCTAGATGAAGAAGCTGAGCCTAGAGAAGTTGTCACTAGCCAAGTCCTAGAGTCTGTCCATCAAAGTCTATCAGATGCTAAGCCCCTGTGATTCATGAGCACATGGTGGCTAATGTTCTTCTCTGCTCCTCAGTGGCTCCTCCAGGTAGGTTGACCAGACGTCTTGTTTTAAACAGGATAGAAAACAATGGTCCTGTCCTGTTGCAAAATAGTATGTATAGTCAGCCTAGTCTCACTGGGCTAAATTCAAGGTGTCAGTAGGCTGACCATATGTACTG
The DNA here is from genome assembly GCA_004026885.1 of Lyroderma lyra. NCBI lineage: Eukaryota > Metazoa > Chordata > Mammalia > Chiroptera > Megadermatidae > Lyroderma > Lyroderma lyra. The sequence goes on from PVJL010001409.1 coordinate 209,208, forward strand.
TTTGAAACGGGACAGTCCCGTTGTCTTATGTTCCATTTAAAACTGACATCTGGTCTGCCAACCTCCACGGCCTTTTGAGGGCAGAGAAGCCATCCCAGCTCCCTCACAAAGGTTGGCACCTCCCATCCTGTTCTATGACCCTGAACCCTCAGGTTTTAACAACCCTTGGTACACCTTGCAACTAATAAAGTAGACTTTCAGTTAACTGGCACCCATGGGGATTGTTAGGTGATGGATAAATGTAAGCAGACTCTCCATTAAGCACCACTTAAGCAACCGGCATTCTCAAGCCACTGGCAAAATCTCAAGCAACTGACAAAAGCATTTTGCCAGTGGCTTGAGAGCGCTGGTTGCTTGAGTTCTGGTTAATGGAGAGTCTTCTGTACTACAATATACTAGCAAAGCCTCACACATTTGAATAAGATACTGAAGACACAGCATTTGTGAGACATGATCATTTCTGGGGGCCAGTTTCAAGTATAATTTCCAGTGCATTAGTTCTTTATTCTCTTCACTAACCTTTATCCTGTTCATGTGGCAAATGATGAGCTCTTCAAAGTCTTTCTGATCCTGATTTTCAGCTGACAGGCCATTATAGCCCTGAGATAATCACTCTGCCTAAATCAAGGCTGCTTGATTCTGGCAATGAGAAAATATCCTTGGGGGTGTGCTCCTATCTGAGGGGCTCAGTGAGCCGGAAGAACTTCAAATCCACAGCTTAGGGCCTTAGCAGTGACAGGTCTGTTTTGCCTTCTCTTACTACTGATTTGGGGCAAGAATTCCTCACAGAGGGGCACATGCAGTGCCCAAAGTTTTAACAAGGTGACTTCGCATCTTTTTGAGGATTTTCTAACCCTGGGCGAAGCCCCCTTAGCCTGTGTTCTCACAGCTTCCTACACCTTTCCTTAATTATAATCAATTGTAATGAAAATGATTATTTGTGCAATGATTATTTGATGTTTGTCTCCACCATTAGATTGTAAGTTTCCTGCCTCAGGATTCTGCCTGGTTTGTTGGTTGACAATGTAGCCCCTGTGTTTAATCTTTGTTGTGTGAATGGAAGAAGAAATCATTCTCCTCCAGAAGTACCTGGGGTGGGAAGTCTTATTCCAGTGTCCCTACAATTGTTTGACTGTGGAGAATTGGTATCCCACTGAGGCTAATTTGGCCAGGAAATAAGAAAGCTGAAGGATGCAGGAATGAACCCCAATAGCCCCTTACTCCATTCCCTCACACCATTCCAATACCAGGAAAGTAGTATATGCTCATTTTAACAACTGACCACCAATGGAAATGTCATAGACATTTTTATTATAAAAGTATTTTCATGGAAACACTTTCATCTATCACACATGTACTTTCTTTTTCCTTAGAAGCACCTGTCTATGTCCTTCTGTCCATGGTCCTTATAACCAGCCCTTACACATTTCCAGTTCTTTATTGCTACTGTCACCACCTTCCCCAAGTGCATAAACTAATGTAACATCCCATGGTAATTTCATCTAGCTTCTCTGAAGGCTTATAGTCAGGAAGTACTTTCGGCTATCTAATCTCAATTCTTCATGCTACAGTAGAGGCCTGTTTCCTCTTGTTCTGTTTCTCGTGTGGTTTGGAAACAACAAGTCACCATCTCTGAGTTGTGAGTTTTCTTATATTTGAAGATCAACCTCACTTTTCTCTCTCCACCACTCTCTGCTCCACCCTTAAACTCCTCTTAGATCAATCATCTTAGTTCCTACAGCCTGGCCCCACAGCCCTCTGAATTCCCAGGTTTACCTCCTGTTGGCTGAAGAAGTCTTGTCAGCCTTTTCTGGACTCTTTACAATCAGACTCCTTTGGATCATGCTGAGATCTCAGCTGTCACTTGCCTTGACATTGTGTGGAACCATCCTTCTCAAATGAAAGCTCTTTGGAGCCCCTCCATTAATTTCTTTGTCGTTCTCAGAGGTGTAACTTCCCTTCCCTTGCACATTCAGGCTGTTTTTCTGACCAATATCTGACATTTCAAGCCCAGAAAATTTACACCTCAAGCCCCAGAAAGGAGCACAGCCTGAACCTCTGTCCCTACTGCCTCCATACAATGAGAAGCATTCATACTTCAGAAGGAGGCCTGAAAAGGGAAAAGAAAACCTAGATGACCCTCCCCTTTCTTTTCTTCATTACAAAGTAAATAATTTATCAAAAAAAAATTTCCCTCCCCACAGGCTATACCCACTTTATCACCAGTCCCCAGGGCCAGCCTTTACACATTTCCAGACAGTCATGGACTATTTTTAGTGAAGGATGATATTGAGTACTAGTTGCCCTCTGGGCTTCAAACTCATTTCTTCTTCTTGTCAGAATACTGTCAGTCTTCCCTTTTGGACCTGTTGGCTACAAAGATATCATCACAGGTGTGAGCAGCTACCTACATGGTATGACTTCAGGGGCTCTTTTGAAAGTCCTCTGTCTAAAAATGTCTCCTTTGTCCTGGGTCTGATGACTAGAATTTCAATATTAGAGATTCATTTATTTAGTTCAAGTATCACTTCCTCAGGAAGCTTTGTCTGATCCTTTTGTTATACTCTCTGACAGAAGCTTATTCCTTTTCCTTCTTGTCACTTAGTTTGAAATTATACATTCATTAGTGTGACTATTTGGTTAATGTCCATCTCCTCCACTCCACTGACTATTCCATGATGGCTGTGACCATGCCTTTTGTGAGTTTTCCATTTTATTCACAGTGCCCAGCACCGAGCCTGGCACATGGAAGATGTGCAAGAAGTATTTGTTGTTGACTGAATCCATTCATGAACTTAAGTGTGAATTATCCAGAACACTGGTGGGAAAGTGTATGAGGATAGATTCCCAGGACACTACTTGTGGGGAAAGGGCCCCAGAAAGCAAAGGTAGAATGCTGATCATAAGCAGCACTCTCTTTCCTTAGGGGACTTGAGGCTGGTTCTTTTTCCTACCCCAGCTTCCTCTCCTTTCCTGTCTGCTTGAAGTTTTCGTTCTGGCTCAGCCCTGCCCCAGGGCCTTCATTTATAGGGCATCTGGGAAAAAAGTTTTGACCAAGGTGTAAACAAGGTTAAAGTGACACCCTGTGGGGCCACCAACAACTTTTTTCCATAGAGACTTGGGCAAATGGTATACTCTAATGGAAGCAACTTGACACCCCACTGGGGTTACTCACTTCATAAGAGACCTGGTGGAGACCGAGGCCAGAGGTACACAGCTATGAGGACACACTCCTAGGTTCCTCATATTCCAGCTCTTGACTGCACTACTGAGCTCAACCCTCCTGGTCCCAAGGAGCTTTCTCCAGGCATCATGGAAGATGCCGTCCTGCTCCCAGGCCCCAAAGGCTTCCACCCACGGAGGGCTAGCCCAGGTCCTTAAAGGGACAGTGTTAGTGGCCCATTGCCCCAAATCAGAGAGGGTCAATGAGAAGAGGGCCAGAGTGGGCCTTTTTCTCATTCCCAAAGCTTGGTGACTCTGGGTTCCAGCCCAGGAAAAATGGAAAGATTTCATTGCTGTCCACACTCAAGGCCAGCCCCTTCCTACCCATGGGCCCCACTGGACTGGCAAGGTTCCCCTCCTCACTCCCAACCAGAAAGCCGACTGCCACTTCCCTCAATGCCGAAGTCAACCCATTCTTTTTTTTTCTTTTTTTTTTTTTTTCTTTTTTGCTTTTTGGTATGTGGATAGTTCCCTGACCAGGAATCAAACCCAGGCCTCAGCACCGACAGCGCCAGCGCCGAAGCCCCAAGCCACTACACCACCAGGGAACTCCCTCAACCCATTCTTTAAAACCCTGCTGGAAGCTGCTGCCATAAAGAGATGCTCCCTTCCTAGTTTGCTTTGGCACTGCCCAAGCTCTGACCTGCAGACTCGGCACCATAAGCTTGAAGCCTTTCCTTCAAGGAGCAAGAGCTCCAGTGGGGCTGCTTTGTCCCCCTCCTGGCTTGGGTACACCTGCTCCACTTCCCCCAGCTACACTCTCAGCTCCCCATAGTCTGGTCCTAGCTTCTACCACTTCCCTTGTCCTCTACCATGTACGGCCAGGAAGGATTCAATAAATCTAGAGTAAGCACTCAATAACTAGCAGGCCCTTAGTCAATAAATGATAGATTAATTGAAATGCTTGGTCAATCAGGACAAAGGCTGAATGAGGTGCTGCCATCATTCATTTGCTGTGCACCTGGGCAGGCAGAGTATGTTGCTGTAAAACTGAGCAGGGTTTTTTTTTTTTATTATTCTATTTTTCCTTTCTTTTTTTACTGCCACTGACTATGAACTGAAAGGGCAAAGAAGATAGGGGGAAGCAGAGGACTGTAAGCCTGGAAGGGGTCTTGAGAAAGGGAAATTCTGCATTTCCACCACAGGCCCCCCAACATTGACTGGATTCTGGCTGTCACTGAAGCGATTTGGGGTGCTCTGCTCTCCAAATGGTGGTCTTGAACTTGTCTGAGGATTTATGTGTCTGAGCTTTGGATGCAACCATACCTGCTGGTTAGTCCCATGCCACTTTATTTATCCTTTTTTTTTTTTTTTTTACTTTATTTCCTTGTTTCTTCTTTCTCTGACTGAAGAGCAGTGGCCCCAGCTATCCTCAGCCTGTGAGGCCTTTACCAACTAACAACACAATGGGACATGCTGGGTAAAGACGAAGGAAGAAAAAAAGAGGACCTATTGCTTTAGTCACAAACTTTGAGTCAATGGCATATTAGATTGATGGGGCTATTCTGTGTTTTAGATAGTCAAATTAGCTTATTAGAAAAACATGTCATAGAATCCAATCAGCCCAACTTCACTGGGGACTCAGTTGTACCAAGGTAGTAATGTAATTGACTGAGTAGGGCAGGAAGAGGACTAAGAATCTGTGAATTCAGACCAGCCCGGGGACTTGGAGACATCATGGAGAATGGATTGGGAATTTGCCCTTTTAGGACCTTTCCTTAAACACCTCCTCTAGCTTCCAGTAAACCTTTCTGCCTGGGGTTCCTAGGGCAGTTCCTGAACCAAAAAGCAAAAGGAAGAGGGACTTCTGGGAACTGTTCTGGAGACTCCTCCGGATACACCACGCTGTCCCTTTAGCAATGTACTACAGCAGTAGCCTCCCGGCCCCTGCCAAGTCCTAACCACACTAAGACCACAGCAGCTCATCTGTCTGCTTACGTCTGCTGCTGACTGTGGGAGGTCCAGGGGATCACCTTTTCAGCCAACTACTTGCCTCCACACAGATTGATTGCCTGACAATAGGGAGAGCAGGCCTTTCCGTCGGGAGTATGATGAGCTCAACTTAGACCCCCAGCAGGTTTCGGAATGCTTGGCCCCAGAGAGGCCAGCCACTGAGCAAGCAGAAGCTTGATGCTTCCGTAACCTGTATCTGTTACATAAGGCACTACATGAGATATGAGTCAGGGCCCTCAGGCTGGCCTAGGCCCAGTCTAGTAGGGATTGAGGCTAAATGGGAGGTGTGTGTGTGACAGGGGTGGGGTGTAAGCCAGGAAGGAGCCACTGGAACCATTTCCCTTCTTCTCACTTCTCATACCTTCTTCCTCAGGGGTAACTGTAGCCAATCACTGGCCTAGAAAGATGGGGGTGGGGGAAATCCTGGTCAGACCCTTAAGCTGTGAGCAGGTGCTCTCCATCACCCCTGAAGAGAAGACAAGAGGAGGCGGGTTGAATACCCAAGGCCATTCGTGAGTAAATTCTTCCTTTGAGGAGGGATGGGAAAGGTCCCTGTGGGTCTCTGTCCACAGGCAGGGGCCTGATTTCAGGCTGGGCCTATTTGAGGAAAGTAGCTCCCAGGGGAGGAAGGCTGATAGTGTGCCCAGGGCATCACTGACCAAACAGGCTTCCAGCTCTTATTTCCCTTTGGGCTAGTGTCTGCACAATGGGAAGCTTCCCATTCAGTCTCTGACCTGGCTGTGATCTCACATCTCTTACACTGTTTCCAAAAGAGCAATAGCCACTTTGGGGCATGTATTTCCAGATAGAAGGTAAAACGCCAATTTGCCTTACCTGCAGATAAGATTCTCTCCTGCTTGGATTAACATTTGGAAAAGCTTGCTTTCTATTCCCACTACCCACCTCTCATCCCCACTATGACTCCTTAGCTAAGCTAGATTTTGGCATGGTAGACCTCTATATGCCATTTTCCCTGCCCTGACTTTAACCTGCTTTGAGGCTAAGATCTAGCCTTCTGGTCTTCATGTAGTTCCTATTAGTCCATGTGGCTCTATGGAGGGCCTACTTTGCCAAAGCTGCAGCCCACACTGAAGTCCTAACCCTTCTCCCATTATTGTAAGCATTGGGACAGCACAGCATGTCCTGGGCCACTATTGCTCTCTTCATCTAAAAGGAAAATTTTGTCTTTTTGACCCCTGTGGTCACGGAATGCTCCCTTGAGTGCCTCAAGCACACAGAATGTCCCACCAAATGGGCCCAAGCTTCAGTCCCACTCAGCATGTTGGCTTGTCTGGGGCTCAAAAGGCTATATTGCATGAGACCAACCACTTGGTTACGTAAACCCAGCCAGCAACTGCAGATTAGGGCTTTATAGTTATCTTGAGGGACGTCTTACATAAGAGGAGAAAGTTCAGGTAGAAGCAGAATGGTGATGAGCAAACAGCACAACGGCCAGCACCAGGTGCAGACTCAACTGACCTCATTCCCCTCAACTAGCCCTCAAGGTGGGGGCAAATACTCTGCTGGGCTCCATCAATCAAGAGACCTGGAGGCCCGGGCAACATTGGCCAGAGGCATCCATCTCCATTTATCCAGACTCCCTGGCCTTCTGGACCTCCTCTGGAAAGGAACCAACACTCTACCTGGAATTGAGAGCTTGTTAGTTTATCTGGAAGTGCAAATATAGGAAGGAGTGTTAACCTTCTATTCAGGCAGGGAGGGAAAATAAGGTCACCCTGGAAAGAGTTTTTTTTTGTTTTGTTTTGTTTTTTTGTTTTTGTTTTTGTTTTTTTTTTTTTTTTTTTTTTTTTTTTTTTTTTTTTTTTTTTTTTTTTTTTTTTTTTTTTTTTTTTTTTTTTTTTTTTTTGAGGTGTGTACTCACATGGGTGTGCTCCTGGCAGATGGTAGAAGTAGGTAAAATGCATGCTCTTGTCTTGCCCGCTTTCTTTAAGAGCATGGACCCTCCATCCAGACTTCCTGAGCTCTTGTGCTGTCCAGAGCCCCATACTTCAGCAGACCTTTCATGGGCTATGGCCTTATTTCTCTACCTTTTCTTTCTCCAAACTTGTCTTTCCCACGACCCATTCCCAGAGAACCCTAATTCCTGTGAGCTGTTACCCTGAACCAAGTTCGGATAAACGAATCCAAAGTAGTCAATAATGAGTAAAGATGTGACTTGTTACTCATTTAAAAAGTGAACCCTAGGATGTGAACCAGGATAGACCCTGGCCATTCATGACAGAGACACACTAAAACTTTTGCCTGTCCCTTATTAATAAGCATCCAGAAAGCATAATATTTCCCCCACAAAACTTGTATTCCATAACTTTATTAAAATTTTTAGCTTTCTTTTCATTATAATCACCAGCACTAAGAGCTGACTGAGGCAGGGGGCATTTTCCCCACAGAAACAGACATTTGTTCATTTCATGACAGTTTCTAATTTGTATGAACCGACTTTGAGTAGAGAACCACAAAATTGGGTTGAAAAGTAGGCGTTGGGCAATTCTATTCCTGGCTAGAGACCCAAAAGAATCACAAGAAGGAGCTCAAAAAGATAACTGTACACCAATGTTTATAACAGAATTCTTCACCAAAGGCAACAGGTGGAAACCACCCAAATGTCCATGGAAAGATGAAGGGATAAACCAAAGGTAGCATATCCATACAGTGGACTTTTATTCAGTCAGGAAATGAAGTAAAGCACTGATACATGCCACAATATGAAAGAACCTTGGAAACATCAAGCTAAGTGAAAGAAGCCAGATACAAAAGACGACATATTGTATAATTCTACTAATATAAAATAACTAGAATAGGCAAATTCAGAGACAGAAAGTAGAAAAGAGATTACTAGGGGTTTCAGGTGAGGAGAGAATGGCAGTTATTGTTTGATAACTACAGAGTTTCTGTTTGGGATGATGACAAGTTTCTAGAAATGGGTAAAGGTGATGTTGCACAACATTGTGAATATATCTAATGTCACTGAATTGTAATCTTAAAGTAATTGCAGTGACAAGTTTTGTTATATACAATTTACTGCTATATATCTATATATATGTATACAAAGTATGAAAAATACTGTGTGTGTGTGTGTGTGTGTGTGTGTGTGTGAAAAATAGAGGCATTTATGACTGGATTTTTTCTGGACAGCCCTCATATACATACACATATAGTTTATAAACATTATGTACATGTTAGGTGGGCTGGTAGAGCAATAGCGTCACTCATAGGACTTGTAGCATATGGAATTCCCATCTGTGCCTCAGCAAAAAGACAGTTTCTTTTATATCAAGGTTCTGATGAGGTATCCAAACCAGGAATGTTAACTTGCAAATGCATTTGTATTTTTAATAGGAAATATGCCTTAATCTAAGAGTGTCTATCCTTTGTCAGACCCCTAGGCACTCAGGAAATAGTTATTTTAAATTACCTTCTGCTACAGAAAGACTTTTGAAGCTTGATACTAAACGCAAAAATCACAAAGGCAAAGAAATGCAGGCTTAACTACATAGAAACTCAAAACCTCTCAAAAGCAAAGCACTCCATCGTCAAAATCAAATGTCAAATTAGTTGACAAAGGGTTGCAATCTTTAATTCAGTGTTTCTCACGGTGTGGTCCACATACCACCGTGCTATGGGAGAGGGGTTTTAGGTGGTACCTGGACAGAGAACTGAATCTTAGACTATTAATTTAGGCACTCCAACAGGCAAGCAGAAGAACAGTTTTGCCCCTCAAATCACACAGTGTAAGTGGCTACATCTTTAGAAGTCAGGTCCAGGAATATACATTTATGAAATCATGAACGCTAAGACTCACTTAGAAGAGCACAAGTAATTGTTTATGCAATAATATTTTTTCTTGGAAACCTAATCTCTCCCCTTACAACTATATATCATCTCAATGGGGAAAGTTAAATGAATTAGCACACATAAAGCAATTAGAAATCTTTACTATTGTTATTTCCTGAGCATCTAAGTGTGGGAACCAGTTGGTGCCAGTTCAGAAGCTTAAAGGTAAGCCCCCAGGGCTTTGAAAGCTGAAAGAGAAATCCAATTCAGAGTATCTCAGACCATCCTGGGCAGGTGTGCTAGGGGCTGAAGGCAGAGTACAGCTGATTAAGACGTTTTGGATAAAATCTTAGAAATAAATTTGAGGTTAGGACAACAATGACAAAAACAGAGTATGTCAAAAGCTCCCTTGTAAGCTTGCTACATCTTACTAATTAGATAATTAAGGCCCTCAAATTTCAACTCCGCCAGTTTTTTATCCACAGGAAACATTTAAATTGAAAAATTTAGCTGTTTGCCCAGCATATTCTATCTGCCTCCTTAAATTTTACACTTTGAGAAGCATATTAAAATGATAAGGCGGAGTCTCCTAATAATATGGTGACCAACCACCCCTGCTTCCTTGGGACTATCCCAGTTTGAGCATTAAAAGTCTTGTGTTCCCGAACAGGATGGGTTTTCACCCTACCTAATAAGGGCACTTTAACCATTTGGTTAGTTTCTTGCTTGGCTAATATTTACCTGTCCTTAACAACTTTTTTTTTCTTAATAGATAAATCTTTAGTGTCTGATTGATCTTAGGTGGAATTTTGCTCTGTTTTTCATTGTGAAGCATTGGGCAAGTTACTTAGTTTTGCTAAGCCTCAATTTCCTTAATTATAAAATGAAGAAGGGTGATAACAGTACCCTTTTCATTGGTTTGTTATAAATATTAAGTGAGATTACACAGATATAATGCTTAGTGCACATTGTAAATGCTCAATAAATGTTAGCTAGTAATCTATTATATTGTAGTTATTACCATATTTTGTTTTGTATAATGCATACTTTTTGCCCAAATTTGTGTGGGAGAAATAAGGATGGGTAGTAGTAATTCTGTATCTATATAAATGTTTTAAATTATTTTATTTATGCTTATAAGTTAAAAGTGTAACTCTAAAAATCAATAAAGATATCTGTATGCAAAATAATACCTGAAATACAATAATAGTTTTTTATATAAAATTTAAACATAAAATTTCTTATACCTTGTATCTTTGTAATTATTTATTAGATAAAATTTCTTGTACCACAATATGTTAAGAAATAAATGCTAAAATTCCTTTATAATGCAAAAAACACGTACCTAAATGTAAATAAATAAATATTTGAATTTAAAAAATTAAAACAGAAGGTTTTTTTCCCTGAAAGATTGAAGAGATGCTATTTCAAACACCCCTCCCAATAGTTCAGAGACACCGTTTACATACTAACAAGCAGCGTGCTCATTACCACCGATTTGTGTGTGTATGTACACTGCACTGTCCATCAGGACTTCTTCCAGGCTGAGTTACACATGTGATTCAAACAAAAAAAAAATCATATTTAAATCTTAATAAAGAATTTCCAAGACTAGGGTAAAGTTGTAAAATCTTTATGTTTTATAATTGTTACATGAACAATTAAGCAGTTGTTTAACCAAAACCAAAACCAAAACAAAACAAAAAAAATACTGTTATTGCATAATGGCTGTGTAACTGGAAACCCAGGGAAAACCGAGTAAGTATAAAACACAACCCTACCCTCAAATTGCCTACACTCTGTGTTCCAAGGACACCAAAAGCTAAGCTTGGAGCAAGGAACAGGTCAAAGCAGATGAACCAGATAGAAATCAAGAATGTGCCCCGCCTTTCCCTCCCAAGAATATAGGAGCCCTTCCAGCAGGGAAATGGGCTGCTGGAGGAGGGGCAGGGAGAGTCTCTTCTCAAGAAGAGGTGGCCTTCAAAGTAGACAAATTAAAGGGAAAAAAAAAACAGCCAAGCAAGAATCTGAAATACCAAATCATTAAATGGGATAGAAGTAAAAATGATGGCATTTGAAATATCAAATCGTTAATGGAACAGAAGCAAAGCTGATGACTTAGGTATAAACATAGAAACCCAGGGAATAAATGAAGAAAGAGGAAATTTTTACTCAGAAGACTGTTTAGCTTAGATATCAGAGAAGTCATGTGACCAGCAATAATGGCCTCATGCTTTTACTAATAAGCATGTCACTCTGGGCAAAACCTAAACCCATTCAGAATCTTCAATTACTAAGGTCCCAGCTCCCAAGGAAAACGTAAGAACGCTTTATCCTGCTACAACTATTAAGAAGGCTGACCAGACGTTCTGTTTGAAATGGGACATAAAAGAATAGTACTGTCCTGTTTCAAACAGTATGTATGGCCGGCCTCCTGACACCTTGAAATTAGTCCAGTGAGACTAGGCTGACCATACATCCCCTTTGAAAAGGGGTAGTACTCTTGTTTTCTGTCCCGTTTAAAGTGGGATGTCTGGTCAGTCTAACTTATAAGGCTATCACCACAGGATCCTCTTACATCCCAGCCTTATGGACAGGCTTGCTGTTCACTGCTTAGCTGTTCTGAACCAGAAGTCGCTCTCATAGCAGGATGCAGTGTACTTAGGAGGTTCACCTTCCCATTAATTCTCCCTGCTCCCTCCACCAATGCCCTCAGTGCCCCCACCCCTACCCTGTAGCATTTCTAGGTTTTGCCAAGAACCAAGCAAAATACAAGTGTCAATGGACTATGTGACAAAGGAGGTCTTTCTGTTCAAAACACCCAGACAACCAGAAAGCCTTCGAAGTTTTGGCACAAGAGAACACTTTGATCTTAGGCTCTCAGCCTCCGACCTCACTCCACTAGATCTGACCCTCCTAGGCCAGGAGCCTAGGAACCAAGCTGAGGAAGTGTTCTCTCTTACAGGCCATCAAGGCCCTTTGGGGGAGTTTCTATCCCAATTGAAAGAGTGCAAATGTGCCAGGTACTCTTTCCAGGTGTCTTGCCACCCCTCCCCCCACTACTCTCTTCCAAGCCCAGCTGGATTGCTAGAAGCCTGTGAGGGCTTTTGCTCAGCAGGGTTACAGAATCTGTAGTCTGAATACACTTGTAGTAATCTTCCACCAGAAAGGAAGCTTCCTTAGAAAACTGTTCATATGTGGCCTGGTTTCTTTGAGACAATGAGATAAATTGATGCCTAAAGTGAAGCAATAGATGAGAAAAGCTTCGATGGTGTGGAAAATGCCTGAGAAATGAAACCTCTCATGATAATGCTAACAGAGCTGGCAGCCCTGCTTGTCCCCTCCTGGAACTTCAGAGCTGTGGAGGCGAACCTGGTCTGAGCAGAAAGGGAGGGTAGCTCCTGCCTATCTCGACTGCTTTTAAAATTTCCTATTTGAGCCTCACTGAAAAACTATCCAATTATTTAAGTATCCTATGGGTGCTCACAATTTCTTATTACCTTGTCTGAGCATACCACCTGCCCACAACCTGGAATCTCAGAACTAGAAGGAACCTTAGAGATCCGAGAGTTCAGGTGACTTGTTCAGGCTCACAGAGTGAAATAGAGCCCTAACTTACACTGCATACAACTCCAGTCTCCCACAGCGGGGGTTCGCTTTTTTGTATATAACCTGAATCATTGCAGAAAAAAAAAATCCACCCCCCACACACACCAGTGCCCTGTTCCGACGGCTCCAAGAACACCAAACCCACAGCAGCTGGCTTTCTTGAAGTTGCCTCCCCTGCCTCAAAATTGCCACAGTTGTCCCCTCAAGACGGGCTCTTACCCAAGTGTCTCAGACTAGAGGGCGGCAGCCACTTTGAGGCTTCCCATTGTGTTTCTCTCCTCCCCTCTCCTTTCCTTGCCCTTCAGCAGATTTCTGGAAAGTCCGAACACCCCTTTGTGATGAACACACACTTGTAATGACATGGATTCATCCACCCTCCCATCCTAGGATGTTCTCCAGGGGCTACTTTCAGCCATTATCGTAACCGAACGCCGTGATCCCTAGAGAAGGTAGGGGTCTGCCCCTCCAGAATCTCAAGAAATTCTTACCGGTCTCCACCTTTTCTTATTCCCCACCTGCCCCCACATCAGCAGCCATTTAATTTGTCTTGACATTTTGCTTGCCCTCAGTGCCAGTCAGGGCCACTCAGTAATTTAGAAGCCCTTGCAGTTTCAATATGAGCTCACATATTTAGAAATGGGCTTTTGAGAAGGGTGGAACTCAGATCCCAAGAGTATCCTGCTGCAGGATCTCCAAAGTGGTGGCGGAATTGGAGGAGTGGGTGACACCAGCTAACCCCAAAACTTCTAAGGCTCTGGCCACCTTCTAGGCTCCGGCACCACGCTAACAATGCTTCTGCAGGAACCTTCAAAACAGAGCTCCCACCTGCCAGAGGCTCCACAATCCCACAGGACTCCAGGTAGCCTTGGGGTCCAGTCACCACAGCCAGGGAGCGCAACCTCCCCGGTCCCCCTCATGAACTTCCTGGTTTCCCCTTTTTTCAGGTGAGGGTCCAGCAGAAGTGAGTGCGAGCCGGGACACGTGCCCACCCATCTGCCCAGACACCCACCTGTGGAAGAAGAGCAGAATGGAGAGCATGGTCTGATCAATGTTGCGGTTGCAGATGCCTTCATTGAGCAGGTAGCAGGGGTCCCGCAGCACGGGCTCTAACGAATCCTGCCTCATTATGTTGTTGAGCTTGTCGGTGTTGAGGTTCTCCAAGATCAGCTTCTCTTGCAGCTGTCGAAAGTTGCTTACCGTGGGGCTGTCGGGGTTGTTGTTGTCCCCGCCGTCTTTCAGCCCGCTCCGGTGGGCCAGGTCCAGACAGCAGTTGCAGCAGTCCAGACCGACAGGTGAGCGGCAGTCAGGCTTGGGCTGGGCCATCTTCTCAGGCTCGGGAGCCGCCTGGCCTGCCAGGTCGGGGGCGGCTGGCAGGTGCGCGCCCGCCGGGCTGTCCGGAGGGGACTCCAGGGTGTCTGGAAAAGACAAGCTGCGAGGAGAAGAGTTGGAAATTAGCGCCTCCAGCCAACCACCCTCGCTCGGATCGGCCCCCTTCTGGCTGTGCTGCTCCGGGTGCGAATAGAAACAGCTGGACAAACAGCTCGGAGCGGATCCTTGGGGCTCACTTCCTTCTCTTCCTCCTCCTCCTCCTCCTCCTCCCCCTCCTCTAGAGGCCCGGGCCACCCCCCCCCAGGTGCCACACGCGCGGTCTCAGCGCTGTCCCAAGTTTCCCAAGTGTGAGCGGGCCTTGGGGCGGACCTGTGGCAGCAGGAAGGGCGGGCAGCAGGGCAGAGGGAAAGTCGAGGCGCTCCCTCGTTCCCTCTTCCTTGATCCCTCCCTCCCGGCTCGCTGGCTCGCCCTCTCTCGGGTTCCCTGGGCTGTGCCGGCTGAACGGTGGCTGGAGACGAGCGCGAGTGAGCCAGTGAGCGAGCTGCACGCCCAGGAGCCCGCACGCAGCCGTGACAGCCAGTAAATGACCCCCAGGGGGCTGGCAGACAGCGCTCCTGCGCCGCTTCCCCCGCGGGTGCGGGCCCCGCGCCGCCTCGGTCCTTCCCCCAAACCCCCACCCCGCCCCGCTTCACCCACGCGCTCTCGCACCCACAAGGCGGCTCGCACCTTCGCCCGCTCTCCCGGGAGCCCGGCCCAACTGTCCCTCCCTCCGCGCGCCCAGCGCCTCGGCTCGAGCCCCGCCGCCGCTCACGGCGCATCCTCCGCCAGCGGTCTACGAGCCGCGGGGCCGGGGCCGCCGCGCCTCCCCGCTCTGGAGCTCGGGGGGAGGGCAAACGTCCGTCGTCCCGCCGCGGACGGCTCCTTCTCCAGACACCGCCCTTGAGAGCCCGTCTAGTTAGCCTCACGCCGCCGCCCTCCACAAGTTTTGAGGGGTGCAAAGAGCATGGTCGGCCCTGGGGAGAGTCCGCGCGTGTCAGGCACACGTCAGGAGCACCCCATAATCGCCTTAAACAGAACTCACAGAAGCACGCTCAAACTCTCTTTAGTGTTTGTCCCTTTCTTCTCACTTATCCTCCCCGCCTTCCCCCCACTTGATCGCTCCTCTCTCCCCTCAGCCCCAGAGGAGGCGATCTCCGTCCTGGCTTCCGGGAATGCTGGCGCCCCCGGCAGGCTCCCCGCTGCCCGGCCCCTGCTCCCTCCCTTTTCGCTCTTCCCGATTCCACCCCCTCCCCGCGGCCCCGTCCCTTCTCTCCGCGTTTCTTCTCCCGTTCCTTTTTTCTTTCTTTCTATTTTTACCTGTTTCCGCTCTTCCCTTTTTTGGCCCTTGTATTTCCTTATTTCATTTTCTCCTTTTCTGTGTTTGCTCACGGACCCCATTTCGCACCCGTTCTTTTTCTCTCCTCGGTTTCTTCCCCCTTCGTTTTTCTTATCTCATTTCCCCCTCGCTTTCCTCGCTTCACCCTCTCTTTCTCCTCAACGTTGGCACTTTCTCCTCACTTCACTTACCTTCCCCTATTTTTCAGTCCCCCCTCTTCTTCTGTGACCCTAGCCGGCTCGAGACACGTCGTGAGGGGCTATTTCTGAGCACCGAGGGTGCCGTGCAAACGCCGGCTGCGGCTGCAGCGGGGGCAAGGGGAAAGGCCAGATTTGCGGAGAGCGCGGCGGGCCGTTGCCCTGGGTCATACATACCCCAGCTTTCGGAGATATAAGGGTGTTCTGGGTGGGCGAATGATAGACTTTCAGGACTGGCAGGCTTGGAACCCTTTGCCCACATAGGATTCAATGACTAGTGGTTCCTGAAAAAAGTTCAAAATATTCACGAGGTTCAGTTTTTACATAAAACTCAAATGGATTTTAGTTTCGGTCAGCACTCCCCACCCTCCTGCTCATTTCATTCCCAAGCCCATGACCCTTGCAATAGAGTGGTATATACTGCCATCTTGTGGTCAAGACAGAACATTTTCTGTCTGGGGCACAGAGTTTGGGAGCAGCCTGAAGTGCCTCCTACTGGAATCCACACTACATTCATTCTGAGAGTAGCAGGAAAAAGAAGGCAGGTACTTTACACTAAGAGGGTCCATGGCCAAGTTGTACACCCGGACCCTGATCAGGGGAGAGCCACCTTCTTTCTAGTGGAGCCCCATTTTCCTGAGTCCGTGTAGGTTGGGCTTCCATAGATTTGAAATTCCCTTCCAGGTGCCACCGAGCATCAGCTCTGCGATTAAGAGCAAAGGGTGGCCAACAAAATCCTGTTCCCGAGTGGTCTTACATGGGTTTTTTTTACTGGAGAAAGTACAGTACTTCCTTTTTCTACAGGTGCTGACAACCAGACACCAGTTATATCCCTGGCTCCTGAGAGGATCCCAAGATCAGACATGAAAGAGGCATTTGGAGGTTGCTGATTTACACCAGCAGAACTAAAAATATGGTCCTTGAGTTCTCACACACCACTGAGGATTAAGTTTGCTCTCTCAAAAGCCAGTCCTTTAGATGTGTTAATTTTCTCTTGTCTTCTTTTTTGTTGTCTTTTTTTTTAAAACCTATGCGTTAATTTTCCCTTTTCTTCTTCGTTGTCCTTTCTTTAAATGTTCCTGGGTTAAGAGCCAGAGGCGGTAGTAGAATATGAAATTTCATATGCATTGTGTACACTTAAAGCCAACTGAATTGTTTGTTAATTACAGTGCTTATGATTTTCCCTTTTATTTATAATTATTTTGTTAAACATTGTAACAAAATATATTAGCTCCATAAATGTTTATTTAAGTTGTGTTTTGAGAACTGCTGGGGCCTTTTGTTCTTATGCTTGTCTGAGTCCTATTATCTTTTTGCATGACCTTGGGATGAGGCCCTGGTGGAAGTATTTCCTTCTTCACATTTGGCACCGTTAAAGCCAAGATTTCGTCCCCTTGACATTTCTCTTGTTTTAGTCCTTGCTCCCAAGCAGTATTGTTATTAATTCAGTACAGCTTTGCATACTATATCCAGGCTGATGAAGAGCAAATACAACTTAGATACAGAAAAATCTAGATAGTTCAGAGATAGAGTTCAGAAAGCTGTCATGTGTTTGCATACAAGTCCAGCTTGTATTGACATACAGCCTACCTTGGTGGGAAAGCTGACTGAACAGGGTTTTCTTGGCTGTTGGCTATGAAGCCTTGCTTTGGTCACATATCTGTGATGGATAGAGAGACTCCAAGCAACAAATGGTTTTTGCAAAAAACCAGTGAGCTGAAGGAGGCTTCACTTCCAGACAGAGCTGGTGGCTTTCTGGGTTGGAGCAAAAAGCAGATAAAAAGGACACCTCTTTCTCTGATGGAGTCATTCAACACTTACTCTGCACTTGCCCTGTGCCAGGTATGGTGTTAACGGAGATTCAGAGGTAAATAAGACACAGACCAAGCCACCAAAGAACTCATGATCTAGCTGGCAAAACAGATAGTAAACACATAAAAAGAGTACAAATGGAAAACAATGCTGGAGGCCTGGTGAGTGTGTTTGTGTGGTTGGGGAGCACATGCTGTGGGATTGTGGACGAAGGATTAGCTGTGGAAAGTGGGAAACGCAATCTAAGTAGACAGAGTGGAGAACAGAGCCCTGAAGGTGAGAACAGCACGCATGCTGGGGGGCCAGGTGTGGATCACAAAGCAGGTCACTGTTACTGGAGAAAAAGGTGTGAGAGATGCAACAGTGAGAGTAGAGGCTGAGAAGGTATCTGGGACCAGGTCTCAGGAAACCTCGTGTAAAACATTAAGAAAATCCTCCCACTTCACAAGTTTGTCATACATTTAGCAATTACTAAGAAAAAGAACAGATACCTTCTATTGAGTGTCGGCTACAAGCCAGGTACTTTACATATGTTATCTCATTTAGTCCCCAAAACAACCCTATGAAACGGGCTTGGGAAAAGATAAAGAGGCTTTCACGTCACATATGTAATAAGCAGTGGTGTTGGGATTTCTGACTTCAAAGCTTGTGCCTTTAACCATTAGTGACTTTTTAATGATGAGTTTACCAAACATTTACAGAGCATAACATCTGTTTTAAGACGATTTCATACTAAAAAAAAAAAAAGGCAGTCGGGGATTTACTGACTAATATATTTAATGGCCTTTTGTGCTGTGGAGATCCAGAAAGGAAATTGACAAATCCGGTATAATACTTAATATTCTAACAGCTGAATTTTTGATAAACTACCATGTACCAGTCACTGTGCTGAGTGCTTTACATGGCATCATACAATTTACCATATTTTGCTGTGTAAAAGGCAAACTGTTTTGCCCAAATTTGTGAGGGAAAAATAAGGATGTGCATTATACATGGGTAGTATTAATTCCATATCTATATAAA
Source organism: Lyroderma lyra (assembly GCA_004026885.1). NCBI lineage: Eukaryota > Metazoa > Chordata > Mammalia > Chiroptera > Megadermatidae > Lyroderma > Lyroderma lyra. The sequence continues at coordinate 227,520 of PVJL010001409.1, forward strand.
TGTTTTTAATTCTTTTATTTATGCTTATGAGTTAAAAGTGTAACTATAGAAATAAAAAGTGATATCCATATGCAAAATAATAGCCTGGATAATTGTTTTTTAATAAAAATTTTTGTACATAAAACTTCTTATACCTTGTATCTGTTCTTGTGTTTTGTAATTATTACGTAAAATTTCTTACATCGAAAATAAATACCCAAATTCCTTTATCATTCAAAATCCAGTACCTAAATATAAACAAAAATTTGAATTAAAAAATGAAAATAAAAGACTTTTTTCCTGAAGGTTTAGGCCAAAATCGTGGGTGCACATTATACATGGGAGCACATTATACACAGTACAATACAGTAATTATCACAACAACACTGTGAGTTAGATAGTATGATCATCTCCACCTAAGAGATGAGGAGACTCAGGCACAGAGAGCTTATAGCACATCTAAAAATAGGTAGCTGCCCTCCATGCACCTGCAGTCTAGTTAGGTTAAAGTTAAGGTGCACAAGAGTGATTCTTAGGCAAGGTGATTTCCCTACTATCACTATTCAATTTTATTAACCTTTCCTAACTGAGGAAAGCAGGTTATCCTTCTTGAAACTTCGCACAATTGTTCCTCACAGATTGGTAGTATATTATAGCTAATAAGGGTTTAACAACTTCTAGATCAGAGGTTCTTAACCTTTTTGTGTGTGAACCAAGGACCCCTTTGACAGTATAGGGAAGTCTATGGACCCCCTCTCGGAATAATGTCTTTCGATATATAAAATGTATAGGATTGCAGAGGAAATCAATTATGTTGTTAAGCAATGACCAAAATATTAAAAATAGAGAATGGTGATATATTTATATAAGTGCTTGTTATTAATGTAGTAAATGAGTTCTAGATGAAACTCTGATAACCATGGTAACTTCAAAGTAATGATGAGTGTAAAAAATGTAAAGATACCTGTATTGATAGTAATATGACATGAAGCTATGCTTTCTACTGGTACCAAAGTCACAGATACAGCTTATACTATTGTGATCTGTTCTTTGCATTTGTAATGGAAGGACATCTAAATTTCAGTTAGAGGTCAGTGAAAATAAAGATGTAATATTTTCTCATTGAAGCTTATTATCTGAATTTTTAAGAATCTTTGTTCTAGATCAACCACCTTATAATATTAATAACAATAGCTAACATGAAGGAGCCTTTACTATATGCAAGGCACTGTCTTAAGGAGCTTTAAAACCATTTTCCATTTATTCCTCACAGTAAGCCTATGAGGGGGCCTTATTTTAAAGCTTTCAGAAATCTAATTAATTTTCCAAGCTTACGCAGCTGGCAAGTGGAAGGGAATGACAGAAATTTATTTTTTCACAGTTCTGGAGGCTAAAAGTCTGAGATCAAGGCGTCAGCAGGATTGATTTCTACTGAGGTTTCTATCTTTGCCTTATAGATAGCCATTTTTACATGATCATTTCTTGCATGTGTCTGTCCAAATTTTCTTTTCTTATAAGGACACTAGTCATATTGGATTAAGGCTCACCTTATTGACCTTGTTTGAACTTACTTCTTTAAAGAGCCCATCTCCAAACATAGTCACATTTCGAGGTACTGGGGGATAGTACTTCAACATATGGATTTGGGAGGGACACAATATAGCCCATAACCACAACGACTGAGATTCAGTAGGTCTGGGGTGGGGACAAGGGGTCTGTAACTTTACAAGGTCCCCGAGTGACTCATAGACAGCCAGGTTTACGAGTTATCATGTTCCCAACCACAAACTTTTTTTTTTTTAGCACAGTGTGTGGGCATGGTAGATGCTCAATAAATATTTGTTGATCGATTGAACAAGGGGAAATAAAATACAGACGTGAGCAACTGGGGTGCATTTTAAAGTGTCCTTAGGGATCATCAAGTCGAAGTTAGTCTGAGGTCTCAAATCCCTATTCCTATCCCTATCCCTATTCCTTGCAAATAGGGAACTGGATCAGATTATCTCAATATCCATCAGTTCTTACTTTCATTTTTTTATGCAAAAATAACAAGGTGCAAATTTATATGCAAGTGTTAAGAGAACATTAAGTAAGAATTAATTTGAATGGGATAGAGTTAATATGAAAAAAAGGTAAGATCCTGCATATATATGTAGGATATTTGAGTCTTTGTAATTGTGAATGTATTTCTTTCTTTCTTTTCTTTCTTTTTTTTTTTTTTTTTTTTTTTTTTTTTTTTTTTTTTTTTTTTTTTTTTTTGGTTGGTTCCCTGAGTGGGGATCAAACCCAGGCTGTGGAGGTGAGAGCACCAAAGCCTAGCCACTACATCACCAGGGAACCCCACTGTGAATGTATTTGTATATGGAGTTTTGCCTATGCATGTATACTGTGTGTGTGTGTGTGTGTGTGTGTGTGTGTGTGTGTATGTTTGAATATGGTGGGTGGTGTATAAGTTAGAGGAATTTGCATAGATGGCTGTATCAAATGGCATTTGTATCAGGTTTCTTACTATCAAATGATGACTACTTTATTCTTCCCCCATAGAGCTCAATAAATGGTTACCATTATAATAATTTAAAATAATTGTAGTAGTGGTATAAGAACCTTGGTATTCAGAATCTCTAGTTTTTTTAGATTTTCTTTAAATACTGATTTATTTTCCTATACTTTCATTTTTCCACCCTCTTGTTATAACTGGGGTATATTCTATTCAGAACTGACACATTGTTTCTCTTGCTTAAATTCAAAGATATACCCATGTGAAAGGATTTCAACTAAATTGTTGACAGTGGTTTCTCCAAAAGTGGGGCTGGGATTAGATATGGGGGAAAGGATTGAGGAGAGGGACTTCTAGCTTTATCATTTGTCAAAATTTTAGTATACTTTGCTTATATAAGGTAAAGGATTTTATTATGAAAGTAATACAAGATTATTTTAGAAATTTGTTAGTGCAGGGTGATATGAAGAAGTCTCAAAATTCACCCATAGTTCTGCCATTGAAGAGGAACTTTTATCTCAGCCTTTCTCTTTATAGAATTGTTTTGCATCCTAACATCTACATTGTTTTGTTTTGAGGCTCATAGTCTGGTATTTGAGTGTGTGTGTGTGTGTGTGTGTGTGTGTGTGTGTGAGTGTGTGTGTGTGTAGACAAAAGTTGGATTTGCTATGAGGAATAAATGCGATACTGCATGTAAAGGGCTTAAGATAGTGCCTGATGCATAATAAGTACACAGTAAAGGGGGCAGTTGATAGTGTTGTTGATGGTGGTTTTTTATTTTATTTTATTTTAGGTTCTACTGAACTGAGGTGGAATCTTCTGTCTCATCTTCTGGGTTGTCTGACTCTGCAGTTTTGTCCTCACACATTATTTCAGATATGGTGCCTCTGAGCATGCTTATGTTTGGAGGTTTTCATTATAACAACTGTTGGCCCAACCATCACTACCACCATCACTGCTCATGTGGTCTAGTCTCCAAAAGCATCTGGAAAATAGAGGAACTGATGGTGGGAGAAGTGGAGCAGAACCTTGGTTGCCTCAGAAAATATTTTCTTTGTAGTAGAGAGATAGTCTCTGGTTTTCTGATTAATACAGGCCCTATGCTGCTAAGATGAGGACAGCTGTTAGAAGTGAATCAAAAGCTTTCGTCATCTTTCTTGGCACTTTCATTGTCTGGATCAGAGGGTAGAGTGTATGTAGGCCATAAGTATGCTTCTTAGTCTTACCCCACCTCCTCTCAAGAGCCAGCAGAAACTCCTCCACTAGCAGTTGATGGTCACTTTCCCCTAGTTTCCCTGGCTAATACAGCTCTTCAGTGTTTTTACAGAGCTTCAGGGATATTTTAATGGGCATTTGTTAATGGTGGCTATTAGACATTGCTAGCTTGCTGCCCTATTAACCCAGAATTCCCTGGATATAACCCATCTTCTCGCTAAAGACTTCAGTGAGAAGGTACAATGTCCTTTGCTTTTCCATGGTCCTTTGTTACTAGCTTTCCAGTCCTCTCCTGGGGACCCTGTTTTCACCAGTCATCTTATTTTACCCAATACAGGAGTCCTCTTTCTTTTTGTAAAGAAATACTGTGTCGTACTTTTCCAAAGCCTTGATCTCTTCTGAAAAGAAGGGGGTTTCACAACCATATTCAAACATCCTCCCTCACATAAACACACACAGTATCGATGCATAGGCAAATCTCCATGTAGAAATATATTCACAATTACAAAGAAGACTTTAGAGGGAAGCTGACTGAACCTGGGGGCTGTCTGTCAGGGTGTAGGGGTGAGAAGGATTGGGGGGCGGGTATGCCACTTTCTACCTTCTTATCTGAGCTGAGAATCCAGGCGAAGTGCTGAGGGTAACCATCTTGCAAAGGTAACTTGTGAGGCCTTGATATTGTTTGTAGATACTAGGCTGATTAGGGGCCCCTTACCTAATATAGTGGGAAAATGTTTTGGGTTGTTGTTGTTACTGTTTTTTAGTATCTTTCCTGAGCTGTATCTCGCTTTCGGTATTAGCTTTCTAAATCTTGATACTGTGCACCCAGATTGATCTATTTGCTCTACTTTCCATTCCTTGGAGCATTCTTATTTACCTTTCCGTCACCTCTGGAATTTTGGATTTGGTTTATCTAGCCCTTTGTCACCACTCCAGTATGTTGACATACAGGCAGCCTCCAACTTGTACACAGGCTGAGATCTCAAAGTTCATTCTGAAGTCAATTTTTTGGAAGGTGACATGCATTTTTCCAAAGGAGAACAATATTGTTATAAATGGTTGTTACATTTCCAGGCCAGCCCACAAAATATTTTTTCTAAGTTTAATGTACTAGAACTGTGCACCATTTGCAATGCAAAAGTAGAAATCTTACTAATTCAGCAAAAACAGGAAGAGGGGCCAATGGAATAAGAAATGCCTTAACTTGATTGCTGGCTGGCACTGGAATCAAGGAGGCTGAATTGGATGAGGTAGATGGGGCTTTTGTGGAAGCTCTCAGGAATTTTGTGGACTTTGGAAGGCTGTAGAGGGTTGTGACACTAATTCTTTATTATTTCTAACTTTAATTCAAAACTTACAGCTTTCACTAATAATGACTACTGTAATATATACTAAGCACTTACTGTGTACAGGCACTGTGCCAGGTGGTTGACATACCTGTTCCTCATTTCATCCTCAAAGCAGCACTCTGAGGTAAATATTGTAATGACCTTTATTTTACAGATGAGGGGACTGAGGCTAAGAAAGTCAATGAACTTGATGAAGGTTGCCCAGACAGGACAATGGGAAACCCAGTCAGTGGTTTCCCACTCCCTAAGCCCATGCTTTACAATAGGTACCCAACCACCTTTTTCTTCTCCTTATCTGGGTATGTTATGGGCACCACTACTAGGGCTATCAGCTATGATTAGAGTTGTTTGTTATCTCACAAAGAAAACAAAGATCAGAGAAATCCAGAGAGAGTGGAGGGAGAGGGAAAAAAGGAAGGGAGAAGGGAGAGAGTTTTGCTAGGCAAAAGTTCAACTAAGAAACCAGGTCCAGCAGTGCTTCTCAACTGTACTGTGCATACAAATCACCAGATGCTTGTTAAAATGCAGATTATTATTCAGTAGGTCTATGGAGGGGCCTCAGATTCTGCATCCCAGGTGATGTTGCTCTTACTGGTTCATGGGCAATGTTTTGAATAACTAGGACATATAGTGCAAATGACAAACAGACAAAAAATTTAAGCATCATTAATACGTCATTCATAATTTAATCAGGATCGGCTTCTACATTAGTCCCTTATTATTAGTCTCTTCTCCTATAGGCAGACCCAAGCCCATTGTCTTTACTTTAGACCTGCCTGTTTGTTTCAGCCTATGCTTAACTGCTCTTTTAAATACAGATGTTAAAAACATATGAACATCTTCTACCATTCTGAGCTCTAAGCAGCCTCAAACAGGCATTAGTTTCTCTTGGCACAAGCTAAGTCTCTCCGGCCATGGGATTCCATGATTCAACCGCTGTTCTTACCTTTCTCTCTCTCTCTACCACTAGGAACAGTCATAATAAGGTAAGGCAGGTAACAGTGCTGTCCCAGCTCTTTCTAATTTCCTTTCTCAGAGCTACTGCCTTCTTCTGGAGCAGGAAATAACCTGGCTTTTTAAAGAATCCAGATCCTTATTTCTTCCATATAATTGAGATACTACCAAACATTAGTTTAGGTCAGCTGTTGAAAAGGTTGTTTGTAGAGTCCTTCCACTAATTCCACAAGGCCAGTAAAATTTGTTTCCTGGAAGGTTATTTGCTTTATCTTGCCACCTTCTTTTCTCTCACCTCTTAGGATTTTGACTGTGATCATTTTGAGCCATTCTTCAAGTTTTTCTTCTATTTTTAGATTCTCTGACTCATTCTTCCCCAATACCAAGAGTCAGGGAGGGCTTTCTATTCTAGCCAAGTTCTACTTTTTTTAAAGTAGGAAATAGTCTCTCACAGTGTCTACAAATCAACTTGATGATCTGTGGCCCACAATGACTTGATTGCTTTTCCATCTTCTCTCTTTAACTGTGGCCTTTCTAACTCCTTCCACAGCTATGTGTTCATCCAGCCTCCACTTGAATACATTAGATAAGTTCACATTTCTTCATTGGATAAATGAAAAACTGTTGAAAACTACTTGCAATTTTCTCTGTAACTTCTATCAATTAACCTAACTTTTACCATATGGAGCAGAAATAACTCTTCAAATGTTTAAAGACAACTGTCATATCCTCCTTTAACCATCTCTTTGCTGGACTAAACATGTTCAATTCCTAATCAATCATTGGTGTAGATGCACTATAGTTTGTAAATATTCACTTTAAAATAAGGCCCCTAGAAATGGACATACTGCTTCATGTGTGGTTTGACCCACACTGAGTCCATTAGGACTGTTCCTTTCTGTGATCTTATAATGCCATTTTATGATCGCATTAGCTTTTTATTTTACTTTTATTTATTTATTTATTGCTTTTTCGTATGTGGGTAGCTCCCTGGCTGGGAATCGAACCCAGGCCGCAGCGCTGACAGCACCAATGCCAAAGCCTTAAGCCACTGCATCATCAGGGAACTCCCAAAGTTACAGTTTTTTGTGTGTGTGTTTGTTTTTTTTTTTTGTATATGGATAGTTCCCTGACTGGGAATTGAACCTAGGCCACAGCGCCAACAGCACCAGCGACGAAGCCTTAAGCCACTACACCACCAGGGAACTCCGCTTTAGCTTTTTAAAAAGTAAGTCATGTCTTCACATTTATTGAGCACCTACTTTGAGTCAGATGCTTAACATCTACTAAGAAAGCTCTTCAAAGTTTCTGTGGTAGAGGTTCCCTGTTCTCTCTTACCCTGTGGGGCCAGGAGATAGTATAGCTACCCTCGTTCATTCCTTCCTACTGTTATTTACTGTCCTGTAGGTCTTTCACTTACTGAGGACCTTGGCACTTCATTTATAATCTCCTCAACTCTGGCCACCATCCTGAGTGACTTTAGTGTCTTTGTAAATGACCCATCTACAAGCTTCGTCTTTTCAATCATTTTCACCTCCATTCTACTTGCCCAACCTATTCTTATGATACACTTTATTCTCAGAAGATGAGCTCACCTCTTATTCCATTATGCAAATCTAGACCATCAGATGATAACTTTCATTTTTCCACCCTCACCCCACACTACCACAGAGCTGTGTCCCTCCACATTCTAACCTCCTTTCTTTTTACCTTGCAGGAGTAGACATAGCTTCTCTCATTCAAAGTTAATCCATCTACTTATGCTTTGGAACCCATGGTCTATCACCTCCTTGGGGATCTTTTTTCATCAGTTATCCTCACTCTCATCTGTATCTTCAACCACTCTTACTCTTTTTATTGGCTGCTTCCCATAAGTATTTAATATGCTAACCTTTCTCCCATTAAAAAAAGAAACAAATAAAACTCTCCTTCTACTGTTCCCAACTGGTGCTCACCCTATTTCTTCCCTTCCATTATCACAGAAGCTCTTCAAAAGAGTAGTCTATACTATCTAAATTTCTTCACCCCCTTATTGAAAACTCAGCCCTGCCTCCACCCCCTAGTCTAGCTTTTCTTACTCCAGAATACCACTGTTACTACTCTTGTTAAGGAAGTCAATGACATCCTGATTTCCAATTAAACTATCAATTTTTAGTCTTTATTTTCCTAGACCTTTCTGTACTGCATTTAATATAATTGATTACTCTTACTCCACTTCTGTCCTCATGCATTTCTTTTTTTTTTTTTAATTCATTTTTATTGTTAGACTTATTGGGGTGACATCTGTTAGCAAGGATTACATAGGTTTCAGGCATACAATTCTACAGTGCATTGTCAACTTGATGTATAATAATTTCACCATCTAATGTGACTTCTCTTTCCATCACCTTATATTTAGCTTCCCCCCCTCCTCTCCCACCCCCTCCCCTTTCTCCCCTCCCTAACCATTTGCAACAAAATGGATGAACCTGGAGATCATCATGCTAAGTGAAATAAGCCAGACAGAAAAAACAAAGAACTGCATGATTTCACTCATATGCGGAATATAAAACTGAAAGCAAAGAAAAAAAGAAATGAACAAACAAATAACCCATGGACTCATGCATTTCTTGAAAGTGCTTACTCCTTGGCTTTGGTGATGCTGGTTCCTTCCTGGTTTTCCTTCTTCCTCTCTGGTTACTCTTTCTTATGTTCCTTTGAGGAGTTTTCCTCTGCCACCCCTTAATATGCTGGTATTTCGCAGGATTTATCTCCGTCTACTCATATACCTTTTCCCTAGACCATCTCATCTATCCCCATGATTTCATCTATTGTGCTGTTGACTTCCTCATCTATATCTATAGCCCCAGAACTCTCTTGTGAGCTCCAAACCTGAATACTCAAGTGCAACCAAACAAGTGAAACATGGTATATCGCATAGGTACCTCAGAAACAAATTCAGTATGTCACAAACGCATCTTTCTTATTCAAATCTGCCACTCCTCCTCTATCCACCCCAGTATCTCCATTTTGGTAACTCAGAGCACTATCACCACTATGGTCCAGGCCTGAAACTTGAGAATCATTCTAGACTCTGTTCAACCAATCACCAAGACCTATTAAATCTGTCTTCTAAGTATCTGGTGTGTCTTTTTTAATGTTATTAGTATATTAGTCCAGACTCTCCATCATCTTTCTTTTCAAAACTACTTAATTAGCTTCTCAACTGGTCTCCCTGCCTCTTGGCCTATTCCCCTTTAATCTGTTCTCTACAGTAGTGCTAGAATGAGCTTTGTGTAATGCAAGTCAGATCACATCACTCCTCAGTTTCAAGGCCTATCATGGCTCCCCACTGCTTATTGGTAGAGTCCAAGCTGCTATACATGCTTTCACAACATGGCCCTGTCTATCCTTCCAGTCTTATCTCCTATGATCTTCTCCTTATCCTCCTGCCCAAATATCAAACTGAACATGCTTTTGTAAATACTGTCCTCTGTGCTTGGAATGACCCCTTATCTTCCAGCCAAGCCCTTATTCAGCTGTCAAAATTGGACTTGGAGTAGGTCTAGATAGATACACAAAAAATTAATGACAGTGATTTGCCTCTGCAGAGAACTGGGTGGCTGGGCACATGGGTGGGAGGCAGACTTACTTTGCCCATCCCTTTGTACTTGTATTTTGCATCAGGAATCTGAATTGGCTATTCAAAAAATAAATATAAAGTGATAATTTTTTTAAAAGACCCAGGGACCATGTCTTCTATAAAGTTGTCCCCCACAACCACCCCATTCCCATCTCTTCCTCTGTAGTTTTCCCTCCCTTCTCTGTGCTACCTCTGGGCCTAGTATGTGTTCCTGTAAGTAGAATAATCACATTATTCTTTTGTAATGTATCCTGACATAATACCCCTTGAATTCTACTGAAATGGGACCTTAAAGGGTGTGATGTACCACAGAAAACCGGTTACAATGATGGTACTTTTGGAAAGAAATTGAAATGGCATGTGCAGTGATACAAGTGGACACTTTGTTCAAGGTTGCTCAAGCAGTAGTTCACCATAATCAGAAGTGTTTGGGTACTGATGGTAACCACTTTGAGCACCTCTTGTAATTGCCAAAGTCAACATTACTGTATTCATTTTTTGTTATTGGTATATATCAAGTATTACAATTTTAATACAGTTTTCTCCTCTCTTAAAATGTGTATACATTTTTGACACCCTCTATATTTTTTGAACGAATGAAGTATGGGGTGGCCCAATTATAAACCAGGGCTCCCAAGCTTATGCTCTTTCTAGATCTCCCTCACTCTATCGCTTTGCCACATAGTGAATCTGAAAGTAATACTTTATACTTATTCTTAAGTGTTAGCCATCACTTTGTCAGTTTGGGTTTGGAATCATCCAAGCCTGCCCAGATCCTTTCATTTTTTCTTTTCCTTTTAAAAATTAACTTTATATGGGTAACACTGGTGAATAATAAATAAATTTCAGGTGTACAGCTTCATAATATGACACCTGTATACTTTATCGTGTGGTCACAATCCTGAAGTTTAGTCTCCTTCTGTTACCCTGTATTTGATGCCTTTTGCCCTCCAGATCCTTTCAAAGTCCCTCCTACATTGATGATTTCTTATGTATTTATATATTCTATTCTAAGTCACCAAATCACAGAATTGAAATAATTTGTCTAATACCTCCTGTATATTGAACACCTATGGTGTGTTCATTACAGTGCTAGGTGCTTTTACATATGACATTGTCACAGCATTTGCTGCAAGGTAGGTATTTTTACCCATGGTTTACAGATGAAGACATTGAAATCAGTGTGGTTAAGCACTTTGCCTAGGGTCACAATGCAAGTGGTAAAGCTGAGATTTGAACTGAAACCTTTTGACTTCAAAATTATGCTTAATTCCTAATACTACACTGATTAAAAGGGGTCTTGCTTCTCTTTGACTACCAGGCAAGGGGTACTCCGAGGTTGGCTTGAACCCCTTAGTACTTAGTGCTCATTGCTCCCAAAGGCAGCCCATTCCTGCTTTGGACTGTTCTGACTGTTTTTAAAGCTCTCGTTTGTAGTAAGCCAAAATTATAAATGAGCCGAAGAAGACACAGCCAAGAATAGAGACTTTGGCTCACTGCTAGAACTTCCTTTCTAGTCTGACACCAAAACATTTGTTTGTTCAACTAGTTACAGACTCATCTTAACAAACAGCTGAAGCATTCAGCCTATATTTTGCCATCTACAAGGAAATTATGGGAAACTTTGTACAACCCCTGAATGGAATGAAAACCACTCTAAGCTATCACATTCTCTGATCTGCCAATCTAGCAGCCAGATCAAAAAAAGGAAATGAAGTCTGGGAGGGATATTTATTTTTTAACAGGGCAATTTCAATGAGTCAAAGTAGTGGTTTTCCAGTGGCAGTCTTTCAGACATCATCAACAGGCTGTCATAAAGATGATTTTTGGACAGTGGGCTTCCCACTGCTCTTCAAATGACATCTAAATAGTCAGGGTCCCCCATTTGCATTGCGTTCAGTTGTACAGCACTGTCATTTCCATCTGGTTTTATTTAGGCTTCCATTTCAGTTTTCCATGCTGTTAGTTTTCTTCGACTATGTTGTGCCCTTGCACATGTTTTCTCTGGTTCATTCCCTAAATCCTCAATCGTCTCACCCCCCTACACACACACACACCCTCCTCGTCCTTTGAGAATCAGTTCATGCAGCCCTGCCTCTGGAAGCCTTCTCTGATGACCTTAAGCTGAATGATTGCTTCTCCTCCTGTGTGATGGAGTAGAAAGTGCACACAGTGTCTGTCTTTTTCACTGATGTATTCACAGTATCTAGCTTAGTGCCCGACAAATAAAAAGTGCTTATTAAATGTTTGTTAAGTGAAGGCATTTCTTCAGTAGAATTTCTCCAAGTGTGGACACCTTGTATCTGGATCACTGGGGAATGCAGTTTAAATGTTAAAGGTCAGTTTTTGGGTTTTGTTCTAGATCTGAGGCAGAATCTTTTAAGGATGGCATGCAAGAACCTGCATTTCATCTAGTTGTGCAGCTTTTTTTCACTCTAAAATTTGGGATTCATTACAAAATAGGAGAGGTTAGGGGAACTAATGCTTATTTTTGAAAAGTGTAGCTAAGAAAAATTGAATTATTTTTAATGCCTCTGACTGCAGTACGAAAATTTAGTAAAGGGGCAAGAGGACATTAGTTAAAGTTCTCTGGGAAGGGTTGTTTTTTTTTTTTTAAATGGAGTTAGATTGTTCAAGTAATTAAATAAAAATACTTCTAAAGTCTAAGATGACAAACAGAATTATTGCTAATAAAATCTAACCTTAATTTAGGTCAAATTTATGATACTAGAGAGTTTTCATTTTCATAGAGCTATTTGTATAATTGATAACATATATAGAGACTCTTTGTCTAACCTAACAATACAATATATTGATTCCCATATTATAGACTTGAATGATGAATGTGTGAATATTATTTTAAATTGTGAGAGAGTATGTTATGATTGTACTTTTATTTTGACCCTGATTATATACTCATATATGACTTAACCTGATGTGTACTCCTGGACCAGGAATGATAGTAATGCTCATTCTCCATGAAAATTTGATCCATTTTACTGTTTTATGCCATATTTTCTAAGAGCATATTGTTATTAAATGTATTGTTTGGTAATAGATTAGGTATATAAGATTTGAGTCAACCAAAGCAGCATAACTTCCTTTTCAGGAAGACTTGCAAAGTCCTGGAACTTCCCACTTTGGGTTTACCTTGGTGTGATCCTCCTGGTCAAGAGATGAGGTGTCTATGCATCTGGGCACAAATCTCTTAATTATCCACTGATTTGTATTTCTGCTTCCCTCCTTGTAACTTTATACATTTTTTAAATTTAATTTAGGGTTTTTTTGGTGTTACTGCTGCCAAGCTGAATCGCGACCAGCTGCTCCCATGGTGCTTGCTGAGCACCACATTCAATAACCTGAAGATTTTCTGCAGGGATTCCTGCCTGAAGCTGAGTAAGTACTGGGACCATCAGTTCAGTTGTGATCATGGAGACCATGAAAAATTACTGAAGGAAACCTGCATGCTGTATGTGGGGAATCTATTATTTCATACAATCAGAGAGCAAATATTGGAATTCTTCAGTAGATGCAGTGATGTCAGGAATGTACTTATGGGCTTGGATAAAATAGCATGTGGTTTCTGTTTTGTGGAATACCATAACAGAGTTGATGCTGCAAATGCCATGTAGTTCTTAAATGGAACCCAGTTAGGTGGTCATATCATTCGCACAGATTGGAATCAAGGTTTTAGAGAGGGCAGAAAGTATGACTGTGGCCAGTCTGGGTTTTGTGAAGACTTTGACACTGGTAGAAGAGGTTTTGGAAAATAGACTTAGGCTTGTCATAAGAGAGGAACCCACTAATGAAAAACCTGCTGCTCTAGCCCCTCAAAAAATCTTTTAAAGAACAACACCAAGGGGGCAAATGGCCTCTCTTATAACAAGTTTAAATTACTTTATTTGCTGAGCAGAAACCCTTTTGATGTATTTTTCCTCTCTGAAAAGTTATTAAATGGCACAAACACAAATATTGTTTAATTTTTGTCCTAATTTCGAAGCTGGCTGTCAGATTACCAGTTTGACCATCAGGTGGTCAAAAGTGAAAAGTTTTTCAGGAATAAATTATGTATGGAAGATCTGAGTCAACTAAGACACAATTTCCCTTTCAGAAAGACTTCAGTTGGATTTTATGACCATGTTTCCAGGACCCCCAAATTATAATTTTTTAAACTTGTATAAAATAAACTCAGATAAATGAAAATTTTAAAAATTATCAAAGGCATATAAGAACATTATCTTAAAACATTAAAAAAAATCAGAAGAGTTTATAACGAAAGCAAAAACCATCTTGCCTTAGCTTTTCCTACCCTAGACCCATTTCCTGGGCATTAGCTTAAAATTTTTTTAGCAGTTTTTTGTTTGTTTGTTTGTTTCCTGTCAGTTTACTCTATGTTTCTAAATAGCATGACTACTTGTGCTATTTATTTTCACTTTATACATCATCTATTGACTTCCTGCTTTCATAGATAAGAGTTTATCTCACTTATACCCTTATTTGCATGCCTCTCCATTCTCTCAATATAGTTTACAACACTTTACTTTTTCTGATGTTATATGACATAGCACAAGTTAGGTTATGGTGCAGCAACGCACAACCCCAAAATTCTTAGTGGTTTAAAATCACTAAATTCTGTTCTTCACATTGCATTTCCATTGCTGACTGCCTGGGGCTCTGGTCCAAGCCATGCGTACCCTCCTTCTGGGGCCCAGAAGGCAGAGCCACTGTCATTAGTGTAAATCAGTTACAGTAATTTCCTCCCTCCTCTTGGTGATTGGCTTAAGAATACAAGCTTAGGCCAATCAGAAGTTGATGATCTCATGATTGTAGTTATTAATAAGATCAGGGTGGACAAAGGCCGATGGGGACACAGCAAGACTGAAATGAAGTATTTTTAATTGATCCTTGAAGGAGAGGTTGTCTCTCTCCTACTGGATGTGATTAAGTACAGTAGACTCTCCATTAACCGGAACTCATTCTTAAGCAAACAGAAAAAAAAAATCAAAGCAATAATGTTACATTTATCTGGTATGGGAGCTGTTTAACTGAGAGTCTACTGTATATAGTGATTTCTACAAGCAGCTTTCTTACAACCACAGAAGAAACTAGCCCTAGGATGAATTGGACACTTTAGATGGTGAAAAAGATACCAAAGAAACTGTGTCCTTCATGAAATTGTCCAGTAGCTGTATCAAGTAATGTTGTGGTGCACACTATGTCTGGATGTCCTATGATTTAAGATTATTTCATTGTGTAAGCCACTTTGTTACCGTACAGATGAAAGCACTCTGATACCAAATACTTGTCAATTTTATCCTTGTGTAAAGGATTTAAATTGCTCCCTTGTGAAACTAACAATACATCTCCAAGGTTCATGAGTTTTCATCTGGAAAGTTAAATAATATCATCTTCTTACTTGACTCCTTCATCCTGTGATCTAAGGTCATCCTCTCTGCTCAGTAAGATTCATTCCTAAATAGGTGAGAAAAGGGAATGCCAATTTTTATTGAGAGACTATTATGTGCTGAGTGCTTTGCTAGAGGCTTTAAAACACAATCTCATTTACTCTTAACAATTCTGTGCCCATTACCTAGGTGAGGAAACTGGAGATTGGATAGGAAAGGTCACCAACTAGGAAGTGGCAGAGGTAGGGTTCTCAAGTCTACATCAAAGTTGTTGCCCTTAATCACAGTACTCTATTGTCTCTTTTTCTTACCTTCAGCCATGCCACTAGGTCTAAACCTCTTTTTTTCTCAGGAAATTATCCCACTGACTACATCCTATCTGAGCTCTCTCCCCAAGCAAGTTTCTCACGTGTGTTCTCCTTTCTGCCTTGATGTCCAGGATCACTCAGGCTCCACATCTAATGCAACTCAGCCATATTTATTTTTACTCTCTTGGAGAAAGAGGAGCACCTGACATGTGGTTCTGGCCAATTTAGCTTATTCTACATACAGCAATGGAGTTTACTAATTTTTTTAGTACCTCCCCTTTGCAACTTCTGTAAAATTGAAATAAAAAAAAGGAGATTTAAAGTCATGTGGTTAAAATTTATTTTTATCACAGGATGTTTCTGGAAGAGTACCTTCAAGTATCTCTCAATGACTCTCTCTTTGGACAAGGATAATTGATAGGGAAAATAAGGAAATGAGAATTTTGGATTTTTTAACAAAGCATTTAATAAGGTCTTTTCTGGAACCCTTGTTTTACTGACCTTTCAGTGCCATTTAATGCTGCTACTCTCTTCTTTCTTTTTTTGGATTTCATAACATGACACTGTCCTAGTTCCCTTTGTACCTCTATGACTATTTTTATTTTGCCCTTCATGTGATCCTCCTCCTCCATCAACATGCAGTTGTTGACCAGGATTCCATCCTAAGTCCTTGGTTCCTCTCACTTTCAAATTCTCCCAGATGGTTCCATTCAGTCTCATTGTCTCTATTTTTACCTTTGCTCTGATGACACTCAAATCTATATTTCCAGGCCAGAAACTTTATCCCAAACCTGAAAAAACTCCCACAGGTACCTCAAATTTAACATATCCAAAAAGAAACTCATTATCTCCCCCACAACCCTGTTTCTTTTATTACATTCCCTGTCTCAAATGATGCCACCACCAGGTCACCCTGGCACCAGAAACCTGCAAGTCATTTTTGCCTTCTCACTCTCTCTTACTATGCTCATAGCTAAACACTGACCCAATCTTGATTATTTTACTTGTCAAATATTTCTCAACTCATGACATACCTACTCGCTATTACCAACTCTTAGCTGGCTTCTCTGCTTCCAGTTTTGATCCTGTCCAAGTCTCCACACAGCACCAGAACTAGCTTCTTAAAGTGCAAGTATGATCATGTAACACCCCACTACTTACAAGATGGAGTTCAAGCTATATTAGAACCATACAGTTCTCCTCAAACTTGACAGCTTTGTCACCCAGCTTCACATCTTCGTCAAAGCTAATGTTTCAGCAATACCAAACTGCTTGCAGCCTTGTATTTCTCCAAACACTTGAGTTCCTTTGCTCATGCTGCAGGATCTGCTTTGATGTCTATTCCCCCTTCACTCCCCTTGTGCCTGGTTTACTAGTTGTCATTCTCTCAGATTGAGCCTAGGCATCATCTCCTCAAGAAAGGCTTTCTTTAATATGCCCCATCCTGGGCTAGGTTAGCTGTCACTCTCCTGTGCTTTCAAAGCATCCTGAACTTGCCTCTATCACAGTACTTGTGTCACCATATTTTTCTTGTCTGTTCACATACCTGTTGTGTCCTCATTAGACTGTGAGGTTCCTGAGGGCAGGGTCTATGCTTTATTCAAAATTTTATCTGTCCCATCATGTACAGTGTCTGATACATAGTAAGAATACAATGAATGTTTGAGGAATCAGTTATTTTATGGCCATAATACACTGTTGGCTCATTGAGTTGATTTATAAAACCCTTAATTCTTTTTAACACAAGCGATCGTTACATAGTGTGGTAAGTACAATGATAGAGGTAAAACAAAAGAAGAAGAAATGGCCTGAGATGAGGGGAGCTACAGAAAATGTACTAATTCAAATTTAGGCTGTGATGATAGAAACAGAGTATGTGAAACTTGGGAGGAGACAGTGTGGAGCTATTCTGCATGGTCAAACTATGCCTGAACAACATTTCAATCAGTGAGCTAAGATGGAGTGGTCAATAAATGCCAGTGGTTTGGAAAAAATAAAGCCAAACCTCAGGAATGGTTGAAGGAACATGAAAGATTTAACCAGTATAAGGGAAGACTATAAGGGATTTGGTGGTTTTCTCCAAATATTTGGAAGGCTGTGTTATGGGTTGAATTGTGTCCTCCCCAAATATATGTTGAAGTCCTAGCCCCTGGAACATCAGAATGTAATCTTATTCGAGAATGGAATCTTTGCAGATGCAATTAGTTCAGATGACGTTATATTGGAATAAGGTGGGCTCTGAATCCAATATGATGGTATCCTTACATGAAAAGCATGAAAAGGAAACTTTGATCACAGACAAAAAGGGGAAACTATCATGTGAAGACAGAGGCAGAGATTTGAATTGCACTGTCACAAGCCAAAGAACAGAAGCCCCCAGAAGCTAGAAGAGGCAAGGAAGGATTCTCCCCTAGAGCCTTCAAATGAAACATAACCCTAACACTTTGATTTCAGACTTCTAACCTCCAGATCTGTGAGACAATACATTTATATTGTTTTAAACCACTCAGTTTGTGGTACTTTGTTATAGCAGTCACAGGAAATTAATACAGGCTGTAATGGAGTAGACGAAACAGATTTGTTCTGTGTGAGACCCAATGGATAGAAGATACAGGGAGACAAAAATGCTTCTTGTTTTTATTTTTTTCCTTTTTTAAAATTAAATGTATTGGTATGACATCAATTAGTAAAAATTACATAGGTCCCAGATGTACAATCCTATAGTGCATCGTCTGTGTGTTGTATTATGTGTTCATCACCCAGAGTCAGTTCTCTTTCCATCACCATGTATTTGTGTCCCTGTACCTTCTCCCCCATCCCTCACCCCTTCCCCTCAGGTAACTACTAAATTATTGACTGTGTCCATGAGTTTTGTTTCTTCATTGCTTTTGATTTTATGTTAACGATCAAACTAAATTTCTCCATCCCTTTCTATCCCTCCTCCCGTCTTAAAGATGTCTCTCTAACATGCTTTGTAGTACTGGTTTGGTGGTGAGGAATTCCTTTTGCTTTTATTCATTTGAGAAGCTCTTTATCTGTCCTTCAATTTTGAATGCTAGCCTTGTGGGATATATTATTCTTGGTTGTAGATCCTTGGTTTTCATCACGTTGAATATTTTCTGCCAGTTCTTCTGGCTTGTAAAGATTCTGGTTAGAAATCAGCTGTGATTCGAATGGGTGTCCCTGTATAAGTTACTACTTGGATTTCTCTTGCTGTTTTTAGAATTTTCTCTTTTACTTCAACTTTTGCCATTTTAATTATGATGTGTCTTCGTGTGTTCCTGTTTACGATCATCTTGTTTGGGATTCTCTGTACATCCTGGACTTGTATGCCTATTTCTTTTGTTGTGTTTGGAAATTTTTCAGTCATTATTTCTTGAAATAATTTCTTGATCCCTTGATTTTCCTCTGTCCCTTCTGACACCCCTATTATTCTGATATTTTTATGTTTGATATAGTCCCAGAGAAATCTCAATCCACCTTCCTTTTCTTGGAAATAATTTTCTAATTGCACTGGTTGAGTGTTTTCTGCTGGCTTTTCCTGCAAATCACTGCTTTGTGCTTGTATTTTATCCAGTTTAGTGACATTTATTCAGTTCTTCATTTCAGTCAATGTAGTCATTATCTCTCCCTGGTCCTTTATAATGGTTTGTAAGTCTTCTTTAATACTTGCTATCTCTCTGTTGAAATTATCATTTAGTTCCTTAAGCGTTTTTATAATCATTGATTTGAGCTCTGTTCCCGATGGGTCATCTGTCCCCATCTCTTTAATTTGAGCTCCCATTCTCTGGTGTCTCATATTTGAAGCCTCTCTGGACTTTTGCTGTTGCAGTTTCTTTGGTGTTTGCTGCTGACACTTGGTGGGCAGAGGTCTGTGGGGGAGGGGCATTTGTGGCTTTGTTTTCTTCCTGGGGGAGGGGCATTTGTGGCTTTGTTTTCTTCCTGGGGCTCTGGGGGTCACTCAGGGAGTTTGGCAGTGATTGTGCCTTTCTGTTCTAGGTTTGCTCCATGCATGCACTCAGTCCTGAGCCTTGGGGTCAGCTGTCCTGTTTGCTGGTCTTTCAGATTGACCTGGTTGTGGACCAAGAAATGCGTGCACACCTGTCTCTCTCCTTTTCCTTCCTGGCTGAGTGTTGATGCTGTGGCTCCTCCCCACTCAGCCACTCCTTCTCCTCTTGGAACTGGTGTGAAGTTCAGCCACTGCATTTTGTGCACCAGTCCGCACCTCCTGGGGCCAAAGTGAGGTGGTTGTGGTATCTCATGCCCACGTGTCTGGGCCCCCTTTCCTCTGTCTCGAGGACCAAGTGAGTCCCGGAGCGCTCTTTCACCATTTTTGTCCTCCTCCCTCCCCCACTGGTAGAGTTTCAAGTGGGGTCCCTTGTGCGACCCATGTCTGCTCCTCCTCTTTTATTCCTCCTTTGTTTAACCCTTTGCCTACTTGCAGGTACCTTAATGTGACAAATGGGTTTCTTAGCTGTGATTGTGCATTGTGTAGAGGGTCCTTGGTTAAGTGTAGGTGTTTTATTAGATATAATCTCCAGAGGAGTTTTCCTGAGGTCACTCTCACACCACCATTTTGTTGCCCCTCCAGAAATGCTTCTTTACATTGATTAGAAACCCCATACTCATGGTATCCAAACATAAAATTAGTTGCTGTGGAAGCTGGTAAACTCCCCATCACTGGAGGTCCAGGATGGAGATTTGTGTGACAGAAAAATAAAATAATAATTATATAGCTTCTATCCTTATCCTAATTTGAGCAAGTTATTTTCAAAAAGATGTTTATGAGACAACTGGATACATTTGAAAATTGATTGGATATTGGCTTATATTAAGGATTTAGTGTTAAAATTTTAAATGAAAATAATGGCATAATGTTTATAATAAGAGAAAGATAGAGAGAAAGAGAAGGGGAGGAGACACCTTATCTTTTAGAGATACATTCTGAAGTGTTTACAGAGCAAATTATATAGTGTCTAGGATTCACTTTTAAAAAATCTGGAGGAGGGAGCCATGAGTTAGTGTACAGATGAAACATGATTAGTCATGTAGTGATAATTATTAAAACTGGGTGATTAATACATAGAGGTTCACTTATACCATCCTCTATACTTTGTGTGTACTTGAAATTTTCCATAATCAAATGCTTTTAAAAAATAGCTAAAGGCTACAAAGTAGTGAGCACTTATGATGTCCAGGAACTGTGCTCAGTACTTTTAAAGCATTATTTTATTTAATTTAAATATAGCGCATAAAAAAGACTTAAATTAAAAAAGCAACATATCCCTGTATAGGAAGGCACAGAATTGTAAAGATGTTCTCTTTGAATTGGTCTGCATAATCAAGATGAAGAGAGAGTTTAATTTGTTTTGATTGCTTGAATTTTCAAAAGAATATGTCTGTGTCAGTTTGTATACTTATAAAAATCTCTACAAGAGTCCAATGCGGCCCTAATATTTTAATTATAAATGAGGAAACTGAGGATCAGAAAGTGAAGTAAATTGCCCCAGGTTGCACAACTACTAAGTAGCAAAAGAAGGATTTGAACACAGGTTTCCCGGACAGCACAGTTGTGTGTTTTTAATGTCCTTGCTATTCAGTGTGGCCCAAAGACCAGCAGCATTGTGTCATAGGAGAGTTTCCTAGAAATACAGCATCTCAAGCCCCGTACCCAGACCTACCAAGTGAAATTCCACGTTAAAGTTTGAAAAGAATTGCATATGCTATTCTGCCATCCAGGGTATTTAAGCACTGGCAGGATAATTAGACCCAATAGAAGATTGTAAAGACTGATTGTTCACTATTTGAGGAAATTTTTAGAAATACTGATCTAGGATTGTATTGTGTTGTACCTCTGGGGTGGAGCTTGAGAATCTATATTTATAGGCTTGCTCACATGAACTATCAGAGTTGCGGAGCACTGGAAAATGAGACCTATAAAGATCTTATTCTACTCTGAAATTATCCAATTTCTGATTAGTTTGTAGGATAGGATGAAGAACTCAGTTAGGTGCAACTGTGGAAAATTACTTAACCAGTTCACTGAAGATACTCATTTGGAAGGGACTTTAAATTTTCTTCTATGGAAATAGAATGAGAGGATTGGCAAATATATCAAAATACAGGACAATATATAAATCTTATATTTTAGTTCAAGGAATTGTCAAAATATACATTAATATAAGTTTACAAGCCTGTGAGTAAAAAGCAATCGGATTCTTTTTCATTGGTGTCTTATGTAAATCAAATTCATTATACTGGTATTTATTTTTTGATGTATCTTGAACTTCTCTCCTCAAGGATCCCACAGTCTAATAAGGAAAACAGAAATGAACAGACAATTACAATAAAGTGTGATAAGGTACTGAGCTATGATAAATACAATCTGCTGCAGAGAATCTAGGATAGGATCCTAATAGGCAGTGGAAGTGGGATAAGGGTAGTTAGGGAAAGATGAACCTTGAAAACAGAGTAGAATATTCAGGAGAAAAGGGTATTTCAGAAAAATGGCACAGCATGCACAATGACACAGAAGCCAAAGGTAATATAGTAACTTCAATGAATGTATAATATTGTACACACATAGGCTGAGTAAGGAGTAGAAGGGATAGGCTGATGAGATAGTCTGAAGATAAATCTCAAAGTATTCTGTATAACATTCCAAGGAGTATGGTCATTATCCAGAAGCTATGGGCAATCTTTGAATAGTTTTAAATAAAGGAATGGCACAAAATTTGTGTTTTAGAAAAAGTACCCAGGTATCTGTGGGAAGAATGAGTTTAAAGGCATTGGGATTGAAGCAGAAAACTTATTATACAACAAGCTGACAATGCACTGTAGAATTGTATGCCTGAAACCTATGTAATCCTTGCCAACAGATGTCACCCCAATAAGTCTAACAATAAAAATGAATTAAAAAAAAAAAAAAAGAAAAGTTATTGGGAAACAACTGGCAATATGTTAAGCACAAGAAAACAAAGAGAACATATATATGAAAGAGAATAGAACTTTGTGACAAAATAAGTGAAGGAGAAGAAAGAATCCAGTTACTTGGAGATGGTGGTGCCACTAATTACGATAGGGAGTGCTGAAGGAGGAGCCAACTTTGGGGGTAAAATGCTGATGGGGAAATGTGGATGAGGAGCTCAGAAAAGACATAAGGACTGAAGACATAGATGTAGAAATCATGAGCATGCACTTTGGAATGATGAGAGCAGGTAAGTTCACCCATGAAGACACTGCAGAGTCAGGTGAGACATGGGCTGAAGACAGAACCCTGTTGAACATCAACATTTAGGGAGTGGCAGATGAAGAGAAGCCCTGGAATAAAAGGAAGAGGAGCAGCCAGAGAGGTAGGAAGAGCAAGACAGTGTAGTATCATGGAGCTAAATATATTCTTTTATTTTTTTTTATTGCTGCCGTGTCAAATTACTACAAACTTAGTAGCTTTAAACAACACAAATTTATTATCTTATACTTCTGGATGTTAGAAATATAAAATCAGCCTCACCGGCCTGAAGTCAGGGTATCAGCAGGGCTGGTTCTTTCTGGTGGCTCTAGGAAATAATCAATTTGCTTGCCTTTGCCACCTTCTAGAGACAACCGGCATTTCTCTGCTCACGGCTTCTTCCTTTATCTTCGAAGCCAGCCATCTAGCGTTATCACTTTTCCTTCACTGTCTCGGCCTCTGTTGTCAACATCACCTTCTCTGACTGCTTTCCTGACTCTCTCTTATAAAGACCTTTGTGATTTCATTGGGTCCACCTGAGTAATACTGGATACTCTCCCTATCTCAATATTCTTACAGACAGTTCAATTTCTCTTCATATGTCTCTGGCACCTTTCAAGCAGCTGCCCCAGCTCTGGAGCTCAGAGTGAGTGATCAGCAGGTGAGTCCATGTATGGACCCTTTAAGAGGAGTGCCTGGGACTCCAGCTGCCCTCCATCTCACTCAGACACAATCTCTGCTGGTTTTCACAGCCAGAAGTTGTGGGGATTTTTTTCCTTGGCACTGGAACCATGGATATGGAACCTAATGTGGGGCTGGGACCCGAGATATCTCTTGCCATTTTTAATTGCCACATATGGGTGTGGGACAAGCCCATTCAGCATCTCCGCTCTGCCTATCAGTATCAGTGTGTCTTCTTTTGTATGTCCTTAGTTGTAGGACTTATGTTCAGCTAGACTTCAGGGGATTCTCAGTAATGGTTGGTCTGTAGTTACTTGTAATTTTCAGGTGGTGGTGAGAGGAGGTGAGCACAGCGTTTACCAACTCTGCCATCTTGGCCGGATCCCTGAGCCTGGAATATCCTGTTTGTGCAAGAAAGCAATGAAGTACTCAAAGAGTGATGGGGGTATGTCAGATGTATACATGAGCCAGCATGAAGAGATTTCCACTGGCTAAGTCTGGCAAATCTGAGCATTAAAATAATCATAATAAAGGATGATAACCCTTTGAATAAGACAAAAATCTATGAGTCCACATTGATAGAATTAAGCAAATATAAGGGAAAGCTCATCTTTACAGTAATAATAAATATAAGAGAGCTGATGAAATTAGAAAAAAAATTGACAACCATCCTAATGATAATTGAATCAGTCAAGAACCATCAGTGGATACTAAAACTAGTAAATGGAAGTTTAAAAAGTGAAAATATATTTATAGTCTCAGTGTCCCCCAACTAGATATCTGTTCATACAAGAGGAAAACATTAACTTTACAGTGGAAAATCCTAGCAAACATGATCTTCACCAAATGATCGAAGTTAACATGCCAGTAATGAGACAAATCAACATAATATACCTAGTGAGGACACAGCATTGCTGTGATGTTCCTTACAAAAGTGCATAATATGTATCTAATCATGAGGAATACTCAGATGCACATGAATTAAAGGACACTCTACAAAATATCTGGCCTGTGCTCTTCAAAATTATCAGTGTCACAAAACACAAGGACTGTAAAAATTATTCCAGATTAAAGGACACATGAAAACTGAGTGCTACTCATGAAATGAAATTTTCTTCTGCTATAGAGAACATTATAGGGACAATGAATTCAGTGAAATATGAATTAACAATTATATCTGTAGATCAGTTAATACTTTTTTAATGTTAATTTCCTGACTTTGATCATTCTGCTTGGATTATGTAAGATAGTGTCCTTATTTTTTAGGAAGAACTCTCTGAAGTATTTAAGGGTAAATGATATCATATTTGTAACTTACTCTCAAATCTTGCAAAACAAAAAAGGGTGTGTGTGTGTGTGTGTGTGTGTGTGTGTGTATGCGTGCGCATGTGGGTTTATGTGTATATATATACAGAGAGAGACACATGCACACACACACAGAGAGAGGTGGGTAGAAAGAGTCACAAAAATGAAGCAAATGTGGTATAATGGTAATACATTTGAGGAATTTTGGTAAAGGGCAAAATAGGATTTAAGGAGAAACTTATTGCAGCCTTTCTGTAAGTCTGAAATTATGTCAAAATAAAAAGTTAAAAGCAAAAAAAAAAAGTGATTCTGAGGTGAAGTGGAACAGCAACTTCTCAACCAGTTTTACTTTACTTTCAACTTCTTTCAACAAGTTTGCCTGTTCAGGCAAGTTCAGAGGGAGGACAGTGGTGAAAATATTTGTATCTATTGCTATTGTACAGATGGGACAGATTTGTGCCAGTGTATAGCCTCAGAGGAAACATCAAGTAGAAATAGGGTGAAGATACAAGAGAGGGAATATTGCTGGCATGGGACACATAGGTGGAGCTCCACACTGAAGGAGCATTAGTGTTAAGAGAATGGATGCATTCCCACATAAGAAGGAAGAGGACATGGAAGTGTGCAATGTATAGGTAAGTTTGTATGTAAGAGGCTGTTGCAAGAGATTTCCCTCCTAATGGCCTCTTCTCTTTGTGAGGAAGAGGCAAAGTCACCCACAAAGTGTGAGGAGAGGGGTACCTGATTTGGCAAATAGTATACAGCCAAAATAGCTGTTCTGAGAAATAGGAGAGGGAGCTAATGAGAACATGTTGAGTTACCTAGTATTGCTGAGGGACCAGCTGAGGTTTGGGGGAGTTAAAATCCAAACACAAAAACTGACTTCTTTGCAAAAGAGCAAACACACTGATTGACTCACACTCTGTCGATGACTATGACTCCTACTCCACAAAGTTAGCACTTCAGCATTCACATGGATGAACCACTGGATTCTCAGTTTCTTGATCTATTAATCTCTGGAGATCTTTTTCCTGCACTCCAACTCAGTCACCTACTCTCATGGTTACACTTCAAACCTCATCATCACAAAAATTCTATCACCTCTGCCATTTTAATTTGAAACATCCCACTCCCTTGCTACCCATCCTCACTGCTAATACATGTTTGCATGCACATGCGTGCACACACACACACACACACACACACACACAGCCTCTCTCCAACCTCCAATCCATTGGCCATCACCCTTCTCACTATCCATCAGCCTCCCTCCTGACTTCATTTCATTCCTTAACCAGCCCTGAATCAGTGTTTCATCTTTGCAAATACAAGATGTCTTTCTATGTTAACTCTACTGAAAAAACTCCAGTCCCAGATGAACACTGCAATCTGCCCTTTTGGGGCCTGCACTCAAGTTGCTGAATAGTACAGGAGAGTTTCACACAACCAAGCTCATTTTCTTCACTTTAAGTTATGAATTTAAACCTGGAGAGAGCCCTCAGTCCCTCCATTGTACTCTGAATCCCATTCGTTTTCTTTTCCTCAAAGAATCTTTTCCTTCAGTTATCTCCTTCCTGTTCTGCAACAGCAATATCTCCCTCTCCTTTAGATCATTTCCATCAGAGTCCAAGTATGCTCTAGTACTGCTGATCTTAAAATATAAACACTCTCCCTTGACCATATATCCACCTCCAACGTCCATCCTATTTATTTATTCCCTTTTATAGCCAATTCCTCACATCTAGAGTTCTCTACAGATGACTTCCTTTTCCTGCCTTCTCATTAAATCCTTGATGCATTGCAATCACACCACCACCTCTACCATTCCGCCAAAATAGCTCTTGTCACCAATTATCTAAATGTTGCCAAATCTAATAGGCACTGTTCTCATTTTCCTCACCCTCTCAGCAGCATTCAGCATTGTTGACCATGCCTTCCATTTTGAAATACACATCTCTATTACCTTTCTTTCTTTCTTTCTTTGTTGGTTTTTTTTTTTTTTTTTTTTTTTTTTTTTTTGGTAGTTCCCTGGCTGGGAATCGAATCCAGGCCATGGCGTTGAGAGCTCCGGGGCCTAGCCACTAAACCACCAGGGAACCACTTCTATTACCTTTCTTGACATCACAATCTCATGGTTTTCCTCCTAACTTCATAGCCCCTACTCATTCTCCTTTGCTATCTTCTCCTCATTTACCTAATTTTAAAATATTCGTATTTTTCAGTGATCTGTGCTATACCTTCTTCTTTTTGTATTCCATATTCTCTCACTGGGTGAACTCATACATCCCCATAGATTTAAATAACATTTTAATTCTGATGACCTCCAAATTTAAATCCCCCAATCAGAGTTCTCCTCTGAGTTCCAGTGGTCCATTTGACACCTATATAGAGATATCTCACAAAGATATCACACTTTATATATCCAAAACAGTAGTCTGAATTCCCCTAATCATCCCTTTACTTTCAGTGGAGAGCACTATCATCAAGCCTATTGCCTAAGTAAAAAACCTGTGTCATCTTTGACTCTTCCTTTTCCCTTACCCTGTCCATATCTCACTCATTATCAGTCTGTGCCTTCATAACATACCTTAAAGCTAGCCACACTTCTCCATCTTCATTGTCATCGCTCTAACTTGGCTACTTTCAATTGTAGCCTAGATTGCAATATGACCTGGTTTCTTTACTTGCATTCTTGCCCTCTCTAATCCATTCTCCCACAGCAGCAAAAGTGACCCTTTTAAAATGAAAGATTATGTCACTGTACTGCTTAAAACCCTTCTTTACCAACTGGCTAGAACTTGTATAATCTAGTTTCTGTCTATGTCTCTGGCTTCATCTCCCTTCTTTTAGCCCCCTAGTCTTATTTAAATGCTTGAAACAAACTAAGCTCTCTCTCTCATTTCATGTATTTTTATACTTTCTCTCTCCTCTGCCTAATACATGCTTACCATCATTTATATTCTTTAAGCCTGAAGTCAAATGTCAACTCCTTAGAGATGCCTTCCCTGGAAAGTCTAAAATAGATCCCCTATGTTATTCTTATTAGCCTCTTATTTGTTTCCTTTGTAGAACTTAATATAATTTATAATTATTCTATTTATTTACTTTTATTTTTGGTCTGCCTCCTCTTTAGGCAGAATTCAGCAGGGATGGCTATGGGGCAATTAGACTGTGTCTGGGGGATCCAAGATTGTCCCACCCCCTCGACAGGGGCTTTGATGCTGCCTGTCAACTGAGACACTTTAATTCTTCTTCTGGTTGCTTCTTTCTCCAGCAGGAGAGCTTTAACTTCTCCACATAGCAGATATGTGATCCAAGAGGGTTAAAACAGAAGCTGCAAGATGTCTGCAGGCTTATCTTTGACAGTTTTACAAGCTCACTCTTGTCCCATTCTATTAGTCAAAACAAGTCAAAGGGCCAGCCCAGGTTTGAGCAAAGGGAAGAAATTTCCACCTCTTGATAGAAGGAGTAGTAGTCACATTGCAAAAAGAGCATACTGGATTGGAGGAATTGTTACAGTCATACAATCTATCATACTCAAATATTCAAATGGCTCGCTCCTTAACCTCTTAAAGATTTTTGCTCTAGTGATGTTTTCTCAATGAGTCCTTTCATGACCATGCTATATTAAATTATAATCCCACTCTGCACATTCTCTATCACATTCCCTTGTTTTTTTTAACACTACAGAAATTATTGTCATCCATTATATATATTTTGCTTATATATTGTCTGCCTTCTCCTCCTAGAATAGAAATCCCAAGAAAGCAGGAATTTTTGCTCATTTGTTCATTATTATGTTTTCAGAACCCACAGAGTGGCTGACACATAGTAGGCACTCAATAATTATTATTTAATGAATATGAGTTCAAAAATAGTGAAACAAAAATGCCAGTGAAACCACATTTCTTTTTTTTTTCCTGAAATACTTAGACACTATTAAAGGATTTCTAACTCACTAATTTCCCCTCCTTGGTAAGCATTGAATAA
Source organism: Lyroderma lyra (assembly GCA_004026885.1). Lineage (NCBI taxonomy): Eukaryota > Metazoa > Chordata > Mammalia > Chiroptera > Megadermatidae > Lyroderma > Lyroderma lyra. The sequence goes on from PVJL010001409.1 coordinate 256,053, forward strand.
GTTGTTATCTACATCTCCTAACTGCCAAACAGCAAATGAACCTGTATAATAAAGCTCATTGCTTTATTATAGGAAAGCATGGGCTATCTCATTAATGGAATTTGTGGGGAAATCCTATGAGATGAGATACAAGGCGATTTTCAGCTCATTATTTTGTACACTGTGCCAATTAACATTCACTGGAGACAGTTCCACGGGGACTTTTTTTTTTTAATCTGGAAAATTGGTAAAGATGAAAATTACATTGGCCAGATGCATGACGGAAGCCAAGATCATCAAGAGAAAGTGTCTTTCAGAGAGGAGGCGACCTATAGGTAGCATTATGTATTTGTTCCAGTTATCCCTAGATTGAGATCAGAAATTGGTCCAGTGTCCTAACTTTGCCCAGACAAAGAGACAACTCCTCCAGTACATAATACAACAAAGAATCCAAATATCTGACTAAGTGCAGTGGAAATAATGAAAATTAGGAGATTTGAAAGCAAGCAAATGTGTAGTTATTTTAGATTGGATGGTCTACTCAAGATACTGAGGTTTAAGCTGAATTCTGAATAAAAAGAAATTAACTATGTAACTATCTTTGCAAAGTACACTCCATGTCAGTCAACTATGGCCCTTGGACCAAATCCTGTTCACAGCCTGCTTTTGTAAATAAAATTTTATTGTTTATGCATTGTCTATGACATCTTTTGAGCAGAGCTGAGTAGTTGCGACAGAGACCATATAGCTCACCAAGCCTAAAATATTTACTATTTGGCTAGTTACAGAAAAGGGTTGTCCCCACTGCTCTAGGCAGATGGAACGGCAAATGCAAAGACCTTAAGCAGTAATGAGCTTGGGGAGTTCAAGGAACAGAAAAAAGTACAGAAATGGGTAGGAGGAAGAGTGGTATGAATCTTGCTTCAGATCACGTTAATCCCACTGACCTGTAGTTGCAGAATCCACCTTCTTTCCCATTTTGAAAGCCATTCAACTTGAGCATTTGAGGATCTGATACTGGTACTTCTCCATGTGTACGATTTCCCAGGATCACTGGCAGTAGTTCATTGATCTTATTTGCAGGTTCTAAGTAGTTTATGGAGGCCAGATGATTTGAACTAATTTAGAGCATCACTCTTAACCCATCACAGGTAAGTAGCCTCTTAACAGATCAATATTCACAGAAGGCACCATTTCTAATCAATGTCTTATTTTGAACTTGAATCCCACTTAACCTCATTTCTGTGATATCTTTGAGTTGGAGTTTATTGTCATGCATTTTCAGTTAACTCTGATTAATATATAGTCTATATAGTTTTAGACATTTATAATCTATATCTATATTTAGCTATTACAGTGTTTCCAAAACTATATTTTGAGAGACACTAGTGTCTTGTAAGATAATTAATAAGTGAGCACAACATGAAAGTTCCATGATCGAATATATTTGGGAAATGCTGAACAAAGATAAAATGAGTTTTGTTTCTGGCAGGACTTCTTAAAGCCTTAATATGCTAGTGTGTGTTATGAATCTCTGAGAATGAAATTCAGTATGCAGCATTTCCTAAACTTATTTGATTAATTTTTTTTCTCAGAATACCAGTTAATATCTTGAGGAACACTACAGTTTCTTGAGTTAGTTTGAGAATTGCTGGCATATAGGCAATTGAGGCCTTGAGTAATGTGTCTGGCCTTCCATCATGAATCTGTCATAAGTGCACTAGTTTTCCCAAGAGGTCCTTTTCCATGTGTGATATTATCATTGTAGATTGAAAGCAAGGGTAAATCTATCAGGGTGGTGAAGGTCATCTCTGGACCACACTCTTTCTTATTTATTGCCATTCATCCAGCAAATGTTAGTACCTACTATGAGCCTGGCACTATTCTAGGTGTTGGAGATACCAAGACAAGACTCTTGCTCTCATGGAATGCATATATTAGTGTGTGCATGCATGCGTGTGCATGGGGGGCATATAATAAAAAACATATGACAAGTGGTTTCCTCTGAGCAGTGAGGAATCCCAGCTCCACACTAGGCTCCCCAGCCCAGACCACCAGTGCCAGGAAGAGAAGCTCCAACAACTTCTGGCTGTGAAAATCAGCAGGGATTCTGTCTATTCAGGTGACAGAAGGCTACTGAAAACCCAGGTGTCTTCTTAAAGGACCCACACGCAGACTCCCTCACTCACAGGTGCTCACTGGGCTCCAATGGAAAGATGGTGGCTTAGGGATGTTGGAGACATACAAGGAGAAGTTGAGTTTTGTGGCTTCATGGCAAGGGCTGGAGGGGCATCCACCATTGCCCTGTGCTGAGCCCTCCTCCCATGCGGCTGGCAGATGGGCACCATTTTTCCTGTGTTAAAACTCTATCCCCCACCCCATGTCTAATCTGATTCTACATTAACTTGGTAAAAATCACTCGTCCCACCTTTGGACTTCCTAAGACCCTAACTCACCCAACTCACATACTGCCTAAGGCTTTTTCAGCAGCTTAGTCTTACAGGCAGCCCACAAGTGGCAGAAGCCCTTGGTTTGCTCTTTTGCTGAGTGGTCTCAGGCCTCATACTAGTGGCAGCCTGCTTTGGTTCACAGTGTGGCCTCTCCCATGTACCTTCAGGCCCAACACAGGGAATGACCAACCACATCTCCTTGTAACTCCTACTAGGTAGTACCAGCTTGTGCATTGGCTGACCTTGGCCTCGACCAGAGCTCCTCCCAAGAGCCAAAACAAACATATCTGAAGACCAAATTCAGGCCACAACAGAGCACCACCCAATTAGAACAGCTCCATGAGCAGCACTCCCAGAGGTTGGTCTCAGAAGGCACTAGAGCCCACTTGGGCAAATCCTGCTCCCATGAGGTCAGCCCCCACATAGCAGCTCTTACACTGTGGACATGACCAATATTCCTAACTAGCCAGCCTGAGGGTCAACCCTACCCACTGAAGTGCCAACAGCAATTAAGGCTCAACTACAACTGGAGTGTATACACAATCCACATAAGAGACATTCCTAGATCACCCGGCTCAGGAGATCAGGGAGACTATACCACTGGGGCACACAAGATACCAGCTATATAAGGTCACCCTACCAAGACTGGGAGATGCAGCATCTCTACCTAATACATAGAAACAAACAAAGAGAGGTGGCCAAAATGAGGAAACAAAGAAACATGTCCCAAATGAAAGAACAGGAAAAATTCCAGAACAAGAAATAAATGAAATGGAGGCAAGCAATCTATTAGATACAGAGTTCAAAACATTGTTTACAAGGATTTTCAAGGAACTTAGTGAGAATTTCAACAAAAAGATAACAAGTATAAAAATGTAGAAACCATAGAAAAGAACCAGTCAGAAGTGAAGAATACAATAACTGAAATGAAGAATTTATTAGAGGGAATCAAAAGTAGATTAGATGAAGCAGAGGATTGAAATCAGTGGTTTGGAAGATTAGGTGGCAGAAAACACCCAATCAGAACAGAAAAAAAGAATAAAAAAGAATAAAAAGTATGATGATAGTTCAAGGGGCCTCTGGAACAGCATCAAGTGCAGCAACATTTGCATTATAAGGGTACCAGAAGGAAAAGAGAGAAAGAACAAGGAACTGAAAACCTATCTGAAAAAAAAATAATGATGGAAAACTTCCCTAACCTGTTAAAAAAAAATTAGACATATAAGCCCAGAAAGTGCAGAGAGTCACAATCAAGATGAACCCAAACAGGCCCACACCAAGACACATCATAATTAAAATGCCAAAGGTTAAAGACAAAGAGCGACTCTTAAAAACAGCAAGACAAAAGTAGTTAGTTACCTACTAGGGAGGTCCCATAAGACTGTCAGCTGATTTGTCAACAGAAGCTTTGCAGGCCAGAGGGGATTGACAGCAAATAGTCTAAGTGATGAAAAACAAGGACCTACAACCGAGATTATGCTACCAAGCAAGGTTATCATTTAGAATTGAAGGAAAGATAAAGAGCACCTTAGTCAAGAAGAAGCTAAAGGAGTTCATCATCAACAAACCAGTAATGCAAGAAATCTTAAAGGCACATCCTCAAACAGAAAAAAAAGATTAAAATATTTAAAAATATGAATAATAAAATGGCAATAACTACATAACTATCAATAATTACTTTAAATGTAAGGGAATTAAATGCTCCAATCAAAAGATAGTGTGGCTGAATGGATAAGAAAAAAGGCCCCTACATATGGTACCTATAAGAAACTCACTTCAGATTGAAAGACTGAAAGGAAAGGGATTGGAAAAGACATTTCATGAAAATGGAAATGAAAAAAACAGTTGGGGTAGCAATACTTACACCAGACATACTAGACTTTAAAAGAGATGAAAAAGGAGCCAGCAATGCTGCTTCTGGATATTTATCTAAAGAAACCCAAAATGCTAATTCAAGAAGACATATGCATCCATATGTTCATTGCAGCATTATATTCAATAGTCAAAATTTGGAAGCAACCTGTCTCTCAACAGATGAATGGATAAAGAAGTAGTACATATATACAATGGAATATTACTCAGCCATAAAAAGTAAAATCTTGCCATTTGCAACAACATGGATGGACCTAGAGGGTATTATGCTGAGAGAAATAAGTCAGAGAAAGACAAATACTATATGATTTTTCTTATATGTGGAATCTAAAAAACAAAATAAATAAAACATAAACAAACTCATATGGAGAACATTTTGATGTTTGCCAGATGGGAGGAGGTTGTGGGGATGGGTGAAAAAGGGGAAGGCATTAAGAAGTACAAATCGGTAGGTGCATAATAGTCATGGGGATGTAAAGGATAGCATAAGGATGATAGTGATAGTGTAATAACTATGTATGGTGTCAGATGGGTACTAGATTTATCGGGGTGATCACCTCATAAGTTTTATAAGTGTCTAATCACTGTGTTGTACACCTGAAACTAATATAATGTATATCAACAGTAACTGAAAAATAAAAAAATAAAAGAAGTATGGTAATTTTGGCTAGCGATAAATACCCTGAAGAAAATGAATAGCGTGTTATATTAGAGAATAGTGTGAAGGGGTTACTTTAGATAGAATGATTAGGGAAGGCTTCTCCAAGTAGCTAATGTATAATTCAAGGAACTGAGTTAGATAGTCTATGAAGAGTGAAAACAAGAGCACTCCTGCAGAGTAAAGTGAACATGCAAAGTTTGTGGGGTGGCCAGTTTTTAATGGTTCAAGGGGTGTCAGAAGGCCAGTGTGTTTGGATTGTAGTGAGCAAGGAACAAGTGAGCATGTGTAGCAAGAGTGGAAAAGGATGATATTGAAGGGGTATGCAGGGGTCAGTTACTGCAGTCTCATAGAACATGTTAAGTACTTTGAATTTTACTTTAATGGACGTGAGAGGAGGGAGTCAAATGATCAGATTTCCATTTTGAAAAATATTACTCTGGCTGCAATATTGATTGTAAGGGGAAAAGTGCAAATGGGGTGACCAAAATAAGACTTGATGAATTGAACATAGGACGCTGGGGATACGAAGGTATCAAGAATAACATCCCAGTGTCTGGAGTAAGCAGTGGATGGTAAAGAGTATGGATGGGAAAGAGTAGAAAACAAGAATTCTCTTTTGGTCACATTAAGTTAGCACTGTCTCTGAGGCATCTGGGTGGAGATTAAAATTGGTGGATATGCAAATTGACTCAGGAGAGAGGTCTGAGCTGGAAAGATAAAATGGGTAGGCTGACCAGACATACAATTTTAAACAGAACAGAAAACAATGGTGCTGTCCTGTTTGAAATGGTACATATGGACAGCCTGGTCTCATTGGGCTAAATTCAAGGTGTCCGTAGGCTGACCATACATACCATTTGAAATGGAACAGTGCTATTGTTTTCTGTCCCATTTAAAACAATATCTCTGGTCAGCACAAAAATGGGGATTGTACTTAAAATCATGGGATTGGAGGAGGTCACCCGGGGAGTGAGTATAGATGGAGAAGAGAACCAAGGACTGAGCCTGGAGCACCCCAACCTTGGGATATAGAAGTGGAGGAGGAGGAAACAACAGAGCCTAAGGAACAGGCAGTGAGATGGGAGAAAAGCAGGAGGATGTGGCATCACAGAAGCCAGACTGGTGCACTGGTTAGGAAGGCAGGGCCAGCAGGTAGATTTAGGCTTGGATCTGAAGACTAATTAAAACTCCAGGAAAATATTTACCAATATAATAGAGATCTCAAACATATGTATTTATTGTAACAAATGACAATTCAGTTAAATTGCACAATTAATAAAAACAATGCCAAACTATTGATCAAAGGAGAATAAAAAGTACCTAGAGCCTGCCTTTTCTCCATACTGGGAACATATTTCTTTCTGAACCACTGTCTCCTAAGGAGCTGACAGGGCCTTTTCATAACTAGTTTTAGAACAATGTTCTATTTATTAACCCATGCCAAAAGTACTTGTCACCATCCTGTTCAGAGCCCCTGGTTAGAAAAGCCTTCAGGTCCATCTCTGGATTTCAGACAACTAGCTGCTGCTTCTGAGAATGGTATGAAGGTTCTCTTTTGCAGAAGAAATGATTCTCTTGTGCAACGAAATCTCCCTTCTGTGTTTTTTTCCTTCTGAAACAGACTGGGCTCTGTGCTTCTCTCTGCAGAACCGTATCTGGAGTCATTCTCCCTTTCTCCCCCACCCCCACTCCCACTTCTTAGCTGGTAAAAAGAGCCCACGAGCTGTCCCTTTCACATTCTAGGACTGTGCTGTGGTGAGTCTGCCTCGATTAATTCAATTAAACACCTCAAGCTGAATCTGTCAAATGTCTTCCTTTTCCATGGGCCTGATTGATTTTGTTAATAGGATCAACACATTATATAAAAAGGCCATCATTAAGTAATTATAAACAAATAAATTAATCACATTCTCCTAGGCAATTTTGCATCTCCTGCCAGATATAAAACATTTATTTTCATACATTTACAGGGATAATGTGTATAAAAACAGTGAAAGTGGAGACATTTTCAAAGAAGCTTCTTATGTGATGTCATTCACAGAATCTCCCCACCCCCTCATCTCCACCCACACACATTATTAGTCATTTTTTTCAATTAATACATTGAAAGCCTCTGTTAACATTAAAACTATTTACTAATAGAGAGACAAATGAAGCTATTAACATTAAACTCAAATGATCTAATTCTTAATTAGTAATGTCCTTTATGAAAGGGACCAAGAAGTGGTTAAATTTTGAGGAGGGAAAGGCAAGGTCCAGAATATGAGCTGCTGCCTGAGAAGGGATGATGGAGTACTGGAACTGTGTACAATGCTCCAGTAAGCCAGGGACTTGTTTGAAAGCACTGGCAACTCACGTGGAAGGGACATTGCTAAAAAGTGAATGAAAGGGTGGTTTCAAAAAGACAATAAAGGGCATTAAAAGCAAATCTCTCTCAAGTGCCAGTACTAGCTTGGTTTGGGTGTTTTCTACGATGAAAGTGGTCACTTTTTTACATTTTAGAAAAATCTCTAGCTCTCTGCAGGGATCATATCAAGTGAGGTTAAAGAATTCTCAGGGATCAATTGACTCAGTTTTTTGAAAAACCTTCTTTTAAACTACAAAAGAAATTCTCTTTATAGAATGCCCAGTTATCAAATATATAGAATCATACCGAAAGATCCCCCTCAACACCCACCACAATTCCAGGCTCACACTTTTTTACAGTGTGCCTTCTGGTTCTTTTCTGTACATCTTTGAGCATATACATATATCTAATGTCTTACACAAATACAATAATATCTACCTGTTCTGTATACTTCCTTGTTCTTTCATTTTCTAAAATTTGTTTTATTGTGGGAAAATATACATACAGCAGCCTCCCCTTTACCCATGGAGGATATGTTCCAAGACCCCCAGTGGATGCCTGAAGCTCTGGTTGTAATGAACCCTATATATACTGATTTTCCTATATATACATACCTATGATAAAGTTTAATTTACAGATTAGGCATAGTAAGATATTAACAACTACTAATAAAACAGAAAAATTATAACAATATCCTATAATAAAAGTTGCATTGATGTGGTCTCTCAAAATATCTTAGTGTACTGTACCCACCCTTCTTGTGATGATGTGAGGTGATACAATGCCTACGTAATGAGATGATGTGAGATGCAATTTTCCATTTAATATTTTCAAACCACAGTTGACCATAGATAGCTGAAACCATGAAAAGCTAAATCTTGGATAAAGGGAGAGAGGGTCACTGTAACATAAAATTTACCATTTTAACCATTTTTGAGTGTGCAATTCAGTGGCATTAAGTACATTCCCAATGTTGGGGAACCATCTATTTTCAGAACATTTTCATCATTCTAAATAGAAACGCTGTACCTATTAAACATTAATTCCCCATTCTTTCCTCCCTTCAGTCCCTGTTAACCTTGATTCTACTGTCAGTCTCTATGTTCTTCCTTCTTTTAAAATTGTTTTTGGAAAAGTAGTACATAGACATTATATAAAAAATTCTAACAATAGGAAAGGGTATATACAATGTTAAATACTCCTCCCTCCAATGCTTGATGCACAGGTAACCAGTATAATCAGTTTCTTAATGTATTTTTACTGAAGAGTTTATCAATACAGAAACATATGGGGTCATATACCCTCCTCATTTTTTTACAAAGTAGTAGCAAACCAAACCATACACAGCTTGTTTTTTTTTTCATTTCACAATATCTGATATATATGTATATATGATATATATATATATATATATATATATACGATATATATATATACGATAGATATATATATATATCGTATATATATATGATATATATAATTCCTATTTATCATCTGTTATGCTAGGATCAGTTTACTTCTGACCCATTAACTTTTTCAAAATTATTTTTTTATTGTTGCAAAAAAATATATAACATAAACTTCACCCTCTCAACAATTTCAAAGGGTATGGTATAATATTGTCAACCATATGCATGTTGTTGTACAACAGATTCCCCAGGACTCCCCTGCCACCCAGTCCTGCATGGCTGAAACTTTGCACCCACAAAAACAACTCCCACTACTTGTACCCCCAGCCCCTGGAAACCACCATTCTACTTTATGTTTCTATGAGCTTCACTACTTTAAGTGGGATCATGCAGTGTTTATTCTGTGACTGGTTTACTTCACTTAGCATATTATCCTCAAGTTTCATTCATGTCATAGCATATGGCAGGATCTCCTTTTTAAAGAATGAATGTATATGCTGCATTCTACTGTATGCACACATTTTCTTCATCCATTCATCCTGTCAATGAGCATCTAGATTGCTTCCACCTCTTGGCCATTATGAATAATGTTGCAATGAACATGGAGGGTGCAAATATCTTTTTGAGAGTCTACTTTCAATTCTTTGAATATATTTCCAGAATTGAGATTGTGGAACCATGTAGTAGTTCTATTTTTAATTTTTTGAGGAACCTCTGTACTCCTGAGGTATTTCCATAGTGGCTGCACCATTCCCACCAACAGTGTATAAGGGTTCCAATTTTTCCACATCCTTGCCAACAATTATTATTATTTTTAAAAATAATGGCCATTCTGACAGGTATGAGATGATATATCATTGTGGTTTTGAATTGCATTTCCCTGGTCAGTGTTGTTGAGCATCATTTAATATGTTTGTTGACCGTTTGCATAGTTTCTTTGGAGAAATGTCTGTTCAAGCCCTTTGCCCATTTTTAAATCAGATTATTTTTGTTTTGTTATTGAGTTGTATGAGTTCTTTGTATATTCTGAATATTGATGCTTATCAGATATATGGTTTGCAAATATTTTCTCTTCATTCTTGCTTTTTCACTCTGTTGATTATTTTGTTGTGCAGAACGTTTTAAGTTTGATGTAGTCCCACCTCTTTTTGTTTTCCTTGCCTGTGCATTTGATGTGACTCACTAACTTTTACTTCTCCTAGAGCCAAACTTTCATCAGGATAGCCTGGTTATGATTTTTGCCTTCCCTTCCATCTCAGTGCTCTCTGGCACATTGTTTAACAGGGGTGTTGCCTAATTACTATTGGTTCCCTGATGGGATACACCCAGAGCTACCTTAATTTTTCTGGACTTATTCCCATGCTCAGTAATAGGAGGCTTATGTAAGAGGGGCATGTTTCTCCCATTTTCTAGCCTTTTTCCCCTCCATCTGCCTTTTTACCCCATGTTAGGAACAGAATCTCCTCAGAGCCTCCACCTCCTTCCCTCCAGCATCCTCCTTGTGAATGAGTAGGTGGTCTCTGAGCCAATGACAGGTAAGCTGACAGGCTGATGCATGTAGACCAATGAAGCTTCTGGGTTCCAGATAAATGAATTAGCTTGTCACGGACACTGAATACCTGAATAGCTGGCATCGATCCAAAACAAGGACTCTCTTGTTTTGTCCATAGAGGATATGAATGTGGGAAACCGTACTTTGTTTTTGGCTTGTTTGTTTGTTTGTTTTGTTTTAATTTTAGTGGCTTTATTCCATCCCCACAACTTCTGCCCAAGGCCAATAAAACACAGTCATTCTCCTTCTGTAAAAAGAAAGAGGGGTTGGGTTTCCTTCAATTGTCTGCCTTTTTCTGTCTCCTCCACTATTTTTGTTTTACTCTGTAGTTAACTTTGCATAGAGCAGCTTCATCAGAGGACCTGTTTGGTGGGCCTGGGCACTCTTCTCATTGCTCTTTTCAAGGGTCTTTTTGGTGTTCCAACCTGGGGGTTTGTGGGAACAGGGGGTTGGCGGGTGGGAGAAGAGTTTGGCCATAGCCTGCCTTCTGCATTTCACACACATTTCTGTGCGAGGCCTCTCTCTCTCTCTCTCTCTCTCTCTCTCTCTCTCTCTCTCTC